>OY776112.1:314362015-314720515 GCA_963675035.1 Allygus modestus
GGAGGCGCTGAGGTCCGGTGTGGGCTTCTTGGGCGACGTGGCGGCGGGCACAGCCGACCCCTGAGTCGCAGCCAACGCCCGACTCAGGCAGTGTACCGGGTTGCTGAAACGTAAGGCCGATGAAAAACTGGATCGCGTGCTGAGCAGTGGTGGCACCTATAAGAGGAGGCGCGTACAGCGAGTGACCCCTCAGTCTCTGGCTAAACTCCTCGGAGTTAGGAAGAAGAAGAAGCGCGCTGCGCCCAAGAGGAAAAGGAAGCCCGCAAAACGCGTCGCTAAGAAGAGGAGAAGCAAGACCGTTGTGCGACGTAAGAAGAGCAGAAGTACCGTGAGGGACATTTTTGGATAGTGGCGTTTCTACATCAGAAGTCGTGCGAGTGTGTCAAGACCGAGTTGGACCTGTTCTCGCTACCGCCCACGCAGACTAGTATAGAGAGTGGTAAATGGGTGCAGTACAAGCCCATCTCCTCCCTGACAGACGACTCGCCAAGGAGTTCATAGTTCCGGGTCACGGGGACGAGTACACGGATCTGTCACAGACGCTACTGCATGTGAAGGCCACCATTAGATCGGCGAATGGAGACGCTGTAACGGGCGATTCAACGATAAAAGAGGTGGGCCCGATTAACAACTGGTTGCACTCGCTGTTCATTCAAGTGGACCTGTACCTGAACAACAAACTGGTGTCTCCTCAGAACAACACGTACGCCTATCGCGCCTACCTGGAGAACCTGTTGTCCTATGGCGGTGATGCCAAGACATCGCACCTCACCGCGGAGTTGTTCTACGAGGACTATGCCGGGTACATGGACAATACTGAGGAGGATAATGCTGGGCTCAAGAATAGGAGGGAGTTTATCAAGGGCAGCCGATACGCGGACATGGTCGGACATCTGCACGTCGACCTGTGCAACCAAGAGAAGTTCATGTTAAACGGCGTGGAGATGCGCTTTCGCCTGATCAGGGCAAAGAACTCATTCTCCATCATGTCCAAAACCGTGACAAACTACAAAGTGGACATCGCCGAAGTCAACCTGTTTATGCGCCGCTGTAAGATCAACACGAGCGTGCTGTTGGCTCACAGCAGGATGCTGGAGTCGAGCACAGCCAAATATCCCATTACGCGCGTGGAACTCAAATCCTTCACGCTACCCGCCGGTATCAGCAGCAAGACTCTGGACAGTGTGTTTCTGGGTCAACTGCCAAAACGCGTTATAGTTGGCCTGGTCAGCAATCAGGCGTTCAACGGGGACTACAAGAAGAACCCGTTCAACTTCACCCACAGCCACGTGAACTTCTTCGCGCTGTACATAAATGGTGAGCAAGTGCCATGTAAGCCGCTTCAACCGGATTACACGTTCGGTCGGGAGTTGTGCGTGCTAGCCTACCACACGCTATACACCGGCACAGCCATCAATTTCTCAGACTGTGGTAATGAAGTCAGTCGCAACGAATACCCCTACGGATACTGCCTGATGGCGTTTGATCTGACGCCCGATATGGCAGCCTCTCAATCCAGCCACTGGAACCTGGTGCGCAACGGTAACCTGCGCATAGAGATTGGGTTCTCCGAAGCCTTGGCGGAGGCGTTTAACTGCATAGTGTACGCAGAGTTGGACAACGTCGTGGAGGTGGACCGTCACCGCAACGTGACTGTGAACTTTGGTGGGTAAAACGGGTTATCTCCTCCGCCGCCGCTGCTGCCGCCCGCCCACCTACTTAAGGCCGAGGCAGCGCGCGCTCGCTCTCAGTTCAGCTGACCTCGCAAGATGGACGTGCCGCCGCCAATCTACAACGAGCCTACCACCACCGCCACCGGCCTAGTGCGCTGCCATCACGGAAGCGTGGTGATGGACATGCAGTGCTTCAAGGACAGCGACAACGACTATTTGCTGAAGGAGGTCTCCGTGGTGGACGTGACTACCGGCACGCTAATCATGCATCACATCGCTCGTCCGCCCTTCAATCGAGACCTCCTGACCAGTGACAAACTGCGCGAGAGCGGGTGGCTCACGCGTCACTGCCATGGGCTCGAGTGGGACCAGGGTGATATCGCCTACGTCGCCCTGCTGGACAAGCTGCGGGCCTGCTTCATCCACCGCCCCATCGTCTACGTCAAGGGGTCGCAGAAGAGGACTTTCGTTCAGCGGCACCTGATCGTCGAGCCTACTGCCACCACCGTGCAGGACATGGACGACCTGGGTTGCGGGTCCCTCAATGGACCACCCTCCTGCCGGACCCTGCGCTGCGGCCACCATAAGAGCGCTCTCAACCGTTGCGCTCTGCACAACTGTATCGTCCTGCGCGACTGGCTGATGGCCAACGACAGGTCGGACTCGTCGGCCCTCGAGTGTTGCTGCTGCTTCCGCCCATGATGAACACCACCCAGATCGAGAGGAGCCTGGCGCAAGTCCCCGGACTGAGGAGCGTTCTGGTCTGCGCCTCCGACCGCCTGCCTCACGCGCCCGTTCAACCCCAGACCGCTATAGTGGCCAACACCATGTCACACACTGAGAGAGGAGACCACTGGGTGGCGTTCTACTGCTCTGAGGACCGGCTGGAATACTTCGACAGCTACGGCAGGTCCCCCTACCAGGCGGACTACCAGAGGTTCCTGAGGCGCAACTCGCGCCGCCGCTACGTCTACAACAGGTATCGACTCCAGGGCTACGGTACTTCCGTTTGCGGCCACTACTGCCTCACCTACCTGTACTGCCGGGTGGTCCTCGGTATGGCGCTTGGTGACTACGTGCAGCTCTTCGATCTGGCGTCCCCCACGGTCAACGACGCTCTGGTCCGCAGGCTCTTCCACTCCATCTTCTCACCACTACGTTACTGATACTTTATTTTATTCTTTTTAATTGTGTGTTTGTATATTCTTATTATGTTTTGAAATAAATACGATATATTGTAATCACTTGTTGTTGTTCATTTGTCCTTACTTCAATATTTAAGAAAAGTACATGTCCAATATCTCGATTTTTATTTAATTTATTTTTAATTATTAAATTTTAGAAATCACATCTTTAAATTATTTAATTTGGAAAAAAGTTATAACTTGGACATGTTGATGATTTTGAAAATATAATGAGGAAATACGGGTGAGGTAATAACAACACGGATATCTGCTGTGAACTAAAACTTTTACAATATAATTGCTTACAAATACTATTTACAAATAAATTATAAACGCTATTACAAATAAATTAAAAATACTATTTACATATAAACATAAGCCTACACAGGGAACTCTTCATCAACGTCCTCCTCCTCATCCACCTCCATTGGCTGCTGTTGATTAACGAGGTGGTCTCGTCTTCCTTCAGCCAGTGGTGGGATGTCCTTGTGTCCCCAAGGCAAGGTGTGGATCCCATCCGCCAGGACGTAGCGCTTGTCATCTTTCGGGCTCAGGGAAAGTTTCTCCACCTGGACCGTGAAGACGCGGTGCAGGTGGGACTGGAACCGGGTGTTGACTGTGGTCTTCAACACCTCGTCGAACAGGCATTCCCTGTAGTCGTCGGGGGTGAGGATGTTTTTGACGACCCCCTTGGCGACTCCCTTGGCACGCTTGAGAGCCTTGGATCCAGTCTCCTCGCTCGGGTCCTCAATGTCCATGAAGTAGAGCTTGGAACGAAGTCGAGGTACTCGAACAGGGATCTGCCGGCGCACTCGTCCTTGAACTTGCCGATGACTTTAGCGTTGATGGGGCTGTAGCAGGGGTGGGACCTGGGGTAGGCGCTGGTGTCAAAATCCTCCAGGTGTTCCATCATCTCCCTGTAGATGTCCTGAGAGATGATGTCGAACACGAAGCTGTCTGTGTCCATGTAGTCTACGGTCAGGCGGTCACCGTAGCGGTCCTTCATCTCGCACAAGAACTCGTACATGAGCCACTTGCTCAGCTCCAGGACAGCCATGCCGATGTAGATGGGTTTGTCCAGAACGATGTTCACCCTGGCTAGATGGATGAGGGCTACGTCCTCTGTGTAGTAAGTGCGGTCCAGGAAGTTGGACTTGGCCACGTATTTGCTGAACCTCTCCGGAGTGCAGACCAGCTTGACGTTCAGGCACTTGCGCACGTTCTCGATGGTCTTGCCGAAGACCGCATTGTTCATGAGCTTGAAAAAGTCCTGCTCAAACTTGGTCTTGGCCTTCTTCCTCAGCTCGGTGTTCATCAGGATGTAGGGCTCGAGCCATCGAGACTGGTGGAACGAGACGGCCCTGTGCACAGCCACAAGCTCCAGTCCGTTGTTCAGCGCCTGCTGCAGGATCCTGTAGTGGCAGATGTAGTGCTCCTTGTTGTCCAGGGTGGTCATCAGCTTGGGGAACTTGCCTATTGGAGGCCGCTTGGTCTCACAGCAGTAGGGGAGGTCCCTGTGCAGGTCGTGGAGATGGGCGGGGTAGTTGAGGTCCACCTCCAGTATGTAGCCCCGGTCGGCTTCCGCGTCCAACGAGGCGATGTCCAAGGCGTCAATCTCCTCACGGCTGAGCCACTGGAAGTCTCCGGTGGGCAGGTACTGGGACATGGCCCAGCCATACAAGTTATTGGCGTCCAGGTACAGGAGGTGGCGCGTCGGCTCGTCGGGGCGTCGGTCCTCAGGGCGGCACCGCTCGTGGTTGGCCTTGGCGTAGCGGGTGATGGCCTGGGAGATACCTCCTCGGATGTCTTGCTCCACGAAGAGGTACATGTCAAAGTCCCGCAGCGTGTCCAGCTCCACGCCGCAGGTCTTGAGCATGACGTCCCAGCCGTAAGAGGGCAGGGTGTAGTAGTGGGCAGGGTCCAGTCCATACTCAGCCAAAGAGGTGTCGCGGAACTGCTCGAACACGTCGGTGAGGAGGGCGATGTCACAGCGCAGGTACTTGTCAGCGTAGTCCTTGAGGTGGTTGCAGTCAAAGGCTCGCCACACGTTGAGGGCATGCTCGTACTCCTCCTCCTTGATATCCTCCAGGGTCATGCTGTTTTTGAACGCGGCCCAAGGAGGAAGCTGTCTGGTGGAGTACAACGTGCCGTACGACGTGACAAAGTCGTAGGGGAACACACCCTTCCTGCGCACCAGGTCGAAGAGCCGGTCGTTGGGGAACCGCTTCCTAGTCTCACGCATCTTATCCGTGGGAAGCCCCGCCGCCAGGTTGGCCAGGCTCATGGACAAGAACCTGTAGGTGTCCAGGAACCGCACCGCGAAAGATGACTGTCGTTGGTTGTCCCCGGGCTGGCCAAAGTGGAACCGCTTGGTGAAAGCGATGTAGCGCTCCTCCGTGTGCGCCAGCACGTCCACATCGCCGGGGTCAATGGCCAGTTCCCGCACTACGAAGTGAGCGTCGTAGTTGGACAGGTTGTGGAAATAGCAGTTGATGACCCGCTGCTCCCTGTACCGTAGGTTGCACGAGCGGTGCGCCGCTCCTCGGAACTCGTAAGGTGGGGCGTGGTTGTGGTCCCACAGCTTGACGTCTAGCTCGGTGAACTCCTCACCGCAGAGGTAGCAGCAAGTTGCCGCTAGGTACTCGTCCATCTCCTGCCGGGTCAGAGAAGGGTGCAGAGCTCTCGCGCTTAACAGGAACTCCCACAGCATCAACACGTCCATCTTGAGCCTCTCCATAAACACCTTGGACGCGTCGGCCCCGAAGTAGGCCCGGGGTTCAAACTCCTCCAGCCCCAGCGAGTCCACGATCTGGTAGGCAAAGGCTTATGGGACGTGCATGCGCATAGGTCTGGTCCCGGGCGGTGGTTCAGTGGGGTCGTCGGCGATGGGCTGAAGGGAGCACTCAAAGTCCGCGTAGATGCAGAACCTCTCTCGCCGGGTGTACTCGGGATGTGCAAACCGGATCTTCTCCTTCTTTGACATGTCCAAGCGGAGAGGAGCCTTAGCGTAACAGTAACGCCTATGCTCCTCCAAGCGCTGAGCGCCCGACATCCCAAGCTTGTTGGGCTGGTTGTCGAAGTAGGCAAAACACCTTTTGCAGATGTAGATCCTATGGTCGTGGGTGGTGAGCTGAGGGCGGACCAGTCGGCACAAGTTCCTGATGAACGCGTAATGGCTGTTACCCTCGGTTGTAACGTACAGCAAGTCGCGATGGTCCTGGAGCTCCCGCCTACATATCTTCAACGGGTATACCCTGTCCTTGAACTCGGGTATTCCACCAGGCCGTCTCCTCACCATCGCGCGCTCTATCCCATACACGTTCACGCTGATGGCGTTCTTGCGCTCAAAAGCCTTGATATCCTTCAGTGTGACGGGGAAGCGCAGGTCGGTCCAGTCGTACCGGGCGATGATGTCAGAGGTGTACCTTGCGGGTCTCTGCTGATGCTCCGGGACGAACGCGGCCAGGATCGCGTACATGAAGCACATGTCATCGTTGTTTTGGACATTGATGACTGCGTGCGTGGCGTCGATGTCCTTTGGCAGTGGAAAAAACGCTCTGCCTCCGAGCGGCGTGTACTCGTTTACGCGGATCTCCAGGTCACGTATGCACAGGTAGGTCCATCCACTGCCCACCAACTCGCACTGCTCCTTCTTGTTCTTGATCATGTCGAACGTCGCGGAGAGGAAATCCCCCAAGTCAGAGGCCTCGGTCAGCGGGACGTTCTTCGTGTTGAAGGAGCGCAGGCAGGTGGCCCCGTGGATGTTGGCGAACTCACATTCCAGGACCATGTTCACCTTGATGCCGGGATGCCTGCTCCTCACGTCAGTCAAAAGATCAAAGACCTCCTGGAACAGGAAGACGAGCGCTTCCTCGACTGTCAGTAGGGCGTCCATCGGTTGAGACAGTCGAAAGGTGAGGAGGCGTCTGCGGAAGGCTCGATGAACGAGCTGGAACGCTGGGAGACCGGCACCCTCCATCGGCTCCTCCTCACTAGACCTCAGTTGTGGCTCTCTGCTGGGCCCCGGTTGAGGCTCCCTGCTGTGCCCCGGTTGAGGCTCCCTGCTGGGCCCCGGTTGAGGCTCCCTACTGGGCCCCGGTTGAGGCTCCCTGCTCGGTCTGGGTTGCGGCTCCGCGATGGGCGATGGCGGCGGCCCGAAGTGGTTTCGGACGAGGTTCAACACGACGGGGCAGCCGCGCGTCTGGTGGCGGTCCCGGTTGTGGCGGCGCATGAAGTCCCTGTCGCAGAAGGCGCAGCGGAACCTGGCTGCCTGAGCCTCCAACTCTGCTCCTCCGTCTATAACATATAATGAGAGTTACTTCACTTATAAAACGGGGGGAATGACGTCACGGAGGGGATGACGTCACGGGGGGGAGGGGGGAGGAGGGGGGATGACGTCACGGGGGGGGCATGAACATTTACCACAATTTATTATGCAAATTTTTAAAAGTTCAATTTATTAAATATTAATTACAAGAAGTATTTTATGAAAAGGTAGCCTATAGATTATAGTTACTAACCTTGGAGCTCCTCCACAGGCTGTTGGTGGGCAGTAGTAATGTGACGATTGAGGTGGTCCCTTCTTGTAAATCGTCTACCACAAACGTTGCAGTCATGGCGTCTGTCGTTGTGGGCAGACTCTGCATGCCTCCTCAGGTTTTTCAAAAGGCTGAAGGTGCGACCACAGACCTCACACTAATGTTGGTTGTTCATCTACAACAACAAAGGATACGTTAAATATTCGTTGGAAAGACCTAATACATTTAATATAGAGCTGTTTTAAAATAGGGTTTTAATTAAATTTCATTAGTGAATAAAGAGTTGAGAGTACGTGTGAAATAAAAGAAAATTTAAAATGGTTTAGTTAATAAAATATTTTACTTACGTTTAATTATTGAAGGTAATCAAAGCAGGAAGAAATCACTGGTTAGGAGCACACAAATAAGCACTCGAGCACATTCACAGATCAACTGAGGAGGATCATTAGGCACCGCTCATTAAATAGCATTAGTCTGTGTATAGGAAACCACAAGTAAACAAGCGCTTGCCTCGAGGTATAACAGGGATGGTGACATCATGTGGAGGAGAGCTTTGTGTAACTATTTACTTTAATTAATATTTATTTTAGTTCTTTTAAATTTTTACAAAAAATGATTTACCACAAACCCTTCCCCGTATCTATTCCAATCGTTCACCAATAGCAAATACTGTTGTTCATACCGGATCCATTCCCAGTGCTCCTTCTCGAATGGAAAGTCCTCCGCGAGGTACCTTCTGCCCTCCTCTACCACCCACATCTCATAATCATCACGCGGAAAGGTATGAATGTTCTTATACCGCTCCGCTCTCCACAATAGGTCGCTCTCGTACTGTTCCAAGTCGTAATGAATCCTCGGAACGCACTCTGCCGTAAACTTCTTATCAATGCGTCGAACGCGCTTCCTCCACTCGTACCGAGGTTCCACTGGTCTCCACGCAGACTGGTATCTCAATCGCCTAACTTTCACAGTCTTTCCCTCCTCACCAACACTCACTTCAACCCGCTCAGTATCGCTGCTGCTGTCAGAGGACATGATGCCGCGACTCTTGACCGTTAACTGAAGACAAGAGAGGAGTAAACAAGGTTAAAACAAAGGCGCGTGTGGTAAACGGGGGGGGTCACGGGGGATAACACGGGGGGGGTGGAAAGGAACTTTCCAAATATGTTTACTAGGGAATTTCCCCAACAATAACAAGTCCGATTAATCTCCTACACAAACAGGCTCTCACTCAGTCGTTAAGCATGGCTGCTCCGTGGGAGGATGATATAACGGACTATGACTACGAGTTTGCGCTTGAAAATGCAAATTTCGTAGATGAGTTGGAGCAAGAGGCTCAACTAGAACAAACGTTTGCTCAGCAAATACGGGAGCTGGAGGAAATGGAGCGCCTAGAGCCGGCACCGAGCGGGCTGCAGCGGCCTCCTCCATCACCTCAGCCTGGACCCAGCGGGCTACAGCGGCCTCCTCCTCCATCGCCTCAGCCCACACCATCTCCATCTCCATCACCGCCTCCATCGCCTCAGTCTGACTCATCTGAGGACCCTCAACCACCAAGGACTGCACGACAAGTGAACCTGGAGCGGGAGGAGCTTCAGGACGACATCGACCGAGTGTGGGTGGTTGAGCCGCAGCATGAGACACATTGGCGATGGTTTATGGCCGACATGGCCAGGCTGCGTGAGTTGGATGAGGAATTGGACCGCTTGGAAGAACAGGAGCGCGCGGCCAATAATGAGGAATAGTTTTTATAGTTATAAGTTGTTTGTTAATATAATAAATGATTCCTTTGTCCAAAAAGAAAACAAAAAAACAAAACAAAACAAAAAACAAAAAAATAAAAAATAAAATGAAATAAAAGAATAAAACAAGGATGATGTCCGGGGGGGTCCATGGGGGTCGTCGGGGGTCGTCCGGGGGTCATCGGGGGGGGGGGGGTCCATGGGGGTCGTGTCCGGGGGGTTGTCCGGGGGGGGGGTGACATAGGGCTGATCCTCCCAATCCTTAGCTTGCTAAACTGTCACTTTTGTTTTTTGTTTTTTTCTATTTATTTATTTCATTAATACATAAGATTTAATAAAGTGATACTTAAGTCTAAGATGGTATATGAATATTTATACAAAATATGAAGGATGAAAACTTATAAATTAAAGATGATACTTAAATTAAAATAATACTTAATCTAAAAGAGAGGGATGGTTTTCTTTTGCAGGAGCGCCACCTCCCCGTTGTGTGTAAGGTTGCGCAGCCGCAGCTCCACCTCCTCCAGGTGCCCGGGCTGATTTGCAATATAACGCCGCGGCATAAAGTGATGGCGGCCGTCTGGGCATAGGATACCCCAGCGAAGAATAACTAGGCGGTTAACCGCCTCGCCTCTAATAACATTTATGATGTTAGCAATGCTAACATCATCCCACAGTGTATATGAGTTTATTGCCGACATGGCTTCAGCTTGTGGAATGAGCGTTAGCTTGTGGAGGAGCAGTAAACATCCCATAATGGGGAAAAAACCGGTGACAAACAAGGAAAGTAAACAACACGTAGTGGAAGAAACCAACGGGGGAGGATGACGTCACGGGGGGGATGACGTCACGGGGGGGGGGTGACGTCATGGGGGGGATGACGTCACGGGGGGGGCTCCTCGGCTCCTCAGTCTGCGAAGGTGGTCCAGAACCGGCTATGGCACCCTACTTATGTTTCCTTGATTTTTTATCTGTTTATTTTAGGAAGTTTTTAATATATATATTTAAATATAAACTAATCACAGAGTGTAAAATAAACAATATTAATAGTAAATTGGTCTATTAATATTACAAAGTAAAGTTTGGGTTTTTTATTGTAACCATGTTAGCCTGACCACGATATATTTAGCAGCTTTATCACTGTGGAACTAAAATGTTTAGAATTTTACAATAACTATTCCAATCCTTATTCCTTTTATTAAATCAGGAGTTTATAATATAAAACAATCAGTTTATAAGGTAAAACAAAGAGACGAAAAATATTGTTTGTTAGGATTTATTTTGTAGACTAAGCAGTTCAATATTTAAACGATACTCCATCGCAGAAAACCTACGTAAATTTCAATAAACATAATTCCAATGGAATTTGATAAAATAACTATGACATATTTTATAAGTCACAATATTTCTGTTAACTATAAATTGTCATTAAACAAAACTTACATTCAAAATAACATAACAGTGAGTTTCGGAAAACGATTATTTCATTAATCAAATTTAACCTCCCGTAATCAATTTTCTAATTACTCTCTAGATTGTGCTTGAAATAATTAAACAAAAGAGTTAATTAGTATAATTGCTATTATACTAATTAATTAAATCGGTACTTTTAAATCAGATTTCGAGGCATATTAAACGTACCATGTGATAATTAAAATCAGATTATTATATTTTATAGCGTTAATTATTTATTTAAAAATAAAGTAAATTTTATTGTGTACCTTAACTTAACAAAAAAAGTAATATGAAAATCAGTTATCTCTCTGAAAGTATAATAAACACCTAAGTAATTTAACATAATACAATTTCTTTTCAAAAGAAAACAAACATTCCACTGCTATTTTCACAGCCGCTTAGTCTATGTGGGTAAGTTAAATCTTAATAACATGTATTAATAAAACATACATAAATACGTAGAAGGACTGTATATTTTAAGATTAATCATTTACATTAGATTTGATTGATTTCAATATTAGAGAAAAATAAGTGTTTCATATTTTAATAAATTATGGGATCATTTGACCATTGAGTAAAGCTACCTAAACTAAAAATAAAAAAGTTCACCGAAAAACTGTTCCGTAAAGTTCTATCTTATGCAAAGTTTACCATTCATTTTATTGTATTCACAAAAGTTTTATGAACGCGTCAATCACCAAATCATAATTCTAATCCTCCAAAAAACTAAGTGTAGAAATAATAATGAAGGTACTGTTTCGCTCCTGGTTGTACTTTCTTGACACCATGAATACATGTTACAACCGGTATAGCTCCACACAAGTGTAAACGTCAATCGTTTTATAATGTACCCTTTTAATATCGGCATACAAATTTTCATTATTTGATTAGAAATGCCTATGTGCAGCTTTCACATTAACCACCTGTCTAGAGTTAGTTGAACCTGACACCGTGAGATGGCGCCATCAGTACTTGGACAAATAAATAAGTGAGAATCATCCATTAAAATATCATTGTTGTGTTATTTAAGAAATACATTTTCCAAACACGTTTCTACATTTTATTTTCCATTTTATGTATATAGTCTGTACATATACAGCTTGTTAACCTTTTATGTCTCGACCTGTATATTTTGTTGTGTGTAACAGGCAGTTTGTATTATCACAGTTCACGCTCGACTTCACGTGCGTTGCCCACAATTGAAGCTTCTCTCGTGAAAGCCCTGCAGCCAGATTTGACTTATGCATTTATTATTTCACTACCTAAAGATACTTTATAATCATATTTTTGTACTGAAAACCTTTGTATTGTCATTTTACTGAGCCAAACTTCGTATTCAGAATCACTTTGTTTGGAAAATGGAAGTTTGACATATTTTTTACTGCATGGAGTGTCGTAAAATTATTCAAGTTATTAGAAGATGTAGAGAAGGAAAATTTTAAAAATTAGTCTTATGTTTTTATAAAAGATATTTGTCCCAAATAAGTTTTTTGTGTAAAACTACAAATGTCTATATTGTAATGGTTTAAGAACCAGTTTTTGATTGGATTGCACTGTGGTGTTTGTAAGGATTGTGTTTGTTAGTTCCAGGATATTTGGAATACGACGAAAACCTCTGAATATATACAATAATCCACTGATAGTAACTTCCGGTAGTAAACTATATTTATCTTTTATCAATAAATATTTATATTTAGCTATAGATTGTAAGATAAACACTATATATTTTACACTAACATAATCATTAATTTTGTTTATATTTTAGATACATATTATTGTAGTATTATTGTGTATTATTGTAGTATTAAGATAAATTAGTACGTTAAATCTTTATTTTATGTTCGACAATAAAGGTAATTTTAAAAATGAATATAAAAGTTAATACAATTGATGTATTTTATTTTAAAAAGCATCATCTCAAGACATTTGACGTCACAGTCAACTTGTGGTGTTGGCTTATTAGATTCCTCGTGCGCATATTGGATTGCCGCAGCTTTAGAGAGTTTATTAAAATTGTAAACGGATCAAGAGTGGCTTTACGAGAAATACGGTGGAAATATTGCTTATTTAATATACATCCCTTTAACTAAACATTTTTTGAACCGCCAAAACTGTTTCATGTTATGTTTTAATGTTTTTATTTTAAAACGTTACTTTATGCTGTATACACAAAAAGTAATGATTTGTATAGGTTTAAGTGAAGCAAATAATTGCACTGTGTTAAAAATAAGTTTAATTTAGTTAACTATTTATATCCAAATATTCATACCTAATTCATACCTATTCATACCTAAATAACTAAAAGCAATTATATACCTCTACTTATGTGAATATAGAAATACTAATAATGAAAAATAAGAAACCAATTGAACATTAGATTTTACAAATAAGCAAAATAAATATAAGCTACAGAGCAACTATTGGTTGGAAAAAATTAAATTGAAAGTGTAATCAATTTAAATGTACGAAATAGGTATTGAGTGATAGACATTCAAGAGTAATTTTTATCTCAGCTAGTGATAAATAAATAAGTGTTTGTGTAATATTAAACTATTTTTTTTGAATTTTAAATTTAAATAAATACTAATTGACACATTTAAAAATTATTTACATAACTTGATGTACTTAATAATATCACAGGTGTTTAAGTATGTTAATCACGGAGAGACAAAAGTCACATCAAAGAAAGAAATATAGCGTTAATAAAATTTTACCTCGCCTGTGTCTTGGCATTCACAACAAGCTTAGGCAAACAAACCCATTACTAAAAGAATTACTATCTTAATACTGTAGCTACTTTATTTCCAATTTGTTAATAAGAATTTCGTTTATGGTCGTTAAGGAAAAGTAAAAGAGTAATTTAAACCACTAATGTACCCGTTGCTCGAAATCGAGCAATATTTCGCTTAAATACGCATTATATCAATTTAATCTATATCACGAATCCAGTCCTTCTTGTCTCGGTTTCATAATAGTTCGTAAATACTTGATCAGCTCTTTTACTTTGCTGTACTTTACCCTCAGGTCTAAATTGTGCTAAAATCTCCACGTTTTAGGTTTTGAACAGTTTTAACACATTTTGAGTTAAATGCAATTGTGGATAATACATTTTTAATAATCGTTTGCACATCAGCCTTGACATTCAGCTAGTTTTCGTTCAAATATCGTGGAGACTCTACAATTGAGGGAAGGAAAATATATTGTCTTTCAAGGCGTAAGTCATGATTCTCAACTTGTTACAGCTGACATACACATTCTGGTGATCTGATTGAACCTGGCTTTGGTAGTTTCAAATAGAAACCCATTGTCCCTTGTCTAACTGATTATTTCAATTCTAACATACAATCCAACATAATCACGAATCTAAACCTATAAAAGGAAAAGCCCTCACGTATTCATCACCAATTCTCCAACTTCCCGGCATGCTAGAGTGGTGAAATCTGGTGCATTGATTATTTAGGTCAGAAATAGGAAAGTTAACGTTATTCATACCGATTAAATTGTAGGGATTTATCCAACGGGGCTTACCGGAGTTACCGCGTATTCCTTACGGATATTCACTTTGGTTTGAGTTGATACAAATTCAAACAGCCTATGTTTAGTTGTTCCACGGGCTAACCACAGAATGCAGTACACAAAAATTGTTATAATTTACGCGGGCGAAGCCGCAACGAATCTGCTCGGAACCTATAATAACTAACCGTAGGCCCCGATCTGCT
Organism: Allygus modestus; assembly: GCA_963675035.1. Lineage (NCBI taxonomy): Eukaryota > Metazoa > Arthropoda > Insecta > Hemiptera > Cicadellidae > Allygus > Allygus modestus. The sequence continues at coordinate 314,376,327 of OY776112.1, forward strand.
AGTCTTTTATATTGTTAAAAGAATATCTGTTTTTTCGGTGATTTTCGGTCTCTTATTTCACTATTTAGTATACATACTTACGGGCAGCTAGGCCCTTTCCCTTAGGTTCGCTTTTTATGAAATTTAGGCACAAACAAGTTCAGATAAAGCTCTATCCAACGACACCAAAAATATAAAATCGGTTTAAAACTGTAGGAGTTCCAGACGCACAAAAAAACCTAGCATATTAAATAAGTACAGATATATAGATCTACTTCGATTCAAATGTTCATAGAAATAACATTTACCGTTCAAAATATTAACCGCAAAACATGATCTAGAGTATATTAGTACTATTTGCGCTACATGTACATTAATATTCATATATTAGCACTAGGCTTACTAAAATAACCAAAGGATCACATTCAGTTTTTCTAGTTTTAAATAAATAATTTAGAAATATTGTTTTATCAAGTACGATAACAAGCGTTTACAGTGATATGTAAAATAATGAAAGAAAGTATTCCTATAAGCCAAACAATTGTCGTAGGAACCCCCATTACGTTTTTGGATAAAATACTCACTAGGCCCTAGCATTAAAAAGGCCTTGTATTGAATATAAGCTTTGACCTTCCGATGAATTTGATGATGTTAAATGTTTAGAAAGTAATCAACAGCCCTTACTGCAATGAACACATTTAAACTTCTCGCTAGGTTTTACTGACTTTTCTAGAAATGTTTTTGTATCCTGTGAAGATTATGGCAACATATTGTTAGTTAGAGTAGTGATTATTCGCATGAGGTTCAATAACAGGTGTTTTGTACTGATGTAAGATTATGAATTTATAATGACAATGTTTTTTGTATGAAATATTCAGGTTGTGTTATGTTTTATTTGAATTTATTATAAATAATACTTATATATATTTATAATGAAAAAAAACAGGTTGTTTTCTCTAGTATAACATATTTTTATTAGTATTGGTATGTTGTTCAAACGCTATACTATTTACTTTGGTAAACTGAACCTCGATATAAAAAAAAACTAAAAAATGATAAATACGCAATTAAAAAATGTTAATATCAGTACTGCGGTACGGATGCTGTTTTTTCTATAATGCCAGAAGTCCGTACTTGGATTGATGCATACTTTGTAATACAGTTTGATTATAAAAATGTTAAAGGCTTAAAACCTGTTTGTAATAATTTATCTTGTAAATCTCTTATTGAAAAAGATTATTATCAATATATATAATTATAGGCCAATTACTATAGCAGATATATTGTATAATAGTATTCGTAAATTTACAAAACAAGTTTTTTTCATTCAACTACCTATATTATAACCACAAGGCTACAAATCATTAATATACTATTTTTTGTATAATTCTGTAACACTGCAGATCAGATAAAGATATGTATAAGTATGAAAATCTCTATGGTTGTTAAAAATATCCTGAGTGGATGTAAAATGTCCATGAATAATTTAGACATTTACGGAAAAGTTACGATTACTTTCTCTTTAAAAAGCTTCTAGGAAAGAGAGCAATATCTCAGCTCAGAGTCAAAGCAGTGTTTGTCCTGGTGCGAACGCAGTGACGCTCTCCACATTCTTAGCTTGTCTTTACTTGGATTTATTTCACGACAACATTTTGTACTTTGTCTGTCATTCTTTTCTCTCTTACCAACCATGTTTTTTAACAGTAATATTTATTTGTAAAACATTAGTTATTATATTGATAGAAAACCTAGTAAGATCTACGACTTAAGTATGTTTGGGTAAATACATTGGGTAAACTTTTACGTTTCTCTGAGAAAACGATGTGCTTATAACTACAGAATATACAGGTTGATTGTTTTAAGACAAAACTCAGGTAAATTCGGGTGCATAAGAAAATTAACTCTCTGCAAACAGACACAAAAAATCAAAAGGGTATAAGAGTAATTTTGGGATACCTGATAAATGTATTAGAGGATTAATGTTGCAAAGGTGGCTTATTAGATTCCTCCTTCTTGTGTTGGATTGAGGAAACTTTAGCGGTTTTGTTAAATACTAAAACAAATGAAGGGGAGCAAGAACAACACAAATCTGAGTGTACATTCAATACCTAGATTTGTGTATTGAATATTTGTATATTGTATTTTATATTGAATATTAGGGCATATGTAATAAACCAATGTTCTAGTTCGTTTTATAGTTTACTCGTATGATTAACCAGAAACAAACGTGAACAGAATTATATGAAATAAATTAATATTATTTTCAACTACGTATTTAATAGATATTTTTTTCTGTAACTCTTTATTTGATATCTGAGAATACATAATGATTTTTAAAAAATCATCCTAATAAATAAAGAGGGTGAATAATATTATTTATTTTTTAATTGATTTTAGAGAATTAATATTAAATTAAATTTGAGAAAACTCTACAATAATCCAGAGGTGCACTAAATTCCATCTATTGTAGAATATTAAAATTTTGTTTGCTAATTTTGATTGTGTACGGTGTAAATATTTTTGTCAATAAGATGTTATGGTGACAGTCATTCCTATTTTCCTTTTTTCATTTGTAATCCGTTTCCTGTCATAATTATTTTGTCAAATACATACATCCCCTAAACACATGTGAGGGTCAGGAATGGAATTATATATTTTATACGAAAGACCTTTACCTCTAGAACATAGGCCTAGATCATTTTATCATGAAGTCAGGAGTCGCTAGCATAGTGGTCAAGGTGACGGACGTCGGCCCTGCCGGTAATCCTAGTCCTGGCAAGCCATTAATACCAGTACTGTGTGGCTTCTACTGTAGCGGCTCGTCCCTTTTTCCTATGAAAAGTGAACTATTACTATGGCCCGCACGGGGAAACGTAAGCCCGGGACCACCATAGAAGTTCCTAACGCGACCTCCTGAACACGCTTTGGGGGGTCGTTCAAAATTATACAAATATATATGTGTGTGTGTGTGTGTGTGTGTGTGTGTGTGTGTGTGTGTGTGTGTGCGCGCGCGCGCGTGTGTGTGTGTGTGTGTGTGTGTGTGTGTGTGTGTGTGTGTTTGAACTCTATTGGTCGCATTTTTTGTCCGGTTTACTTCAAATTACGTAGGGAAGTTCCTTTCAATAATCAGTTGGACAAGTTCGTTGGGCAAAATAATCGGAAAACTCTAAAGCCCTGTTTTGGGGATTAATCTTTCAAATTTTGAGTTTTTGGGCCCAAAAAGGATTAGAAAAGCCCCGGATGTAATATAAATACATTTAAAAAGATGAGTATTGTTAAGAGAAAACTTTTAAGCCCTCTTCCGTCATTTTAGCTTAACTATTTACCAAGTTATTGAAGAACATGTGTATTGACCAAACCAGTACGTTGTCTTGTGAGGGTTTTACATTGGAAAAGCCTGTTATTCATTTGTTGGTGTACTTTATCATCTCCAGCAACCTCACGCCCACGCCTACTTTCAAGCCTGGCTGTACCTTCTCCTAACCTTATAGTGCGCAAAATCGTATTCCTAGCATTGCAGGTAAATTAAACCAGGAGCATCAGAACAGCCAAAAAATCAATGTTTTTTTATTTCAATAAAAATTGGATTAAATGTATGTTTTACACTGGTTTTGAGTTCTAAAAGATTTTTATGTGGAAATTCACTTTCCTCACGTTAGCGTGCTGCGTGCGAACTCGTTTGGCACACTCCAAATACGCTTCAAAGTTCGAGGACCATGAGGATGTGCAAAGTAAAGGAAAAGAGAGGCCGCCAACACCTTAAAATCCCTTACTCATGATGAATATCCTCGGCAAGGTTTATCCCATATTACATTACAGTTTTAAAAATCAACAGGACTATAGATACAAATCCTTCATTTCTCTGCTAGGCAAAGCAATTGTTAAAGTAGCCAAAATAATTAAATAAAACTTCAGGCAGATAAAAAGAAAAACTTTTAGCAGAGTTAAATGCGAGAATTCAAATATAATCCAAACATTATCAAGGATGTCAAAGTGATAATATTAGTTGGAAATCGGTGCTTGAGTGTCGATTTTAATTAACAAACTTGGACCTTTAGAACTTTGGGTTATGTCATCCCACCCCGTCCCCATCCGACCGCCCTACTTATCCCGAAAGACTGTATTTAATTTTACGTTGGGTGAATTGAGGTAAATATTGATTTTTATGGTGAAAATAATAATGTTACAGGACACATGATAATAGTGTTATGGTTCACATCAATATACAACATTTCTTATAAATCCCGTTATTACAATTATGTTAAAGGTTTTAAAAAGAGGGAATTTTAAATCGACGAATTATTAAGAACGTCACTGCCTTTAATAAATGATGTAAAATAATAATTAGTATATTTCAATTCTCATAAAATGTAAATATCAAATTTGACTTTGCATATTGGTTAAGAGCGTTGTATTGATACTAGAGTTGAACTTTTAAATATGTAAACAATGCAATTACGGTGATGTCTCTATTGTGTAGGGACCACGACCCACAGCATTTTATTAATATTATTTTATATTTTGTGTTATCATTATGGGAGGCAGAAAACCTCCAATAATAAACCTCTAATAAACCTCTGTGGTAGTTTAAAATGGTTTGGGCAGATCATACACCTCTAAAAATAATACTTGAATGACTGGTTAAACATAAATAACCCTAATTCTGTGTATACTATATCTAATATAATAATTAATATAGTAATCTAATACAACTAAGGCATATTATAATCACTGTGCTCTTAAAATATTAATTTATTTTAGTACTTCTTCTCTCACATCGATTTGGTTGTGCCTAAAGCCATACGTATTTAAATGGTAGTTGTTGCGAAAGTAAAAAATACATGAATTGATGAATATTGTTACGCTTATATGACAAGCAATATCCACACTTTTGCATCTTATACACTCAACACCCTGTATTTTTAATTATGTGAAGTAACGTAGCCACCTTTAAAGACGTCTTTAAAGCATGAATGTGTCTGTTTTATGAAATTAAGGAATGGCTTAAACTACGGTCATTTTGTGCGGACATTTTATACGCACTAAAGAGGTATTTTCTAAGAATAATCAGCAGCTTAACGGATATTGATGTGATAAGAAGTGGTCCTAGTCTTTGTGTGGCCAACTGTTTTGAAGAGGGACTGAATTAAAGAACCAATTATGATTTAGAAGTGATAAGTTTGAATTGATCTTATAATAAGTAACACGTTACACAATCTTTCTGTTATAAAACAAGATTACCGTTTTATTATATTACAGCTGTTACAGCTGCCCTGATGCTCCTGGTCCCTTCTTTTCTACACTTTTTTAAATCTTCATAGACCAGGGAAAGGGTCAGGGGATGTACGGTTCAGGGAACACTGATGAAACTTTTATAATTTATAATAAATTATGAAAATAATATTCTGCTAATATAGTGATAACTATCAAAATCTTTACTGTACTTTGTATGTATAAATAATCATAAATTAATATATAGAAGTATCAAGTTTTTTATGATCTATGAAATATTAAACTTTAAATGATGTAAAAAACTTAAATAGATCTTTGTTTGTTGTTGTGTGATGTTAAAAACTAAGTAAATCATTTTAAACTAAGTTTAATCATTTTTACTAAGTAAATCAACTTAAATCATGATTACTTTATTTTAAATTTTGTTTAAACCATTTTAATTAAAAAGTGTGTATATTTCTATTTATTGAAGTTTTTTTCAGAGAATTTACATTAAAAAGAGTCATAATGGAAATGAAGGAAGGTAAACGATTTCCTGCCGGCCTTTTTACATTCTTGACATAATCCCACACAAGCCACTACGGGCTTGCTAATGGAAACAAGTTAATCCGAGGGGATTGTGTTTTTATACTTTACCTTGACCGAATATTTCAACTTTGAATATATTTATAAGGGTAATTATTCTTTTACATCGCAAATTTCTCGTACACTTACAAGAAATTAGGTTGCCATTAAATGTTTATAGACAATTGAATGAATTAATTCATTATGAATGAGTTTATCATTTAAAATTACTCAATTTGTTTCAATTGTTAGGTTTAATCCAAACTAATTTCAGTTAAATGTTTAAAGAAATAAGAGTAATTTTTAGTCAAACACGTAAAACCTCATAAATAGAATCCAAGCTATGCTTTCTAAAGCTGCAGCACTAATTAAATAACAATGTATTATTTTAATCTGATGATTTTCGATATCTGTTTCCACTGGAACGTCAGATTATTAGTGAATTTCCTTTGGAAAGTGAACTATTAACATGACCCGCACGGTGAAACTTAAGCCTGGGACCACCATATAAGTTCCTAACGTGACCCCCTGAACACGTTTTGGGGGTTCGTTCAAAATTCTATATATGTTTGTGTGTGTGTGTGTGTGTGTGTGTGTGTGTGTGTGTGTGTGTGTGTGTGTGTGTGTGTGTGTGTGTGTGTGTGTGTGTGTGTGTGTGTGTGTGTGTGTGTGTGTGTGTGTGTGTGTGTGTGTGTGTGTGTGTGTGTGTGTGTGTGTGTCTGTGTGTCTGTGTGTGTGTGTGTGTGTGTGTGTGTGTGTGTGTGTGTGTGTGTGTGTGTGTGTTGCACTCTAGCGGTCGCATTTTTTGTCCGATTTACTTAAAATTTGGTAGGGACATTCCTTTCTGTAATCAGTTGGACAACTTCGTTGGATAAAAACAATCGGAATACTCTAAACCCCTTTTTTGGGGATTAATCTTTCAAATTTCGACTTTTTGGGCCCAAAAAGGGTAAAAAAAGCCCCGAATGTAAAATTTAAGGGAATTAGTAAAAAGAAAGTTGTAAGCCCTCTCTCGTCATTCTAGGATACATATTTACCAAGTTATTGAAGAAAATGTATTTCGACTAAATACAGTATGTTGTCTTATGGGGGATTTACATTAAAAATGCATGTTATTCATTTGTTGGTGTACTTTTATCATCCCCAAGTAGTTTCTACTTACGCCTCCTTTCAAGCCCTTCCGGCTTCTTCCTAACATTATAATGCGCCAAATTGTATTCCCAGCTATTCAGGTAATTGAAACAAGGAGCATCAGAACAGCCAAAAAATGACTGTTTCCAGATGTCAATAAAAATTCGAATAAATGTAAGTTTTTACACTGATTTTTAGTTTTAAAAGTTGTTATGTTGAAATTCACTTCCCTCACGTCAGTGTGCTGCGTGCGAACTCGTTAGTTGTTTATGTGGTATTTAATTAATTAATTGTTTAATAATTTGCTATTATAACTATAATTCCAATAGTTCCACATAGTAATCCACATTCAGTAATCTTAGTCTTTGTTTGTAACTTATATTTTTATTGCATTTGATTCAACTATAGTCACACTTCATTGAATTTATCATCACACTTCATACACAAGTGTCGAGGGGTTAAATCTAACAACTATTCAAACCTGATTTAAGGAAATAAAAAGTACCTTTTAAATATTTAAAGCCAGTGACAATATGAATGAATTTATAATATACCAGCTGTTCCTGCAGGCTTCGCCTCGCAATTAATGTATAAAAACTATGACAGTTGTGTGTGCTGCACATTCTGTGGTTAGCCCGTGGAACTACTAAGAATCAAGATCAGCTGTTTGTATTTTCATTAGCTCAAACTAAAATGAATGTTCATAAGAAATACATGGGACTTTTTTGGGGTCTCTGGCGGAGCCCTAAGGTCAGATCAGGATGAAAACCATTTAGTTTTCCTATTTTATGCCTAAAGAATCAGTGTACACAATTTCAGCTCTCTACCTACATTGGAAGGTGGAGAATTAGTAATGAGAGTCAGTCAGTCATCCAGGGCTTTGCCTTTTATAGATATAGAAGAAGATAATTTATATATGTAACCAAGCAGGTACGAAAGAACCAAACATAATTGTTTCAAAGCTAAAGATGTGATTAAAAATAACTCTTGTTACTACAGCCATAAACATGAAACAAACACAATATAATTACTAGAATTACATAAGATAATATGATATAAAATTGTTTAAATAACCCTCAAAACATTTACTATTTTCGTCCTAATTCATTCTCGCACATGTACATATGCACTTTATACTTACGATACAAATAAATTGGTACATTAAAATATTACGTAGATCCATAAGACTAAGTTAAACCAAATAACAATATATTAGTAAGGTATAAGTATCGCATAGTTGACAATAAATGGTAAAGTAAATTTATATTATAAAAAAAAACTCATAAAAAAGTATTAACCGCTTAAGTATTTAAATAGCAATAATACATTTAAAGAAAGCAAAACAATTTCTACATTTATATTTTATGCTCAAATATAAAGTTTAACTCTAAACCCAAGAATACGGGATTTAATTACCCTAATAGTGGACTACATGAATTATCACTTAAATATTAAGGACTACTTTTGGGTTTCTATAGGTCATTTCATCTTTTAAACATGTTAAATTATTTTAGGATGAATTTTATTTTAAATACCATTTAAAACAATTTTAAAATAAGCCTATATTTTTTGGACTATTATATGCGTAATCCTTTGATGGATACATTTCAAAGATTTTGCCTGTATCCTTTTCCGCAACACTAGATTTGTTTCTCTGGTTTTTCTTTTTTTACTATATGTCAGTTTTTTACTATGTCAGTTATAAAAGTGTTTATTGGATTTTGAATACACCTTTATCTTGTAATTTTGTCAGGCAATCAACGTCTGTAACCTAATATGCAGACATTTTATGATATATTTTTAAGCTCTAAATTGTGTTAATATTTCTTAAACTTTTGAGTAAAATATGACTGCAACCACAACGTAGTTTAAACTTTAGTACTGACGTATTGCACAGCGCTTATCTTCTTCATAATATTTTTATTAATAGAACAGAAATAAATCTGTTCAGTAAAGTAGTTTATATATATTATAGACAAATAAATACGAATTGTTTGGCATACCACTTAACACATTTTTACATATTTTTACTGCCAAGTTTAGTTTGATAAACAACACCATTTATAAAATTAACCACTTCCTTAATAGCCACTGTTTACAAGTAAGGCAAAAGTTATATTCTTCGGCTATAAATGTAAAACTATGACTGAAGAAAAGAAAAGGATTGTGTTTTAGGGATGGTTTATTGTTTGGACGAGAAACCTGGAGTAAAATAATTGTTAATCAACGCAACGATAACTATAAAGTTAGGAAAATTGATTTAATTTGTTTACGGATTCAGCTCGATCAACTTCTTGAAAATCATTAGTTTTAGAAGATTTTGCTTTAGAAAATTTAGCTTCAGAAGATTTAGCTCGAGATTATTAAGCTTGAGAAGATAATCTAATGATTTTCTAGTCAATTAGTTTCAAAGGTCCTAAAATATTATTTAGTAAGAGAAATACGATCCTAACACTTAATTGCATAAACAGAGTTTGTACAGTATATTAATATTGTTTACTTTTCAGAAAGAAATTTTTGAAAATTGCAAACTTGTCTGTCAAGTAAAAATTGCAAGTAAAATTCGAAATAAAAAACTATAATACTAAACGGTTATTACCAAACAGGGCTAATAATTGTATCCGGATCATCGCAGCCTTAAGGACAATGGCGGGGAAGGCCAGGAAGGGGGATGGGTAGGGGTAACAAGACAGGACACAACTGATGATTGGACAAGTTTGTTAATTATCAGGGCCTTTAGGGCAAATCCTCGATCCATCGTCACTTTGACAACCACCATGGCAATTTATGGGTATTATCTCCTCAGTAAAGTCTACTTTAAAAATCAACATTTTACTTTTATAGAATATTATTAATAAACAATAAACTTAAAATCTATAATATTATAAAGAAGAGGTGGTTTCTGTCTTTCTGTCTGTCTGTCTGTCTGATGTTCCGGGGGAACGCAAAAACTACTGAACCGACTGGGCTGAAACCTTACACATAGGTAGATATTAAACCCATGCAACACATAGGCCTATTCACTTCCTTAAAATCCCCTCGGGCTACGCCCCGTGAACGTCCTAAGTTTCAATGTTTACATTTAAGAATAAAGTAAACATTCAGAAACTGTAATGCGAACAGCTGTGGATACTTCAAATTGCATTGACTAAAGAACGGGTAGAGAAAACTCCTGTGCGAAGAACGGGTACGTCAGCTAGTATTTAAATAATATGTTGGTTTACATATCTTGACATTTATTTTAAGAATAACTCGAGTCAAAGAATTAGTTTAAATAGGTTTAAAATAAGCTGATAGAACGTGCATGGAACACATTGTCTCATCTTTAGCAGGATAGGGCGTGTGAATGATAACGCTTTTTCATTTGTACGAAACTAATTAAAAATAATGACAACTACTGTTCGTGTTTTTAACTGAATGAAACTACTTTAAAAATTAATAATATTTAGTTTGATTTCTAAGTTCAACATTAAAATAACCAGGTTTTTTAACAACCAATCAGTGTATCGTCCTTATATCTAAATGATATAAAAATCCTCAATGAATTATGCTACAATTAAGTTCAAACTTGTAATAATGTGATCATGTTTCGATTATTTAATTTTCAGTTTTAAATCGTGCAGAGGCTGATATGTATTTATTATTTTATATATCTATATTCCTAACTTTAAATCTCCGAGCCATGTATGTATTCTTAGTATATGAAATAAGTGTGAAGGAACGTTCCTTATTTATACTATTAATTAGACATTATCGTGAAAAAACTCAAACAATATAAGGTAATAAATAACAAACAATTAATTAAACAAACATGTTTAGAAACTCAACTGCCCGTCGCCATAAGCAAATATGCCTCTGCGGTGATCCAAAGTCAGCGAAGTACCGCAACGGCATTTGTCATGGGCAAGCCAGTGGTGTGACCGCTCCTGAAAAAGGTTCAAACCTACCGGGATCGAACCTACGCGTGACCCACGGCTGACTTGCAAGGCCAGCGCTCTACCTCTGAGCAACCACGTCCGGGAACTGCGGTCTAACTGTATAATTCTTCGGGTATTATAAGCAGTTTCATGGAAACAAAATTGTTTTACTGCAAAAGATAAATCATAAAATACTTAATAGATTATATATTTTAGGAACCACTGGATAAGCAAGTTAATATTATTAATCTTTGATATTCTTGTACCAAACAGGTAATTGTAAAAAAGTTACGTCTTTCAGTTAACTACACAAACAAACGATATGTAAATTTAACATATTCTATCCTCGCAAATTGTCATTAACAAGTTAAACTGTTCTACGCTATATATTTTCAGTTTATAAGTTTCGCATGATTAACTGAATATGTATAAACCACAAACAATTGTATAAATACCGTATAACCATAAAATGGTCATGTATTAAACAGTCGATAGTATACAGAGGAAAAGCTTTAAAATCTGAAACATGAAAGTTAAAGCTAAAGTTAAATCGATGGACTCTGCACAATGCACTTCAATGCACTTTATATAAGTGCCGACAAACAGAAACACAAGGTGCACTCAGTTTATATAAGATATGTATCAGTACTTATGTATCTTTTAAGCTCTTGTCTAAATTGTGGAAATATTAAAGGTTCTTATCCCTTATTTTTCATTCTTTCAAATCACATTATGTTTTTTTTTAAGGAAACTTTCCTAGAAATACTTTCTTTGATCTCTGAAGCAAGATATTCCGAAAATATCCCCCGTGGTGTGAAGCCGCCACCAACAGAAGTGGGGTTTATACAACCTCCTTACCATTCGCCCCCAAGTTATCCACATTGGCTAACTAACCAGGTCTGGTATTATCTGTTTAAGTCATTTAAAAATGCAATACGTACTGTAGTTGGTTGTCAAGCATGATGGCGTATTTTTGCCAAGAGCTCATTCACAAAAGTACGTGGACAGTTGTTAGGATTCATTATATTATTTATTTCAGGTCGCAAATGCGTAAAGACTGTGAATAAAATATCTAACTTAGGCTTCTTTTTGGAACGTATAACTTTTATAAAGTGTGTTTTGTTTACTTAAATGAGCTTAATTTAAAGGGTTGTCCGTGTTATGAAAAGTAAAAATAGATGATTTTTATGTTTATTAAATGTTCTTACAAGTATTATAAGTTTATTAATAGACTTCGCTGACTAAATGAAACTAAAATAGTATTTTACGTGATGAAAAATACTTAAAACCAATAATTCTAAGTCGCTATGAGAATCCAAGGATTTGTATCGTTGAAGATTATTGCATAAACTTTACAGAAATATAGAGGGACATAATCTAAACTTCCTACCTCCTTCTAGAGAATTTAATTACGAGTTTTAATTTAATCTCAATGCACTCAATTGAACGAGTTCTGAGTCATTTCACTACAAGGACTTTTTATACGTACTTAACTAAGTTTAGAATTTATGATTTTATTTAAACTATAAAAACTATAGTATTTTGTCACTAAAGTATCTTCTTTCAATTTAATTTTCTAAAAGCCTTTACTCATCAAAGGCTAGAGACATGAACACGAATAGGTAATACTGTTAGTCGCCACGATCATATAGGCTAAACAAGCCATATTTTATTAATATAATAAAATTAAGATAATTAAAATAACTATTTCAGGTGTTTGATTAAAACTTTACAAATTGTTTTTAAACTTTTGTTCTTATTTATTTTACAAGTGAAAAATCGTTGAGTCTATTGTTAATATTGTTAAAGTAAATATTTTAATACAGTTTTAATAAATGAGATAAGAGTAAAATATTGTATAGAGTAATCTAAAGACTAGACTGTTTGTCTGCATTGAAGTTATTCTTATATTTTTATAGATATAGGTAACAATTTGTAATGTATAGTATAGCTAACAATACAAATTAGTATAAATTCCATAACAGAAAAATAAAAGAACTTTTGTTAAACTATCAATGCCAAACTATTTTATATGCCTAATATTTGAAGAAGTACTGTATTATAGATTAATTAAATTAAATTATAAATAGTAATAAAACTCTACCAACCAACAATGAATGATTAGCTTTAACATTCTATAAATCACCTATAGAATTTTACTTTATTCTATCACGTAAAACATTTAATTACCTGACAAGCTTTGTTAAAGCCTTTCTTGTAGTACAGTCAAAACTTCAAATCATTCATAAATTATATTTTAGTTTGTTGGCCCGATGACGAACTCGTTTAGTTTAACAGGCCTTGCTAATAGGTACTAAATAAATAAATAAATCTTTCTTTTCTTTTTTCTACACACACAACAAAAGTAGTGGAGAAACAGCAAAGAGGCCCCAGAATCGGCGCTTTTTTCCCATGTTATTCTTATGGGGATCAGTTTTTGAGCCGACGCCCGATCCTACCCTACACAAATTTTCTTTTTGGCCCCTGCCTTATTTTCCCCCATTTAAAATTTGCATTAATTTTAATACATCCTTTGCAGAAATCCACGAGTTCAAAAATAACTCCACACTAAATAAACAACACATGTAAACAACTTAGAAGTTATTGTGTAGTAGTGGGTAAAGGAGAAAGAGGCCCCACTTCCGGCGCTTTTTCCCCATGTTATTCTTATGGGGAGCCGTTTTTGAGCCGACGCCAGCTCCCGCCTATAGAGCTCCCGCCCGCTGGTCTATATTAAATATACTCTTGCCTATATTAAATATATTGTCCCCATCCCCATCCCTCCTCTATATTTTTAAAAATTAATTTTCAAATTCTAAAAAACTATCTTTGGTGTTTACTGTCCGATTTGTCTGCAATTTGGATATGTTATTGTCCTAGGCAAGTGTTTTAATAAATTTCACCTACATTTCCCAAATTCACTATAACGGTCAAATTAAAAAATATTTTTTGAAAAATACTGCCGCCAACTGAAATTTGTGTTTTAATCCAAACTATTTAAAATTCATTTTAATACATCCTTTGCAGAAATCCACGAGTTCAAAAATAACTCCACACTAAATAAACAACACATGTAAACAACTTAGAAGTGCACTCGGTTATCGCCACTAGCGCGACAATCAACCTTGAAGGAGATTCTGCAAGATCGGCACCAAGGACACAGTGACCGATGCATAGTAACCGATGCGTAATTTTACAAATTGTGTGAATTGTCGGCTATATAAAGAGCTGTTGCAGGCCAGGGTCCTCACTTCATATCCTACAGCCCCAGCATCAACAAGACCTGTTGCAGATTTTAACTTAAAATTTAGTGATTAAAATAATTTCGGCTAAAATATGTTTTTTTACTCTGGACTTAGAAAAATTTAGTGATTAAAATAATTTCGGCTAAAATATGCTTTTTTACTCTGGACTTAGAAAAATTTAGTGATTAAAATAATTTCGGCTAAAATATGTTTTTTTACTCTGGACTTAGAAAAATTTAGTGATTAAAATAATTTCGGCTAAAATATGCTTTTTTACTCTGGACTTAGAAAAATTTAGTGATTAAAATAATTTCGGCTAAAATATGTTTTTTTACTCTGGACTTAGAAAAATTTAGTGATTAAAATAATTTCGGCTAAAATATGCTTTTTTACTCTGGACTTAGAAAAATTTAGTGATTAAAATAATTTCGGCTAAAATATGTTTTTTTACTCTGGACTTAGAAAAATTTAGTGATTAAAATAATTTCGGCTAAAATATGCTTTTTTACTCTGGACTTAGAAAAATTTAGTGATTAAAATAATTTCGGCTAAAATATGTTTTTTTACTCTGGACTTAGAAAAATTTAGTGATTAAAATAATTTCGGCTAAAATATGCTTTTTTTACTCTGGACTTAGAAAAATTTAGTGATTAAAATAATTTCGTCTAAAATATGATTTTTTTACTCTGGAGGTTTGTAGGCACTTTATACAATTATCTAAAAAGTAGTTTCTCAGATTTTTGATAAAGGGCTTAGTTTTTATAAAAATTTTGAATTTATGTTTTTTAAATCTTCATATTTTGAATTTTGATCGTATTTAAATTTTTAAAATGGTAATTTTTGTTTATAAAAAGCAGAGCATGACATCTCTACAGTCATTTCAACACAAAATGTTGACCTGTGCAGTCTGTTTTATGTCTTACTCCAACAGAAGCAATTTATTACGCCATTATCGACTTGTTCACAAAGTTATTCCTAAAATTTGTAAAAAATGCCATCAAATATTTGATAATAACAATCATTTTAAAATGCATATGCTAGAGAACCACTATACTTGTAATGTGTGTAAGAGAGTCATCACCCGTGACAAGAAACGCCACCACCTACGATGTGACAAGCGGCCCTATAATGTGTTTAAGTTTTACGACGAGTCCGCGGATATATTAGACACACTTCAATCTTGTCCTTTACCTATCAAATGGATTCTTATTAGGAGAGTGAAATTTATCAAACACACAGTGGACAATAATGGTGATTTAATCATTGGCAAAGAATGTATTGCTGATTTTCGAAGTTTAACTAATTTATCAATTGAGAAAGCACAATTAAAGACACAAATTGAAAATTCACTTTTAAAAATCGACACATCTTTACACAAGTATCAAGCCCAAGGCAGTGGATGGATATATGACCATACTAAATACTGGCAGCTGCATGTTTATAAGTATAAACCCCTAACTCCCAAATCATACATCCCCACACCAGAAAATATAAAATCAAAACACGCCGTTTTAAATATTAAAAATAGTGATAATAAATGTTTCGTGTGGAGTGTTTTAGCAAGCCTGAATCCAAGGAATAGTAAACATGCAAATCGAGTATTTTACTACGAACCCTATGAGGGCCAGTTAAATATGACAAATATAAAATATCCAGTAAAAATATCTGACATTGATAAATTTGAAAAACAAAATAACATAAGTGTTAACGTATATGGAATTGAAGGAAAAACAATATATCCACTGAGAATAACTAAACTAAATGGCAATACTCACGTCAATCTGCTGCTTCTAAAACACGGTCAGAAATCACATTACTGTTTAATTCGTGATTTTGATAAGTTAATGTTGCGGTCTACAAAATATGACCATAAGAAATATTTTTGCAAGTTCTGTTTGCAACATTTTGGCACCAAAGATATATTGCAACGCCACATAACATATTGTAAACCCTTTGATGCTCAAAGAGTACAAATGTCTGAAAAAGATACACTACAATTTACGAATTACAAATATCAACTTAAAGCTCCCTTTGTGATTTATGCAGATTTCGAATGTTTTATAAACTGCGGCAAACACACTCCTTCTGGATTTGCTTATGTTGTGGTGAGAGACTCTAAAATTATTTACGAAGAGTTGTACAGCGGTGAAAATGTAATGGATGTATTTTTTGAAAAGTTATTTAAAACCTATGACTTTATTAAAAGTCAGATGGAAGTATATGTTCCCCTTGTAATGACTCCAGAGCAAGAGGCATCCTTCAAAAACTCTAAATACTGCCACATATGCCAACAGCTGTTACTGGGTGATAAAGTGCGCGACCATTGCCATCTAACAGGCAAATTCCGAGGACCCTCCCACAACGCTTGCAATTTAAACTATAAAGTAACCAAGAAAATTCCAATATTCTTCCACAACCTTAAAAACTATGACGGTCATTTAATAATGCAACACTTGGGAAAACTCAATCGCAAATTGAATTGCATAGCCAAGGACATGGAAAAATATATATCGTTCTCTGTTGATGATTTGGTATTTTTGGATTCCTACAACTTTCTGTCTCTTCCCTTAAGCAAATTAGCTTCCAATTTAAATACATTTAGATTTATAGACAATCCACTACTACAACGCAAGGGCGAATTTCCATACGAATACATGACAGGACCAGAAAAGTTTTTAGAGCCCCTACCACCCATAGAGGCATTTTACAGCAGCCTAACTAAAGAATGTATATCTCCTGCGCAATATGAACATGCTAAAAACGTATGGAATCATTTTAATATAAATAATTTAAAAGAATATCACGATTTATACCTTAAAACAGATGTGTTGTTATTGGCTGATGTGTTTGAGACATTTAGGGACTTGAGTTTAAAGGATTATAAACTCGACCCCGTCCACATGTACTCATTGCCTGGACTAACATGGGAGGCGTGCCTTAGAATGACTGGCATAAAATTACAGTTATTTAGTGACATTGACATGCATTTGTTTATAGAACACGCCATTAGAGGCGGTGTAAGCACGATTTCCACGCGCTATGCTAAAGCCAACAATAAGTACATGGGCGAACATTATGACCCAAATCAAGAAAGCACCTATCTTGTATACTTAGACTGCAACTCGCTATACTCTACAGCAATGTGCGAGTCGTTGCCCGTTGATGGCTTTAGATGGACAAACGAGAAAGATTATAAAGCCAATAAAAATGAAAACTTTGGATTTATTTTGGAAGTTGATTTAAAATACGATAAAAGTTTACACGATTTGCACAACGACTACCCGCTCGCACCAGAAAAAATGAATGGAAAATTAATACCAAACTTAAATGACAAAACCAAATATATTCTACATTATAAAGCACTAAAAAAATACGAAGAACTGGGTTTGGTAGTTACAAAATACCACAGAATCTTAAAATTCAGACAATCAAATTGGCTTGCACCCTATATTAATTTTAATATTGAAAAGCGACAAAAAGCTGAACATGATTTTGAAAAAGACTTTTACAAACTGTTAAATAACAGTCTCTTTGGTCGAACAATTATGAACCAACGCAAGTTTCGTGATATACATCTTGTAGACGAGTCTAAGTTAACAAAGTATGTTACAAAGCCAAGATTTGACTGCAGCAAAATGTTCGATAACAAGTTGCATGCTGTGCATTTAAATAAATTAATTGTAAAGTTTGATAAACCAATATATTTAGGAATGACCATTTTGGATATCAGCAAAGTAATCATGTATAATTTCCACTATAATTATATGTCAAAATTTAAGAATAAAAAGTTCTTAATGACAGACACAGACAGCCTTCTTTATTCTATAGTAACAGAGGACTTTTACAAGGAAATACAAAGTGACTTGGACTGTTTTGACACCTCTGCATACAGTAAAGATCATTTCTTATACTCTGATAAAAACAAAAAAGTTACGGGCAAGTTTAAAGACGAATTAAATGGTCAAATTATGTATGAATATTGTGGTTTAAGGCCAAAATTATACTCTTTCATTCCTCTACAGTGGTTATACGAAAAAGAAAAGCAAAATGAGCTAGAGGTTAAGAAGGCAAAAGGAGCTGACGGCGCTACAGTTAAACATCTCTTAAGACACCAACACTACTTACACTGTCTTGCAACCGGAGAAGATTACTACGAGAATGTTACAAGAATTAAATCCACAAACCACCATCTGCAAACATTAACGATGAACAAAAAGGTACTCTCTTTTGATGACGACAAGAGGTTTATTCTAGATGGCATCAACACCCTTGCCCTTGGTCACTATAAAATTGGTCAAACATAAATCAGAGACACAATAACACACTCCAACACATTTGGACACAGGCACAGATACTGGTTTACATCCATTTAACACAACTTTACACGTTCTGTCAACCGACACAAAAATAGTTTGTAAATTGTGTAAGAAATATATGTAATATAAACAAATTTAACACAATCATAACATTGTGGACAATGTTATGATTGTGTTAAATTTGTTTATATTACATATATTTCTTACACAATTTACAAACTATTTTTGTGTCGGTTGACAGAACGTGTAAAGTTGTGTTAAATGGATGTAAACCAGTATCTGTGCCTGTGTCCAAATGTGTTGGCGTGTGTTATTGTGTCTCTGATTTATGTTTGACCAATTTTATAGTGACCAAGGGCAAGGGTGTTGATGCCATCTAGAATAAACCTCTTGTCGTCATCAAAAGAGAGTACCTTTTTGTTCATCGTTAATGTTTGCAGATGGTGGTTTGTGGATTTAATTCTTGTAACATTCTCGTAGTAATCTTCTCCGGTTGCAAGACAGTGTAAGTAGTGTTGGTGTCTTAAGAGATGTTTAACTGTGGCGCCGTCAGCTCCTTTTGCCTTCTTAACCTCTAGCTCATTTTGCTTTTCTTTTTCGTATAACCACTGTAGAGGAATGAAAGAGTATAATTTTGGCCTTAAACCACAATATTCATACATAATTTGACCATTTAATTCGTCTTTAAACTTGCCCGTAACTTTTTTGTTTTTATCAGAGTATAAGAAATGATCTTTACTGTATGCAGAGGTGTCAAAACGGTCCAAGTCACTTTGTATTTCCTTGTAAAAGTCCTCTGTTACTATAGAATAAAGAAGGCTGTCTGTGTCTGTCATTAAGAACTTTTTATTCTTAAATTTTGACATATAATTATAGTGGAAATCATACATGATTACTTTGCTGATATCCAAAATGGTCATTCCTAAATATATTGGTTTATCAAACTTTACAATTAATTTATTTAAATGCACAGCATGCAACTTGTTATCGAACATTTTGCTGCAGTCAAATCTTGGCTTTGTAACATACTTTGTTAACTTAGACTCGTCTACAAGATGTATATCACGAAACTTGCGTTGGTTCATAATTGTTCGACCAAAGAGACTGTTATTTAACAGTTTGTAAAAGTCTTTTTCAAAATCATGTTCAGCTTTTTGTCGCTTTTCAATATTAAAATTAATATAGGGTGCAAGCCAATTTGATTGTCTGAATTTTAAGATTCTGTGGTATTTTGTAACTACCAAACCCAGTTCTTCGTATTTTTTTAGTGCTTTATAATGTAGAATATATTTGGTTTTGTCATTTAAGTTTGGTATTAATTTTCCATTCATTTTTTCTGGTGCGAGCGGGTAGTCGTTGTGCAAATCGTGTAAACTTTTATCGTATTTTAAATCAACTTCCAAAATAAATCCAAAGTTTTCATTTTTATTGGCTTTATAATCTTTCTCGTTTGTCCATCTAAAGCCATCAACGGGCAACGACTCGCACATTGCTGTAGAGTATAGCGAGTTGCAGTCTAAGTATACAAGATAGGTGCTTTCTTGATTTGGGTCATAATGTTCGCCCATGTACTTATTGTTGGCTTTAGCGTAGCGCGTGGAAATCATGCTTACACCGCCTCTAATGGCATGTTCTATAAACAAATGCATGTCAATGTCACTAAATAACTGTAATTTTATGCCAGTCATTCTAAGGCACGCCTCCCATGTTAGTCCAGGCAATGAGTACATGTGGACGGGGTCGAGTTTATAATCCTTTAAACTCAAGTCCCTAAATGTCTCAAACACATCAGCCAATAACAACACATCTGTTTTAAGGTATAAATCGTGATATTCTTTTAAATTCTTTATATTAAAATGATTCCATACGTTTTTAGCATGTTCATATTGCGCAGGAGATATACATTCTTTGGTTAGGCTGCTGTAAAATGCCTCTATGGGTGGTAGGGGCTCTAAAAACTTTTCTGGTCCTGTCATGTATTCGTACGGAAATTCGCCCTTGCGTTGTAGTAGTGGATTGTCTATAAATCTAAATGTATTTAAATTGGAAGCTAATTTGCTTAAGGGAAGAGACAGAAAGTTGTATGAATCCAAAAATACCAAATCATCAACAGAGAATGATATATATTTTTCCATGTCCTTGGCTATGCAATTCAATTTGCGATTGAGTTTTCCCAAGTGTTGCATAATTAAATGACCATCATAGTTTTTAAGGTTGTGGAAGAATATTGGAATTTTCTTGGTTACTTTATAGTTTAAATTGCAAGCGTTGTGGGAGGGTCCTCGGAATTTGCCTGTTAGATGGCAATGGTCGCGCACTTTATCACCCAGTAACAGCTGTTGGCATATGTGGCAGTATTTAGAGTTTTTGAAGGATGCCTCTTGCTTTGGAGTCATTACAAGGGGAACATATACTTCCATCTGACTTTTAATAAAGTCATAGGTTTTAAATAACTTTTCGAAAAATACATCCATTACATTTTCACCGCTGTACAACTCTTCGTAAATAATTTTAGAGTCTCTCACCACAACATAAGCAAATCCAGAAGGAGTGTGTTTGCCGCAGTTTATAAAACATTCGAAATCTGCATAAATCACAAAGGGAGCTTTAAGTTGATATTTGTAATTCGTAAATTGTAGTGTATCTTTTTCAGACATTTGTACTCTTTGAGCATCAAAGGGTTTACAATATGTTATGTGGCGTTGCAATATATCTTTGGTGCCAAAATGTTGCAAACAGAACTTGCAAAAATATTTCTTATGGTCATATTTTGTAGACCGCAACATTAACTTATCAAAATCACGAATTAAACAGTAATGTGATTTCTGACCGTGTTTTAGAAGCAGCAGATTGACGTGAGTATTGCCATTTAGTTTAGTTATTCTCAGTGGATATATTGTTTTTCCTTCAATTCCATATACGTTAACACTTATGTTATTTTGTTTTTCAAATTTATCAATGTCAGATATTTTTACTGGATATTTTATATTTGTCATATTTAACTGGCCCTCATAGGGTTCGTAGTAAAATACTCGATTTGCATGTTTACTATTCCTTGGATTCAGGCTTGCTAAAACACTCCACACGAAACATTTATTATCACTATTTTTAATATTTAAAACGGCGTGTTTTGATTTTATATTTTCTGGTGTGGGGATGTATGATTTGGGAGTTAGGGGTTTATACTTATAAACATGCAGCTGCCAGTATTTAGTATGGTCATATATCCATCCACTGCCTTGGGCTTGATACTTGTGTAAAGATGTGTCGATTTTTAAAAGTGAATTTTCAATTTGTGTCTTTAATTGTGCTTTCTCAATTGATAAATTAGTTAAACTTCGAAAATCAGCAATACATTCTTTGCCAATGATTAAATCACCATTATTGTCCACTGTGTGTTTGATAAATTTCACTCTCCTAATAAGAATCCATTTGATAGGTAAAGGACAAGATTGAAGTGTGTCTAATATATCCGCGGACTCGTCGTAAAACTTAAACACATTATAGGGCCGCTTGTCACATCGTAGGTGGTGGCGTTTCTTGTCACGGGTGATGACTCTCTTACACACATTACAAGTATAGTGGTTCTCTAGCATATGCATTTTAAAATGATTGTTATTATCAAATATTTGATGGCATTTTTTACAAATTTTAGGAATAACTTTGTGAACAAGTCGATAATGGCGTAATAAATTGCTTCTGTTGGAGTAAGACATAAAACAGACTGCACAGGTCAACATTTTGTGTTGAAATGACTGTAGAGATGTCATGCTCTGCTTTTTATAAACAAAAATTACCATTTTAAAAATTTAAATACGATCAAAATTCAAAATATGAAGATTTAAAAAACACAAATTCAAAATTTTTATAAAAACTAAGCCCTTTATCAAAAATCTGAGAAACTACTTTTTAGATAATTGTATAAAGTGCCTACAAACCTCCAGAGTAAAAAAATCATATTTTAGACGAAATTATTTTAATCACTAAATTTTTCTAAGTCCAGAGTAAAAAAAGCATATTTTAGCCGAAATTATTTTAATCACTAAATTTTTCTAAGTCCAGAGTAAAAAAACATATTTTAGCCGAAATTATTTTAATCACTAAATTTTTCTAAGTCCAGAGTAAAAAAGCATATTTTAGCCGAAATTATTTTAATCACTAAATTTTTCTAAGTCCAGAGTAAAAAAACATATTTTAGCCGAAATTATTTTAATCACTAAATTTTTCTAAGTCCAGAGTAAAAAAGCATATTTTAGCCGAAATTATTTTAATCACTAAATTTTTCTAAGTCCAGAGTAAAAAAACATATTTTAGCCGAAATTATTTTAATCACTAAATTTTAAGTTAAAATCTGCAACAGGTCTTGTTGATGCTGGGGCTGTAGGATATGAAGTGAGGACCCTGGCCTGCAACAGCTCTTTATATAGCCGACAATTCACACAATTTGTAAAATTACGCATCGGTTACTATGCATCGGTCACTGTGTCCTTGGTGCCGATCTTGCAGAATCTCCTTCAAGGTTGATTGTCGCGCTAGTGGCGATAACCGAGTGCACTTCTAAGTTGTTTACATGTGTTGTTTATTTAGTGTGGAGTTATTTTTGAACTCGTGGATTTCTGCAAAGGATGTATTAAAATGAATTTTAAATAGTTTGGATTAAAACACAAATTTCAGTTGGCGGCAGTATTTTTCAAAAAATATTTTTTAATTTGACCGTTATAGTGAATTTGGGAAATGTAGGTGAAATTTATTAAAACACTTGCCTAGGACAATAACATATCCAAATTGCAGACAAATCGGACAGTAAACACCAAAGATAGTTTTTTAGAATTTGAAAATTAATTTTTAAAAATATAGAGGAGGGATGGGGATGGGGACAATATATTTAATATAGGCAAGAGTATATTTAATATAGACCAGCGGGCGGGAGCTCTATAGGCGGGAGCTGGCGTCGGCTCAAAAACGGCTCCCCATAAGAATAACATGGGGAAAAAGCGCCGGAAGTGGGGCCTCTTTCTCCTTTACCCACTACTACACAATAACTTCTAAGTTGTTTACATGTGTTGTTTATTTAGTGTGGAGTTATTTTTGAACTCGTGGATTTCTGCAAAGGATGTATTAAAATTAATGCAAATTTTAAATGGGGGAAAATAAGGCAGGGGCCAAAAAGAAAATTTGTGTAGGGTAGGATCGGGCGTCGGCTCAAAAACTGATCCCCATAAGAATAACATGGGAAAAAAGCGCCGATTCTGGGGCCTCTTTGCTGTTTCTCCACTACTAACAAACACACAAACAACAATACAACACACACAACACACACAACACACAACAAACAACAATAACACAACAACACACACAAACAATAATCTTTCATATAAAAAAGTAAAAACCAGGCTGACCCCTTGAGACAAATTTTTGTGCAGAAAAAACTAAATAAATAGGGCTCCTAAGACACAATGTCCGTTTAGGGGTTCCTTTACAAAATAAAAAATATGCTTTTTCAGAGTTCAGGAGCTAACAAATACATGCATTACATTCTGTGTACAGGTTATTAACATAAAATATTGTGCTCTATGTAAGTATTGGAATTATAAGTGTAATAACATAATAGAATAAACTTATAAATGCGTATCATAATATTACTAAACCAAACTCCAAATATCCAATCCTGCTAAAATAATGTTGCAGTATGCTTAACATGACTAAACCACTATTTGTAATAAAACCTCAACATTTTTAAAACCCTTCAACCATTGTCTAACCTCTTTAATGAACTTCTTATGATTTACCAAAGTTTTAACATTATTTGGAAGTTTATTGTAAATTCTTGGAGCAATGAAATAATATGTGCGAGTGAAAAATGTTGAGTTTGGTTTTGGTACATAACAAAAACTTGCATTTCTCAACCTCAATTTATAATTATCCTCCTTATTAAACGTTGAATTAATATTAAACAACTTTAATACTTTATACAGGAAAAGTTATCTTACAGGAAATACATCTAGCTTTTGCAAACATGGATAAGAGGCATCATACTTGGTTTTCCTACAAATTACTTTAACAAATAACTTTTGTAAGGTTAAAATAGATTTTAAATTGGTAAAATAAGGGCCCCCCCAAAATAGTACGCCATATTCAAGTCAAGAGTTTACCAGAGAAAAATATAAACTTCTGAGGATTTGGAGAGGACAAATACTTTGCAGATAATAAAATATACGAATGCTGGCTATGATTTTTGCTTGATATTTTATTATATGCGTTTTCCAATTAAGTTCACTGTCAAGCATAATTCCCAGATATTTTTTGCTGCTACTTAAGTTAATTATTGAAAAATTATCACATTTGACACCCCGCAATAAACATTCATCACACTTATAAAACAATTTTTGAGAAAAAGTGACTGTCTGCCTTAAAGAAAAATTAATGATTGTAGTTTTTTCTGCACTTAAAACTAACTTATTAGTAACAAACCACCACATAATAGCATCTAAATCTTGGTTAATTTTCTCATGTTATTATTTCAACAATACGATTTTACGTTAGTTAACTTTAATTTTGTGTTTAAAATGTATACAGACATCTTCCTAATCGCGACGTTAAATGAATAACAATTAATTGGTTTGGCGCATGTTCTGTCAAATGTTTTATTTGAGTATATGGTTATTTTTCCTAATTACTTATAGTATATGATATAATATGTCGTTCTGATTCATCGCTTTCATAAAACCATTTATCTCTGAAACACAGTTTTGCCTTTTCTAAAGACCTCAGTTTCAGATTAATAACCAAAACAATGTAATAATGTTCTTATTTATAAACAGCCGCTATTAAGGAAGTAATTATTTATATAAATGGCGTTGTTTTCAAAACCACCAATTGCACCCGAAGTGGAATTGGAAGTATTAACTGGTATTGATACTTATTTATTCGTTCATTGTTTTATAACATCAGCCACTAAGTTCATATTGTCTTTGTCAAATAATTTCTGCCTAATATATTAGGGAAGGGCGAAGACGTTTGAAGACTGCTTATATTTTTTACAGTTTATTTTATAGACAACATTATAAAATAAAACAGTTTTAAAATAAATAAATTACTATCAGATTTATCATAATTTACCAACCAACTGAAAGTTGTATGTTTTAATATTCTAGTAGATACCAAAGAGCTCAGACTATTTCTCGAAAATAAATAAAAGTGTTATATATTATAATAGCGTCCAATTGTAATTGTATAGATTAAAGTTCAGAAAGAACAGTGGTTACCTTTAAATAGGTTTATGACCTAGAATGATTTGAAGTAAGTTAAATATGTGCGTTGTTTAAATTAATAATGCATTTACTGTTGCAATTATACTCGAATTAAACAATAATCCTTTTTTCACGATACCAAAAATATATTAAAATTCACTGAACATTTATTATAATAATTTAACGATAAAAAATCATATTTTTAATCCAATATTTGTGCTCTCACTTTTGCTATACAGCCTTTCTCTATTGATTTAATTTATTTTTAAATATTCATGAATAAAACTGTCTCTTAAACCTATAAAAATATGGAAATAGTGTGTGTCTATAATATTTGTATTTTCCTAAAATATTTTAATATGTTTATTTATTGTCATAAGAATTAAAACGTTCACAATAAAAAATGCAAATCACAAGGAAGATTAATTTATAGTCAAATTACAGATAGTACAAAGCTCTCAAACTCATTGTATACTGGTGAAATATGCAATTTAATTCTGTTGATAGTTTAAAATAAGTTTTTCTAAGAGAATAGGTTAATCGCATTAACGGTGTTTCGAGTATGGAAGTAGAAGTCCCTTTTGTCCTGATATGGTTATAAATTGGCCTAGCATTATTATATATTTTTCAAGCACAGTTATCAACTGTCTACATTTAAGGACTGATAATTTTTTTAATTAAAATGTAAAATTTGTTTGACTGTTTAGGTATTATAGGTGTGAAAACTAATCCGTAAAATAATACGTATAGAGAGTTTTTATGATAATCAAAGTTGAAATATTTGGACGAAGTCGAGAATAAAAACAATCCCTGCGGATTAACTTGTTTCCATTAGGAAGCCCGGAGTGGCTTGTTTAGGATTATGTCAAGAATGTAAAATGGCCGGCCAGAAAACTTTGATTTATTTTCCTTATTAACCTTTTATTTTAGCGTAATATAATTTAAAACAGAGATTTAAAAGTAGCTTTCTATATAACAATGTGACAAATCGTAACAAATATTTAAATTATTAAATTTTTTTGTTTAAGTTTTATTATTCGATGGATAAATGCATGAAATAACCATGAACAGTGCTGCAAATATCGGTAAACAACATTAAAATAAATACTGTAGAGATTGTTGCATTTAGTGATTAAAAAAACACACTTCATTCGACCTACCATATATTACCTATTATTGGTGGTTTTGTTATGGCAAGGTACTCAATAGATGCGGAATTTTGTGATCTATATTTATTCTTGTAAGATGAGTTTTTCTTGTCGGGTGGATGATTGGTTAATAAATTGCGAAAAACTAAAAGAACGTCCAAAATGTTGGTGTTTTTTGTGGTCCCATGACTGAAGCTCAATAGGATAAATAGGGAAAACTTCAGATCTTGTTACTTCTATGTAAAAAGAAAACTTAAGTGATTCCCAGCCTTCCAGGAATTATTTCCAGGCAAAATCCTATTTTCACTGGCCTTAATTAATTTAAATTGCTACTAATCGTGTTATTGTTTCTGTTAACTGTTATTTTTAATTATGATTGTTCCTGTTTTAATGTTTTTTTATGTTGTTATTATTTGCTGTTATTATTGTTATTACCTGGACTTTCATCAAGGTAATATAATTCAATCTTAGAGCATGTGTCTTAATATTATATTGTAAAAATGGTGTATCCGTTGCGCAAATAAATAAATAAATACTTAGATTGTATTAACTAGGTTCTCTTCAAATACTTTTAATAACTTTGGAAATTAAAATGCTTTAGATCCAGTGAAAATAGAAAAAGAAGACCAAATGAAAACGTAGGCGTGTGAAAAAGTATGTCCAAAAATATTATGCTTAATATCACTGCGTTCGTACAAAACAAACACGACTTTGACTTTGAGCTGGAAGTTTACTTCTCTCTCCCAGCCAGCCTTTTACAAAGTTGACGTAAAAATAGATTTACGACGCCTTGGACATTTTTACATCTATAAAGGTGTACCTTAACATTTATAAAAGTTCTCTGAACAAAAGGTGAAATGGTATACAAAGAGAGGTTACCTTTCATAAGCAGAGAGTTTATACTTAAGTTTCTTTACACAATTCTCCTTTATACTCAATAGTTATAATGTAATATATCTTAACCATAAAGTAAATATAACTTAATTAGAAATTTCTACGGTCATTTACAACCATTTGACACTTATTTCACTGTAACAATTGAATAAATTTAGAAAATATCCAATTTACTATTTTTCATATATACTTTTTTTTATCACTTGGATCCTAAATAATGTTATAAGTTTGGTTTACCATCACAATTATTAACTGCTAGTAATATTTGTTAAGTAAAGTTTAAAGGAAATCAGTTACAATCATATTTCTAATGTAAATACTTTCTCACATGCACGTAGATAAAGGTGTAGTGTATTTCCATAAATTAATTTAGCCACGTTCCAGTAAAAATTGTTTTAAAACAATTGGACTCAGCTTAAAAATAACAACAATTAGACTTGTAATCATTGTTCTGAGTGAAATATTTACTAATTATATTTTTTATTTTGTTTGAAAACAATTTGTACTGGAATCTGGCTAAATTAACTTTATGGAAATACACAACATCTTTACCTACGTGAATGTGAGAAAGGATTTAGATTATAAATGTGATTGTAACTGATTTCCTTTAAACTTCACTTATCAAATATTACTAGCAGTTAATAATTGTGATGGTAAAACGAACTCATAACGTTTATACAAGGTTCTAGAACGACATCAAACAATTTGTTTTAGTTCTTACAAAAAGCACATTAATTCCTCAGTTTAAATATCACTATCAATACTCGTATCCACTGGAGATAATGTTCAACATTATCATGTTGTACAACTGATGTGATTCCTAGGATTTTGTAGACCTAATGCATTATCATTACAATATGTCCATACACTAATAACATACTTTGCAGTTTTATTTTTCTACTTAGGTAAATTAATTATCTAGCAGGAGTTAAACTAATTAAATTTGTATCAGGCTTAAATCGCACTTTTGTTTATTTTAACGTCCGTAGACGAAGTGCTAAAAACAGTTTAGTTTAATGGTCATAAGAAAAAACTACTCGTCCCCACGCACAAAGTTGTAACTTATGTGGGGATTATAATTCCAATTGAGGTTTTAATCGTCATGTAATTATTTTTATTATTATTACTTTTTCTTTGTATTCGTATTTGTAAAATATCAGGAAATAATATAAAACTTAAAGTATTATAATAGTGATTCATTAAAATTGTAATGATTTTTTATAAGGTAGTTTCAAATGACGATTCGCATTGAAAATAACCTTTTTACTACCACGACATTTATGTTTTTAATGGGAACTGTGTATCCTCGTTTTGTCACGTACTGAAATATCTGTGACAGTGCTTACGAGAATAGTGGTGTAAATCATTTATAAATGTTTCAAAACCTAATAAATATACTTGATTATATTGATAACAAACTATTAATTGTTAGTTAAAATATTTTTCTCTTTAGTTTCTTTTTCCAATTCTATTTCTTAAATGTAATCCGTGATATTTATTCTTATTCTTTTTTACAAACGTATTTTATACTATGACTCAGTTTTCTTCATTATTCAATCTATCTACATACATAAAAACATTCATACAAATTATACCATCTGTTAAATTAATTAATAGTTTTGTTACATCATGATAATACTTTGTAGAATGTACTATCAGAAACTGATTTCTATTACACGGAATAAATCAATTGTATTTTGAAATCTGTTATGAGTCAACTACATTCAACTGATAATTAACGAAGTACTAGCATTGGTAATTCGTTATGCTACATACAGTATGTACAACAAAGTCAAAAAACAAAATAAAACATATATAGGTTCAAAATTGTATAACATAATCCCTACATATTTGCAGCTAGTTTATCTGAATTTAAGAAAACCTCAAGTATATTCTCGTCAATAAGGTTTTAAATTCTTTCGATGAATGAGTTGATTGATAGTTGGAATAAGAAGCCACTACAAATTAATACAAATTATTACAAATTAATATAGTAATAACACTCATCTTTTTATGACACCATTTATGTATATTTGTGTATATGATGAACAAAGACAGTTTGAATTGAATACCAAGAAGTGTGTTTAGTGAAATAATAACTGGGAAAATGTTGTTTGACAACAAAATGTTCAGTTAGAGGGTTGTATATTGAATAAGCAATCTTTCTACCGTATTTCTCGTAAAGCCACTCTTGATCCATTTACAATTTTAATAAACTCTCTAAAGTTGCCGCAATCCAATATGCGCACGAGGAATCTAATAAGCCAACACCACAAGTTGACTCCGCTTACACATTTCACGAGACTTTGGTTTTAGGAGAAGCTTCTTGTAAGATTTTTACTAATTTTCAGGTTTACCTTCACTGTATGCCATAAAGTGTACTCTTCCTGATACCGGATTAATCAGTGTTCAAAGTACAATTTCAAACAATATGGTTTAAATTACATTAGGATCAACATAACCATAATGCTTGTAACTTCATACTCTTCATACTACATACAGATTCTGATTAGAATTTATTTGTATTACAAAAGTAGACTCCAGTGCAAGACAAATATATATTTTTGTATTAATATTTCTCATTTCCAACACCAAGCGAATACATACTTGAAATATCAACTCAGTACCACACATATTTAAATATTTCAGTATGAATACTACTATTGATTTCATAAGAGTGAATTTGAGACATGCAGATTTATTCTGGAAAACGTAAAGACTGATTATAAGTCTTCATCTATAGAACTTTGTTTTCTTTGATTCAAAGTTCCTCTATCGCTAATCCCTATTACCCTTATAGTTGCCAAACAACGCTAAACAGAGTATATTAGATTAGTAAACATAATTTTCAATAATTTAAAAATTAATAAAACAGGCTACCTTAACTTTCAGCACATGTAGTCGTAAAAGCATAATTCGGCTTAGTTGGTTTTCTTGAAGCTTCTATTGTGGGACAGAAAAAATGAAGAGATAAAAGAGATAAAAACGAATCGCGATAAAACAAACTCTGTTAACACACAACAAACTTAGACAAATAATAGACAGTGACACACCGGAATTGCATGTCATGTTCCGTTATGGAATAGTATAAAACTTGTATTTAATCAAAAGTATTAAATAAGTCAAAATGAAGTATAAGTTGGTCAACAATGATCGGGGTTGGTACGGAGTCGATATCTTAAGAAATGTAGAAACATTTTACGAGGGAGAATCATTTAAAACTCACCTTGTATGTTAAAAATCTGATGAAAACTAAGCGAGCTATGATTGTTTAAGTGCATCAGGTCACGAAAGTTAAAACAAACTCTATTATTTAATTTACATGGTTTAGTTCCAATCCTGAAATAGAAAGAGTCTAACACCGACGCTCTGACGATAGAGCACCAAAACTGTGTTAGGCAAAGCGCTGCACAGTCGCATCATCACGTTGTCTGGGTGTTCCTAAAGTTGTGTGAGCGACTTGTGGACTGAACAACGTCCGACCCCTGAACGCGGAAACTAAACCGTGCCAACACTCATTACAATCAACCATACCATATACTAGCTTTTATTAAAACACGATCATTCTAATTACACGGCACTGGTGGAAACATTCAAACAATTTTACTAGAAATATATATCTAAAGATTTTTGCAAGGGATTTACAGTTTTTAGACCTTGCCACTAGTCCCAGTTTTTGAACTGTTTGTCTCGTCATTACTCCATTTTATCATAAAATAATAAGAGAATTTTAAAATAACATCATAAAATAGTACGAATAAACAAACTATATTTTAATTAAATATCTAAAAAGGAAAAGTAATATTCTTAATGTGTACAACTATACAAAAAAAACTTCCTTGAAAATCTATGCTAAAGGACCTTTTTTATTACATACCCTGAGATTACTGCAGAATATGGCTAGTGTATCCCATTTAAATAATGGGACTATATGCTCATTACATATACGATTTTCTTCTGTCAACATCTGTAATAGTAGGTACACTATTAGTCTGCAAGGGAATGAACGGACATGCAATTTTTGTTTACTATATTTATTAAACGGTTAAATAATTATAAGTTTAAAATATAAAATCATTATTTTTTTGTCAGTGTCACACTCAGAAACGGGTAGCGTATAGAAATGATCAGCCATAACATTATTAGTCTGGAGTAGTTTAAAATATATAATAGTATTCTTAATAGTAAAATAAAAAATGTTAATGTATTTACCGTATTTTTCAAACAATATAATGTGATAAAGCCATCAGCGTTAACATTGCCCGGAAACTGTGGCTTAGCAAGTTTAATTACTTCTTGGAACACGCCTCTTGTTATATTTGCTTGTGGGAAACGGTCCACAAAGTCTAACATGTTCAAATCTAATTAAACGTGCATTAAATACAGGAGAGTGACTATCCTAACCTGTTCAAACCGTTTTAATTTTAAACACATTTAATTTATTCTAGGAATCGAAAACAGTTCAGAGCAGGTGGTGCAGATCTAAAAGGTCCAATAAGCGAATTCAAATACGCCAGATCGCCCCAGACGCGCCTTACCATTCAAGAGGAGGTCGCACAGCTGACTTAACTAGGGGTTTCTGTTCCTAAGGTCCACAGAAGTCTTACTTTGCATAACCCATCCCTATTGCATAATACAACCCTTTCGTTTCTCAAGCAAAGGTGTTTATGTACTTCACTCTACCTAACGTGAACTACATCATTAAATTACAAATTGAAAATGTATTTTAAAAGTGCGGTACTAAAATTAGTTTATAGCTTGTATTCCTTATATAAGGATTACTAATAAAACAATACTAATTACAATTGTATTTCTGTATATTATGTTATTTCTCTTCAGTATATGATTTTGTAAGAGGTTATTTTCAAATGCATCTGAATTTTTATTCAAATATGTATTTTTTAGCTACGAAAAGTAAATCTTTGCAATAAACTTAGATACAAATGTATAAAAAAACTAAATGTATTTATAAAAAGTAAACTTTAAAATAACTGTTGGGTTCTGGAATGGTGGGACAATCACTGACGTGAAATGTTCTTTGTGTTCCACAATAAAGCTCAGCATCTCTCAAACCACTACATCAAATATCTGCTTTTAGTTCAACCTCAACAAGAAATTACTATCCCATTTAACAATGGTTCATTTGTCCAACAACCTTTTTTACTTTCTCCCCTTATACATAGTATATGGAGAAAGTATTGTTTTCGTCAAAATTTTCGAATTTGAGTTGTTAGTGGAAATATTTGTTTTGGTGCTACCTGAACCCAAAAAAGCGATTTTTACGTGATGTCTGTGTGTCTGTCTGTCTGTCTGTCTGTATGGATGTGTACAGAGCTAGAGCCCTAACCAATGGGCTGATTTTTATGAAATTTAGTGTGTAGGTACTAATCCACGATATCTCCAGGCTTTTTTTTCATTTTTTGGAATTTTTGATTTTTAAGGGTAATTATCCCTCAAAAACCGCCAAAAAACATTAAAAATCAAAATTTCTCAAAAACGGCTCTATTGATTTTGATAAAACTTTAGTAGTTAGTAGAACTTTAGTTCTCAAATAAAATGACACTACCCGCATTCCTGTAAAAATTCGGGTTCAGAAATTACAGGACTTAAAACAGCAAAAATTCAGTTTTTGGGATTTTCATAAAAATACATAAATATAAAAAATATTACTATTCACCACTAAAAAGAGCTCAAAAAACTAAATAATTTACTATTTTGAATTACTATTCTACGATTGCTGGTTTCGGAGAACATTGAAATTTTCATTTTTGCGGTAAACGCAGTACGTTGTCCAATGTTATTCTTATGGGGAATACAAAAATTACTATTTCTCTCTTATTTACCGGTACTGATAAATTTCATTCAAACTTCATATGATTGTCAATTTAGCATTGACCAACAGAGGAAATTCGAAATATGTTGCCCCTTAATAACCCTGGGGGGAATAGGGGGCATTTCCCCTCTTAAAACCATGAGTGTAGCAATGGACTCTGTAGTGCCTCCAAAGCAGGGATTTGGGTGGATGTTTTTTAAAACAACTTGATTACAAGATTTTCTGTACATTCGACCGTGCTTTGTATTCTATATTTAGTAAATAAAAAGTAATTTATTCGTTAAATAAAGTTGGGCTAAAAGGGAGAAAGTATGTGTCAGTTTCCTGATACCGTTTATTTAATTATATATGTTTATTTTAACATGTACACTCTTTTAGCGAATTTCCCCTATATGGAAGAAGCTATTCCCGTAGTCGGCATGGTAAGACCTAGGCCCGGGACCATGATAACTTTTCTTTTTGAGGTCCCCAGACCCCAAAAAAACCATTTGTTTGATACTATATATATATATATATATATGCATATATATATCTATATATATAAATGTATATATATATGTATATATATATATATATGTGTGTATATATATATATATATATATATGTGTGTGTGTGTGTGTCTGTGTGTGTCCGTGAATACGATAACTCTCGTAAAATTAATCCCATTTTGACGAAATTTGGTATAAACGTGTAAAACAGCATTTATGACTTTACGTTGGAAAACCAGACAGATCGCTCCATCCGAAGGGGTATTTTGAAGGGTTTTGTACTCCAAAAACCCTTGGGTTTTTTGACTTTTTCCTTATAATTTTTGAAAAATTCAAAAAATAGTTTTTTCCATTTGAATCAGCTTAAAAATACGCTCAATTTGGTGTTTTGGTCATTGCTCTACGTCGAATGGTTACACAGATATTGAAAGTGCTAAATACAGTACGTTGTACAATGTTATTCTAATGGATAATAATAAAAGTTGTATATCTCGCTTATTTATCAACTTATCCTAACTAAACTTGCTGTATTGCTTCATATCATTGTGGTCTATTGATATTTGCACTAAAAAACATGTTTTGGCCAATTGTTCCCGTAGCAGCAAACCTGCGTACTCAGCTCCTATGTTATTCTTATGGAGAATAAGTAACGTGTTATCTCCCTTAATTATGAACATAAATTAATAACATTTGGTATGTGGCTTTACCTTCTTGAGTTGTATTAATATTTGTATAAAACCCCATTTTTGTTTTCCTTGCTTCAGCAACCCTGCATACTCAGCTGCCATGTTATTCTTATGGAGAATAATTAAAATGTCATAAATTGTTTTTTTATGAATGTATGTTGATGAAACTTGGTATATGGCTTTATGTTGTATGAATATACATATATATGCATTGTAAATTCAGTTAATACGCAGGTTTGCTGCTACGGGGGTATTTTTACCATCCACAGGCGTGAATGTATTTTGTGAAACATCATCCAGTTGTTAAGCAACGGGCAATTGTTAACAGTATACGCCATCGGCAATGGAAACTTTTAGATACTATTAACACTGATGTAATTCTGATAATGATGTCCCTGTGAAAAATGTGGATGCGGAAGTCAATTGAATCTATTGAATCTTGTAGAAAGGTTCAAGATAAAACATTAGTGATCGACGTTTCTAGCCAATTTCCTAATGGACAGTTTTGATATGTTTCCCATTTTCGAGCAAGCACATTCTAAATTTTTCAAAGAACTGCTGTAATCTAATTACTTTAAAAAGCCCGAACTAGTTTATAGATCGCAAGAACCCAAAGCCGAATCTAATTTGGGGTTTTCAAAAAATTAAAAAAGATCACTAAACTATATAACCTATTACCCATTTTACATATTTATATTACCTATTTTACGGGGATATTACCTAAATCCCTCACTTTCTTTCCGTAGTATATTAAATCTGTAAGGGATATATCGCAGATTTCATTAGAGCAGTATACCATAATCGTTTTATACCATTTGTATGTTGTCTTTTAAACTACTAAGCAGCATTTGTATTGAAAATCTTTGCATGAAAACACCTCCAACTTGTAATGTAATGCCCCAGTGGGAATATTTCATGAGTTTAAGGCACTCAAACTGTTCTAATTAATATACTCGTCAAACTTATTGGTATTTTCCTAATTTAATCAAGCTCCCGTTTGTTTCAAAATGCCAGGAATATTAATTAAAACAGGAGTATGATTTTGATAACATCAACGTTTCTGAATAATCCTGCAGCTGATTATTTGTCATATAGTTTTGTCACTAAACAACTTTTATACTTAAACGGTTTTGTGAAAAAATATTTAAGTGAAACATTTAACAGGCAAAGGATGAAATTCAGGCATTATATAATATGTAAGCATTTTACATTTTACACTGAAAGAAATACTATAGTAATCCAAACAATATTGCACAGTAAACGCAATTCTGGTAGTTTTTACAAGATTTATCTTAATTTACACAATAGTTATGGTAATGTCCTACCATTACGTCCGTCAAAACTACAATAATATTCTTGCTAAATTATTTGCAATGACGCTGGTAATTGCATCAACATATTATTGTTGCTGATACATTATAACGATAGTAGTATAGTAAGTAGAAATGCTTAGCGAGAATATTCTGATATATTTATACCAGATTCTGTTTTTTATTACACGACAATGTCTCAAAGTGGAAATGAGTCGTCACCGGTCTGACCTGAAGCGTGAATGCACCGCGACAAGCAATATAGTTTATCGTGTGATCGGTATCGGAATGTGTTATACTGCAATATGTATGTTCTAAGTGTCTCACTGTCTCAGTAATGTTTTAATAATATGAAGAATCAACTTGAGGATTAACTGAAGATGTGGCTGTAGCCACAAAACATGCAATGGCATAACCTCAAAAAGCATATTGAACAGGTAAACCTTTTTATTTATTTGAAAATAAAAATCCGGCAGTTTCAACATGAATTTAGAATCTTATTCAGACTTTCTATAGCCTAGGTTGGATATTAACAAGGTAAAAGTAACATAGGGACACTGAAATTAAGTTACTAATCCTTAAATAATCAAAATAAATATTATCAAAAATATTATTAAAGCCAAGCGAATGGTGGTCTATTGACCCCATACGCTTCTGCAGTTTTCATGTAAGCAATTTTATATAACTAATTTTGGTTTGTTTTCAGGTTATGTTTGTTAAACTGTAGGATTTCACGTAATCACTCCACTGCAGTAACCACAAAAACAACTTATTGTAGAAATAAAGAAAGGTATTGCCATAGCTACTATACATTCAGAGAGGAGAGTTAACCGAACTTACATCTGCAGCAATAACTTATTATAAAAGTAAATACCCCCGTAGCAGCAAACCTGCGTACTCAGCGAATTTCCAATGCATATATATGTATCTTAATACCACATAAAGCCACATACCAAGTTTTATCAATATACATTCATAAATAAACGACTTATGACATTTTAATTATTCTCCATAAGAATAACATGGCGGCTGAGTATGCAGGGTTGCTGAAGCAAGGAACACAAAAAATGGGGTTTTATACAAAAATCAATATAACTCAAGAAGGTAAAGCCAAATACCAAATGTTATTATTTTATGTTCATAATTAAGGGAGATAACACGTTACTTATTCTCCATAAGAATAACATGGGAGCTGAGTAAGCAGGTTTGCTGCTATGGGAACTGTCGGCCAAAAAATGTTTTTAGTGCAAATATCAATAGACCACAACGATATGAAGCAATATGCCAATTTTCATCAGGATAAGTTGATTAATAAGCGAGATAAACAATTGTTCGTATTCTCCATAAGAATAACATTCGACAATGTACTGTTTTTAGTACTTCCAATATCTCTGGAACCATTTGTCATGGAGCAATGATCAGAACACCAAATTGTGAGTCTTTTTAAGCTGATTCAAATGGAAAAAAACTCAAATTTAACTTTTTCAAAAATTATATGTAAAAAAAATCAAAAAACCCATTTTTGGGGTACAAACCCTCCCAAAAAATACCCCTTCAGATAGGTCGATCTGTCTAGTTTTTGAACTTAAAATCATAAATTCTGCTTTACACGTTTATACCAAATTTCGTAATAAATCGGACTATTTTCATGATAGTTATCGTGCTCACGGACACACACATAGACCCTATGTATTATAAATATATATATATATAACTGTATATTTATATATAAATATATATACCCCGTCGCAGCAAACCTGCATACTCAACGAATTTCCAATGGAGATAAATGTCTTATTACTACATAAAGTCACTTACCAAGTTTCATAAAAATATATTCACAAATAAGCAATATATACAATTTGAATTATTCCCTATAAGAATAACATTGGGGCTGAGTACGCAGGTTTGCTGCATCAAGGAACACAAAAAATGAATTTTTATGCTAATATCAATAAACTCAACTAGGTGAAGTCATATACCAGTTGTTATTCATTTATGTTCATAATTAAGGGAGACGTAGCATTTAATTAATATCCATAAGAATAACATGGGGCTGAGTACGCAGGTTTGCTACTAAAAGAGCCTTTGGCAAAAAGGTTTTTTGAGGAAATACCAATGCACCACAACTAGATGAAGCCGTATACCAAGTTTCATCAGTGTACGTTCAAAAATAAGCGAGATAAAACATTTTTCTTTTCCTCCATAGGAATAACATTAGACAACGTACTGTGTTTAGCACTTTCAATATCTCGGTAACCAACTGACGTAGAGGAATGATCAAAATACCAAATTGTGTGTTTTTAAGCTGAATACAATGGTAAAAACTAAAATTTGACTATTTCCAAAATGTTATGTAAAAAATTCAAAAAACCCATTTTTGGGGTACACAACCCCCCCAAAAAAAACCTTGGGATAGTTCGATCCGTCTAGTTTTCGAACTTAAAATCATAAATTCTGCTTTACACGTTTATACCAAATTTCGTCAAAATCGGACTATTTTTATGATAGTTATCGTGCTCATGGACACACACACACATATATATATATATATATCTACAGTTTCGAACGAATGGTGTTTTTGGGGTCTGGGGACCTCAAAACGAAAAGTTATCATGGTCCCGGGCCTAGGTCTTACCATGCCGACTACGGTGATAGCTTCTTTCCTATAGGGGAAATTCGCTAAAATAAGAGTTATTGTTATAAATACGGTAAAATATAGTAACGCTTATCATAATGTTTAGTTTTATTAGCAGTAACGTATTGCTCTGGCAGCAAGTTGTATTGCTTGGGCTCCAATTACAGCCCAATAATTTCATTATTGTAATATTTGCAATACTTTCTGTTGCACGCTACAATAAAATATTGACAATAACAGGATTGTAGCTGCTACCAAACACATTGCTGGAACCATATTCACAATAATTTATTGCTCCACATACCATATTCTGGCTCATATAACAATAATCTTTTTTCAGTGTACCTAGCGAGTTTGGCAAAATATAAAATCATATATTTTTTACAGTTTTACATACTTTGTCTAGGTATTGTCTATAGTGACTAATATTATATAAATGCCAAAGGTTTCTATTAGTATAAAACAAACTATTTTTAAACTGAAAACACGGGAATAATTTCATAAAGCAATGCTAAACAACTTTACTTGACCGTAATAATTATCAAATAGAAAAGAAAAATATGTTTCAAGAACCTTAAGTTATAAAGATTTGTGTCATGCCAGAAAATATAACTAGTTTTTTATTGAATAGGTTGTTGCAGTTTACGCCATTACATTGCTTACTGTTTAAGATTCAATTCATATTGATGTTATAAACTATTTTAATCTTGAAATTTTTATTTTTCAGACTCGTAATTCCTTATATTACTTTGAAGTTTATGAATTTAGTTTTATATATGCTTATATATTTTATGAAACTAATATTTGATTACCTATAAGCCTAATATTTGAGTTAGGTCGAAAAACCAGTAATATTCAGATGAAATCACGTCCAATCTCAAATAAGAAACATACAGCTAAGTAAATCGATGTACGCTGCGACGTTGCACTTTACACGAACGCCGACAAACAGAAATACAAGTCGCACTCAGAGAGTTTATAGCCCAGACCGCTCGTCTATGAACATGAACAGTATCGATGCTTCAGAGGCAGACTATATGTGCAGCTTTGAATGGGCCTGACAGACTGAATATAACCTTTTGAAAACCTCTGGTCTAGGTGGAGGAGCATGTCAGGTTTATGATATATTAATTAATATAAAAATATTTGTTGTTAAACCTGCTGAAAACCCTTTTTGTAAAAGCTCTTAATATAAGAAAATGCTCTCTCCTGTTATATTAATAATAATCATATTGTTAGAAGTTACGTAAGTTTAGAATCTTTTGTATTAATACGTAACATTAACAACCATGCTAGCCTATTTTCCTGTAACATGTTTAAAACATTGTTCAACGTTATAGCTAACATAACGAGTTAACATCCAGGAATGTTGAGAGCTCATTATTCTGAAAACCTAGGATACTAATACCAAATCAATACAAGGGTACGATATTTAATTTCTTATTTTTATTTCGCAGTAGTTTGGATAAGGAACACTGATCCATGGTTATTCTTGAGTTATAAAAGAAGTCATAAAGGAACTACTTACCTGCCTTGAGATGTTCAAAATTTTATAAAGTAGTGAAACACACCACATACATAGCTACGATTTGTAGTCAATCCCGCCAGCACAAGTAAACTTTGCTGATAAATGTATTGTCAATGCTTAAGCAAAGGTTCGTGCACTTAATGTACGGACTTACAGTATTTGAAGACTACATAAAAAATATGTATGGCATATTTCCATACATATTAAAACAGTTTTAACAGTTACTTGCTGTTAAAGTATCAAACAAAACCTCTATAAAACCTCTCGAATGTTTATTATCTGGTTGGTTGCATAAACTGTGTTGTTACTTCTGGACGCAGAACACAAACGACAAAGCCCTGACGCATCAATAAACGACGTCACTGTTGTCAATCTGGCAGAACCTCCCACACAGATAATACCCTTTAAATCTTAACTTCCAAACTTAACATTGGTTAAGTAGTGTATTAATAATGTTAATATTCATTATTATTATTAACATTTTAAAAGCATTATTAACATGATTTTATTTTAACTATTTTTACAATTCAGGGCTATTGAGATTATCAATATTTAGACAATTATAATAAGAATCATACTCTGACGTGGGCTTCAATGAGAAACTGGTTGGTCTCTTAATAAAAATATGTAGATTAATATGTAGACAGTTATAATTATTTTGATATCAATTAGTTATTATAGTTCATAAATTTACACTAACACGAATCCAGGTTAGTAATACCTTTGATTATGTACACATAAACGACAATACATAGTATAAACATATTTTAATCGAGAATAAAGTAATGAAATGAATGTAAAGAAGTGTATGATGTAGGTTTTAGGCTACACAGCTCTAACTGATGTTTATTTAACCGGAACTATAAAATACAATAGCAAGAACAATAACAATTACTATTAAGCCTGTTATTCGAAACCGGGAAATATTTACCATCTTGTATCTGATGGTATTATATTATTGAAATCACATACACATACTAGTTAGTCTAACATGTGATTCAAACAATAAATACAAACTTTCCTGTAGTTTGTAACATCTCGTAGCAGCTGTTCTTGCTGTTGATTATATGATACCTAATAGAACTCTTGCGTCATTTCTGAACCGATTTTACTATCAAGATATCAAATGAATGGCCTCTGTACGTAGTAGTGGAAAGTGGTTTTCAATCTTTGATACCCCATTTTGAAGGACACAGTTCACCCTCAAAGTTCTTTTTTCCCCGTAAGGATAACATGATGATCAGTTTTAATTCAATTGCGCTCTAAAACAACTGACAACAATACAAAGTTTTACGATATAGACATCTATCTGCCTGTTACGATCTAATAGCACTAAAACGAGAGCTTAAACGACAATACAAACCGAAAAACCCTTGTTCGTTTTTACGCAATAGGCTCACTATTAACAATTATACAATTTGGTTAAAATAATTGTATTCTTAGTTTAAAATTGTACGTTACTTCAAGGTGGGATTATGGTATGTATAAAAGTCAAAGATAAAACGGAGGGTGGTTCGAAGTTCCACTAAACCGAGGTTAAACGTCTTTATCGTGTTTCATATAATCTTAACAGACACCATTAGAGGAGACTTTAGCCGGTCTCAATGTTCACCATTGAGATATAATGTTTAGAAGAAAAGATACACCCGTCGTATCAGATCTGTCTACTTGGGGGAAATGTAAGGTAAATTGACAAAGAGATGAAAAGTGTTACACAATCAATTTACCTTGATTTGGTATCCTTCAAAGTATTCAAACATTTAGATAATGAGTGTCAGAAAAATATTAAAAATGTTATATTTGTTGTTATTTTAAAATGGTCATTCAAATGTTTCACTGAAGTATATTACAGTATAAATTATATACAATCCGTACGGTAATGATTGACGTGATGCTAAGGCCATTTTGTAATGAGTTTTTTTTAATTATTTCCATTTAGGAATATATTTTAATGCATCAGTTATATTATATAACTGATGCATTAAACTATTATCTAATTACTTAAGATTTTTGACTGGTGTGATGTAATAAATATACGAAGGGGATAAAAATAAAGGAAAAACAACTTTATAGGTCCTTCAAAAACAATGTCTACAACAAGCAATATACGGAAAATCAACTTTTACATATTACTCAAAGTTATATAACTGCATAAACTGTGTTGTTACTTCTGGACGCAGAGAACGCAAACAACAAAGCCCTGACGTATCAATAAACGACGTCACTGTTGTCAATCTGGCAGAGCCTCCCACACAGATAATACCCTTTAAATCTTAACTCTATATGTCAATTTAAAGTTGTTTCTGGAATAGAAGGAAAATGTATTTCTGATTGTAGAAACTCACTAAAAATTATAAAACGACGTTAAGTTGCATTTAAATTGTATTCCTGATTAAACTTCATTCTTCTAAGGTATTCATTATTTATTTGTTAATTTTTTATATGATAAAACGTACCTAAAAAAAAATAAAAACTTAAAACCTAACGTTTATTCTTATGCTAAACTAAAAATGACTCTACAGAGTGAATATTCTCTAATATGTATTACAGACAGTTAGGGATCTCACGATTTGTACTTTTTAAATGTTCAAATTGTAAATTTTATTTGAGTAGTTCATAAACGACATGAATGATCTACAGTTCACTCTACTCGGATTCGACCTAATTAAATGGACGCTAAATTGAAACATTTATTAACCTACTCTCATATTTTCACTCAGCAGTTTTACAGGTTACTATATTTAAATTTGTATAAATTTGTTCATTTATTCCAATGGTTAATATGAACGTGGATAATATGAATGATGAACATAAAGGGATTAAAACTATTTCTGGTCAAACATATTTTTGTAAATATTAACACTAATTGTCACAATTGAACTTTGGCTGTTCCAAATTACTTTCAGTTAATTTTATAATAACAGTTTATTTCGTAGTAAAAATCTACATAGAATGTACATTATAATTAACTATTAATCGAGAATATGAAATGTACTAGTGGCTAAAATAAACCACAAAAATGTTACTATAAAAGACTATCTGTGAACAAACTTAAACAAATATTATGTTGTTTTCCATTAAGTTAATTAAGTTTTTAATTGTTTCATACATATTAGTAACATATTGATTGTTAACTGAATGGTTGGCATTTTAAAAACAAATTATAAAAGATAAGATTTATATCACCATTCCAATGTGTTCTGGTACTTAAAATGCTTTTAAAGTCAAACGAGTTCGCACGCAGCACGCTGACGTGAGGGAAGTGAATTTCCACATAAAAACTTGTAAAACTCAAAATAAGTGTAAAAACATACATTTTTCCAATTTTTATTTAAATCTGAAATTATTGATTTTTTGGCTGTTCTGATACTCCTGGTTTCATTTACTTGCAAAGCTGGGAATACAATTTTGCGCATTATAGGGTTAGGAGGAGGTCCAGACAGGCTTGAAAGTAGGCGTGAGGTTTCTGGGGATGATAAAAGTACTCTAACAAAGGAATAACAGGCTTTTCTAGTGTAAAACCCCCATAAGACAACGTACTGTGTTTAGTCGATACACATTTTCTTTAATACCTCGGTAAATATTTATGCTAGAATGACGAGAGAGGGCTTAAAACTTTCGCCTCACTAATTCCCATATTTTAAATGTATTTATTTTGCATCTGGGGCTTTTATGACCTTTTTTGGGCCCAAAAACTCGAAATTTGAAAGAATAATCCCCAAAAAAGGGGTTTAGAGTTTTCCGATTGTTTTGCCCAACGAACTTGTCCAACTGATTACAGAAAGGAACGTCCCTACCA
Source organism: Allygus modestus (assembly GCA_963675035.1). Taxonomy (NCBI): domain Eukaryota; kingdom Metazoa; phylum Arthropoda; class Insecta; order Hemiptera; family Cicadellidae; genus Allygus; species Allygus modestus. Next base: position 314,420,285 of record OY776112.1, read on the forward strand.
ACTTTGAAGTAAATCGGACAAAAAATGCGACCGCTAGAGTGGAAACATATATATATATATATATATATATATATATAAAATTTTGAACGACCCCCAAAACGTGTTCAGGGGGCCAAGTTAGAAACTTCTATGGTGGTCCCGGGCTTAAGTTTCACCGTGCAGGTCATGCTAATAGTTCACTTTCCAAAGGAAATTCACTAATAAAAGTTAGATTATCATAGCAAAAAAAAAGTAAGAAAGAGTTCATTCAATGATTTCATTACGGGCATTATGCTCTAAGTCAGTATCTAGACTACTAATGCTCTCCCACATGGCACATATATTAAATGGCCAAATATTTACATGCTTTCTTGAAATGTTAAAATATTACATTTGTAATTATTACAAGAGTCTCTGTAGTCTCCAGCGTTAGGGAACGACGTTTGTTTATTACTTAATCGTGTGTTTCCTTAAATATGTAAACTCTAATTAATTAATTTTAATATTACGAAATAAGTTTCCAAGAAATTGTTGGTAAAATAACTGTTGCCTTGAATCTAATTAAAAAATAAAGTGTTTAATTTTATGAAATCCTGTAATTTTCAACGCTAAAACAGCGATATTTAATCTCTTTAATAGTTAAAAACGTAATAATTTTATTAAAAACGTTTTAATGGGACTACATGTTTACAATTGTACAAAATAACTCTCAGGGGATCGGTAAACGCAATGTCATCAAATGAAACCCTCCAATGTTACAAGTGGACTCTCACGTGATGTTGACCTAACCTGGAATGTTTTATTTGAACAACCTCACCAAATATACTTGCCTCACTTCAGTTTCTTATTACTCATCCAACGTCATTACTAATACTAATACTTGAAAGTTAAAAGGTGAAAAACTTATACGAATTCTTAATACATTTATATTTTCCAATTAATACAATTTTACAGCTTACTGCGTTATTATAGTTTATTTTGCTGAAATTATTTTTAAAGATACAAAATTACACCCTCAAAAAAATTTCTATTTTAAATATATGATATAAAGCCTAACATATTATCGCACTGATATGATGAGAGAAATATCGTGATTGCAAAATACTGTTGATATAGATACAGTATTTTTAATGCGTTATTTCTTTACGTACAGCTTAACCATACTATTTTTTATGTACGGTCCATATTTAATATGGAAATTATTTAGTAAGCTATTGCATTTCATTTAAATGCATATATTCGCAACTTAATTAACTCGATCCATCTTACAAATTGCAATCTGGAGCGAAAAAAAATCATTAATTGAATTATATGAAATCGCAACCCGAACTTGCTACATTATTTACATCTAGGCTTAAGTAGGTCATCTTCAGTTTTTAGACATTTAATTACTTTAAATCCTAACTATGTGAAGTGAAATATAAAGGCAAGATTTAATTTGAGTCTTTTTTTATCAACTTTGGGATACTTGCTGGGTATTAGAAGAGGGATGAAATTGAAGGACAAAAAGGGTAGGGGATATTGGTTCTGATGCACACCACCAGTACATTTTTACTTTTTTAAGTACCCCCACATCTCATGTTTAGGAAGCTTCCAGCGTTGCAATGAAATATTCTACAAAACTTTTTAATTTTCTGTACAAATTATCTGTTTACTCGATGTAAAAGATCTCTTATTACATTTTTGGTAGTTTTTAGTTAAATAATTATGTGAAAACTTATTTTGAGTTGAAAAACGGTGCTCAGTTATTGTTTTATTCTATTATAGTAAGTGATTTTTTTAAATAGAGATATCGTCATTTTTTAATGATGAATTTGTGAATTGAGAAGGTAATCTGCGATTGTTTTCTTTTACTATGCTATTTAATGCAGCATCGTATTAAAAACTGTTGTGTCAGATTATAAATTATAACAAACTTGTCTATATTTACTACACACACACTGTTTTTTACACTTTAACCAAAGAATATTCTATTGCATTAAATCTTGATGTTAATAATTAACTGAACTCTAAAATCATTTCCTAAAAACATATTTACGTTAATATCTTTGTAATTGATACAGACTTCCTTATAATATAAACACCACAAAAACTGGATAACTTTAAATAATTTAATTAAAGCATATATAAAGGGTTTTCAGAAACAATTAACCCAAATTTCAATAGGAAAACAAACAATATTATTTAAAGTTCCTCTCTTGCTTAGTGTGATGTTTATACATCCGTATAAGATTTTAACAAAATACTTAAAATCTCAGAAACGGTTAAAGGAAAAACAATGAATGTTAGGTATAAACTATACGACAGCACAGTAAACGTAGTATGAATGTAGGTAAATTTCATATCACCTAAACATTTGTTTATTAATAATCTGTTTATAAAAAATGTATTTAAATAATAAAAAAAACAAAAAATTAGTTTGTAGTAATAAATGTTTAGTTTTTAGATGTTAAACATTAAAAAGTATCAACAGCCCCACCTTTAAAACTCAAAATGTCTCAACAAATTCAAGTGTTAAATGAGTGTGTAAGCAATCCACATACATTTTCTAACTAATTTCCTTTTTTCTGATACTTTGTGTAATTACATATTTTGTAAAATTCACATACAGACAAATTGACTGAAAACAATGTAAGACCGAACTATTCCTTATATATTATGAATATTGCTTGTGTTGACCGATGGTAAAGTTTGGTTAGTAGTTTCTGAACATTATGTGTACCCGAAATTACAAGGTTTTGGAGTTTCAAGATGTAATTTGGCAAACAAATAACTGGCTGGATCCTCCTACAGGAACAAATGGTCCCTAGTCAGGTTGATTGTTCCTTGCTTTGTGTTGCTGATGCCGGCTGTTTATCACCCTCGGTCTGTTACTCACTTCCCTAGTTGTAATTAAACTTTGTTTTATTCAAAGAGTTAAAGCAACAAGTATTTGTATGCACTTTAAAAGTATTTGACATAAACTTATAACTCCTTAAAATTCGAATATAGTTTCTGACTAAGTAACATAGTTTAGCATCAAAAAACTGTTGTAATACTGCTGTTGTGGCACCAAAGGGGCTTTCACATTTTTTCCCCGCAACTTTTCGATTCACAAGTGGAGGGGGCCTTAAAGAACATTCCCTTTGGGAGCTTTGGTTAGTCGGAACTCTCGGGCCGTCCAAAGCCACACGCGCTTGACGCTTTCATTTGCCAGGAGACTCATTTTATTTCATTATTAACAGTGCAGTTTCATATTTGTTAGGTAAAGTTATTCACAGTCATTCAGTTTCAATCAGTTCACATTTAATTATAAATTTTAATTATTGGAAGTAAGTGTTTTTCATTATACAGTTCACTTATACACCACATCATTTTTTAATTTGAAACGAAATGAAATAAAATTATTTTATTTCCTAAAAAAGACAACAATTTAATGTGTAAATACAAACACAAAAAGATATTTCCATCTTATAAATCACTACTGTAAGTACTTACACATGATAATATAATAATAAATAGGAAAATGTCTACATAGGCAAGTAGTCTGTGCGTAGATACGGTTGCTGTTCAGAGCTTAACTAGACAAACTATTGATGGGAATTTGGAAATTATCTTATTTATAAATATATAAGATAAATATCAACGGTCAACGGTCAAGCCGGTCTTTGAGCGAAAACAGTCTCGGTTTCCTCGGTGCCCAGGGAAAGAAGCAACTCTTCGACTCATTTTTTAAAGATTTAGAGGGAGGGTAAATTCAAAAGATAAACATTCTTGTACTTCTGACACATATTACGATAAGATATTTGGGCAATATAAAAAGAGTTTGTTCGGAAAAATGTTCTAATTGATTGTAATACAACTATTCCCACATTATTGGACAAACGGGTGTTATGACTGTGTGCGGTTCTTTCAAACAGAGTGGCAGAATAAAATAGTTCATATGGACTAATATAATTTTAACAAATAGCTGTAGAACTGTTAGAACACCAGTGTCTGAAAAAAGATTGTTTGTAGTATATCTGTTATACTTTTTGATTTGCTTAATAGAACGCCGTGCGCTTACATTTTGGTCCTTCAAGCTGGATACAGCTTGCGATTTGTTTCACAAAGTGCAATTCTCCAAAGGATTACGTCTGTTCAGTGAGTTATTTTGTCAGTGAAGGAAGTTTTCAACGTCAACTCGTCATTTTGGAGAGGTTTCGGACAGAAACAGTGCCGCAGCCCTCGCTTAGAACAATACAACAACCCTTCCTCAGACCTTCGATTTACTACGGAGCCCAGCCGTTTTCTTTGCAGCACCAGCACATCGAGCAGCCCCTCCCTCAACTTCAGGTCTGGCCAGAAACTTCACCACGCAGTCCACCCCCACTACTGTCGCTCGTCGAGCCAAGTTACCAGCGGAAGATTTACGACCTTCCCCTTGCTCTTCGGAACCTTCTTCGTTCTATACAGTTGTTTAGTGTGGGGTGAGTGACCACCTTTCATAACAAACAACCTCTAGTCCGTGTTTTCCATTCCTGTCATTGATAATTCACTTTTTTTAATCCTTTGCCTAACCTTGCCTTTGCCTTGTTACATATATCATATTTCCTTTATACACTACTTTAAGTTCTTTTCCATTTTACTAATCACTCCTTCCTTTTCCTTAATATCACAATGCCAACCGAAGCCGAACAAGACAAAAAGAGATAGATAACAAAAAGAGGTCGAATCAAGGAAAAATTAACTAGGTTTAAATTATATTTTGAAAGTTTAACTCATTAATATGACGTAGAGGAACTTACACTCCGCCTCAGAAGTGTAAAACCCTGTTTAGCAGAAGTTTAATCACAAAAGAGTCAGTTGGAACTGTTGGATGAGGAAGCATGGATAATTCTAAACAAATTATTTCAACATTATTTCTAAAGCTGAAAAATATATCAAGCAAACCATTCCTAACCCACAATAAGTCATCCAAAACAATACTTCTTTGTCGTGTGCAGGTAACACATGTCAAGGCGACGGTACCAGTACTGCTGCCGTACGTCTGCCAACAACAAACCTACCCGCATTCAGTGGTAAATTTGACGAATGGATGTCGTTCAGTGACTCCTTGCACTCTCTAATCGATCAAAATAATCAGTTGAGTAACATCCAAAAACTACAGTATCTAAAGGGAGCACTGAAAGGGTAGGCATCTCAGGTACTTCAAAACTTAGAAATCACACCACACAATTATGACGTAGCCTTAGAACTGTTGAAAAAACAGTGTCAAAATAGCCACATCATTGTCAAGCAACACATTAATGCACTTTTTGAACTTCCACCTGTACAAAAAGACAAGCCACATAGCCTTAGACAATTATTTATCAGAATTCTGACTCACATAAGAGCCCTAGAGTCCTTAAAAATGAAAACAGAAAATTGGGACCCAAATGTTATTTCATTTAATCACTTCTAGGCTAGACCAAACATTTCACAAAGAACTTAGCACTAAGCCAGATGAGTTTCCCGGTCTAGATTCATTGATTGACTACCGTCTTAAAATAAGTCAAACCCGGGAATCAATAACAATTAACCATACACGAGACACAATACAGATCCTAGAAAAATCAACATAAAATTTCATCACGCAGCAGAATTCACGCAAAATATTTCAACCCCAAATCTTACATGTCGGTAAATTATAATACTTGTCGTCTGTGCAGAGGAAAACATAGGGTTTCCAATGTAATGAGCTGCTAAAAGGATCGTACAGTTATAAGGAAGCAAAGTTGAATAGTGCTAATGTATGTACCAACTGCCAAAATTATGGACATACAGTTAACAAGTGCATTAGCAGCAGTAGTTGCAGGAAGTGTTCAACGAAACATAACTCACCCTGCGGCCTCTAAACACACCGACGGGCAGACCACCTCTAGCAAGGGATCCACCACACCACAACAACAACACGAGGAGACAAAAAAACCTCAACACATTATACACCACAACCTTTTTTGAATTTGCTTAATAGAACGCTGTGCGTTTACAACCGATACCCTGGCCACCATACTTTTGAAACTTATTTGGAATTGTCGGTTAGCAATAACATGGAGCCATTCATACCCCAAACTTATTTGCACTGATTTTAACGGCATAATAGCTTAGACAATTGAAATAAAGGTTTACATTCCTTCAGTCAACAATTCAATACTGAAATAGGCTTCTAAAATAGAACGACATATTTTTAAGCCCCTGATGATAGAACAAGAGATCTGAATCATAGGAATAATCTATTGAATATTTAACTGTTGACTGAAGGTATATAAGCCTATATTTCAATTTTCATATAACAGCTCTGGAGGCACTCAACAATGAATGAATAATAGCTTAGACACTAATAATAAAATGACGACCATTACCTCCCGTGTCGTTCTGATAGACCACGCGGAGGTGTGGGAGTATTCTGTCTCCAGGGTGGGGATGGACAAGTAGGAAAATACGTGGCATTCTCTGCCACTAATGGGCATATTTTCCGTAAATTAGATACATCCAAAAATGAGTTGTAATTTTTTTTTAAATATAGGTTGATATGAAAGTGTTAGATTATTTAGGTGTCTTACATTTAAAGGAAATACACCTTTTTACGTAGGAAAAATAAAAAATAGAAAGAAAGTATTTTAAGTCAATCAAATAATATAAATTTAGTTTTTATACGATTTTTACTCCTCAAAAAGCCAGGCCAGTTTGGCCAATTAAATTGGTAATACAATTTTCTTTTTGAAACCCCATCACCAATTTCATTGTATCGAGTGTAACAACAGTTTTCTAAAAACGTGTTTAACCAAATGCATATATCCAAATATTATAAACTTTGTTTTTAACAGAGTTGTGCCCACTCACAGAACATTGTTCTGTGTGACTTGATGTCTTGATGTAATTTGTGTAAGTGTTGTATTTATAAACATAACTAACGATTTAATTTTGTTTTGATTAATAATGGAATGGAGCATGTATTTATTCTAAAATACCAGGAAAAAACTGAGTAGAATTTCTTTGTATTTGTCTATTAGCTAAAGGAAAAGTAGGTCACTGGGGATGGTTGATGGGAGCGAATGATAGGGAGAGGGTTGAGGGGAACGGAATGGTGAGGGGAGGGTTGAGGGGAACGGAATGGTGAGGGGAGGGTTGAGGGGAACGGAATGGTGAGGGGAGGGTTGAGGGGAACGGAATGGTGAGGGGAGGGTTGAGGGGAACGGAATGGTGAGGGGAGGGTTGAGGGGAACGGAATGGTGAGGGGAGGAAAACTCGGAGACAGTTTCTCACTGTAATATTTCTTTGGGATCATATTTGTGTGTCTGTTTTCGCTTAATTGATTCAAAATTACATAATTTTTTCCAGTCTTTACTCGATTTTGATTCAATTCAAAATTTCATTTATTTTACAACGGAAAGTGCAATAATACAATATACACGTGTACAAACAAATTTAAGAAATATTCAAGAAACATAAAGAATGGATATACATAATTATTATAGAATAATTTCTTAATACACCATCCTTTATTGTAAACTAACCTATAAACTTTAGATGTTTACAAGATTAAATAATAAAATTGGACTATATTATGGTTACAAACACATGTATACAGATGACGTGATAGCCAGCTAGTAAAAATATGGTCACCGAACGTTTACCCTACCACAACCCGTTTTTACTTTTGCTATTGAAATCCTTTTATATTTGGCTTCCTTTTTTGCAAATCTCGATCACAGCTGATCGTTATACACCATTAGGTTTCATTTGTAGTTTCCTGGTTGGCTGTGTCAATAAACAGTGTTTGAATAGTGGAGGAGGAACACCTCAGCCCATTGCTTACTAGCTGGCCATCCTTTCAGTATATCATATTATATTACGTAAACCAAGAAGCTAATTAGGCCTGTAACATTATAAAACTACAAGACTAGGTAATGGAGTAATAGTAAATTTGTTGTTGCTTTGGTATCGTTTAAAAATTATATTTCGTTACAAGGTACATACCAAATGTGATTATAATGTGTAGAATAACAAAAATTTAAATGTCACAAACGTTATGTAGTTTTTACCAAGATGATAAATAATTGTAGGTGGCTATAATTCCACAACAATTTAATAACGTTTATTAAAACAACTTAATATAACTGCCTAATATAACTAGTTTGTAACCAAATATCTATTAGACTTGATTTATTGAGTATAATTTAAGCATTGCGCTAAAGTTAATAGCATTAAAAATATTAAATATGAAATCGTGTTGTAGTTTATTTGTATTATTTATTTATACATATTCCTGTTACATTTTACAGATATAAATAACTTTATTATAAAACACTATAAATATAAATGTTGAGCATTATATTATTTTCCTTGGTTTACTTTATTTGGAAAGGGGTTTCGTTAAAAGAGTAAAACAGTTACCAAATTCACAATAAATTCTATTACTCAGCACCAGAGATAGGCAAGCAATAATATCCTTACAATAGGGATCGCTTTCAAATAACACTTCAATATAATCCACTTTCACCTCCGATCTAATGCTTCAAGCTTTGTCTTCATTTCAAACTTTATTGCATTGTATTCTATGATCTGTGCAAACATGATTTATAAATACCGTTTCTGTGTGGATTCTCAAACAGATTTTCGTTTAGTAGTCAATTCACCAACCTTTTAACTGTAATTATACAACATGCATTTTGGATAGTTATTATTTTACACTTTTAAAATTAGGATGAAATTGGCAGGAATTTGTGATGTAGTTCATCCCAATAAAGTTTATGAAAAATAACGCATAACATATGTTCTAAACAGATGATTTAATTCATAATATACTAGAGTTGGGCGTTCCGACTTTATTTTAACATAATCGTGAGAGCACAATTAATCTCTGATAAGAGAGGGTCTTATTGAATAGTTGTTAGAAGTTTTGCACTCCATTGTAAGGAGATTATTCTCGCCGATAGGCTTTATTGAGACAAAGGCTAAAACTATTTCCTAAGTCTATTAGGCCTCATTTTGAACACAATAACAGAGCTAATTCCAATTTCATCTAATTATTTAGGTTATAAAATGATTTTTATAAAGGAATTTAGTCGGTTGAGCGTCTGAACCACTGATAAGCAATCATAAGTGTTAATGTAAATATCTTTATGTACAACGTAAACAAATGTATTGAAAATTAAAGAAATATTGCTCTGATGAAACAGTTTACTCTGAAGAGTGTCGGCCATTTATCAAAATAGTTCTCTACAACTGAGCTTCTGCTTTTTTAAAGTTACCTAATTTACATAACAATTTAGTATTACACATGTCGTTTTTAAGTGATATTAAAATTTTAAAGAAGGTGCAGATTTATTTTAACTAGAAAACATGTATTAACTTGCTAGTTCCTATTGATGATTAATTAAAGGTTAGAAATAGTTGGTCATTGGTCGGTGTGCAGTTAAAGGATGATTAGTTGGTTAGTGATTGGCTGTGTGGTTAGTTTAGTTGATGGCCTTTCACAAAAACCAATAATCCAGTTATTTCAAGTATTCGTATAATTCTATTTGATAAAATTTTGGTTTTTAAGGACCCAATTATTCTGAAATAATAATATTGTAAAGTAAATAGATTACCATAATTTAAATACAAATTTAGTTATCAAATTCGAAAACAAAACCACAAAATAATTTAAAATCTCTAACTTCAACGTTTATACTGTGAAAGCTTCCCAATAATTAGCTGATGGACTTTAAAAGCGTTTCGGCTAAATTAATGTTAAGATAAATTGAAATATAATGGCTGTTTGGTAATTACAATAATGGAAACACCCAAACTGACAATAGACGCCGCTTTTAACAATGGTGAGTTTAAATGTCCCATTTACAGTTTATTTATTAACACTCATCCTTTTTAATTAAATCAGTTTATAAACTATAATTATTTATCGTAATGAAATATTAATATATAACCTATATCAGTATTTTCTTGAATTTTATGGACGTTATAGGATGTTCCCACAGGGAAAAATTTAAAACATCAGTTTTATATAGTATTTTTGATCCACTTTTTTTATTTCATATGTCGTTCTAAGTAAATAATACTATGTAATTTTATAATGAAAAATTATAATTAAAATTGATCGATGATAACCTCATTCATTATTGTAATAAGAAAATACTAATGGTAAAAATGTTTAAACACTTTGTGAAATAGAATGTATTTCCTAATTACTTGTTAAGTACTTTATAATCTTGGCAACGAAGAGTGAACTAACCACCCATTTTAATTGCAATAAACATACTCCCTGAATTCGAGTAATTGAAATATAGATACTTTCTACAATAAATATGCATTTTATAGAGAAACAATATTTTACCGAACTCATTTTACGTCATTCGTATTTTAAATACATTTATTTCATTATATATTTAATAATAATTTAAGCAAGTTGAAGCAAAGCCGGAGAAGATAAGTGTTTGCATACTTTATTTTGAACTACACATAGTAATTTTAAAATTTACATCTCCTTCTCTGTTTGACTAAAATCTTTTCGTTTGAAATATACCAGAAAGATTTAATCAATAGGGAATAGTGGAGTAAGGGTGAATCAAAGAGTTCAGTTAGTTCATGTAAATGTATTTGATACTGTAACTCCGAGGTAACATCAATCATTGATAACTATCGTCGTTTTGTTACTCCACTCAAATTATACTTAGACGATCACTTGAATCAACAATATAAACAGTAACTGAGGCGTTAACTTATTTTCCTTTTATATTATGTATTATGTAAAATGTAATTGGGAAATTTATTCTGAATTAAATATAATTTTATACAATTTAAAAGGCTTGTTTAACAGTTAAATTATGTTTTTAGATAATTACTGCTTATTCTACCTGTAAGTAATATATTGCCATCCCATACCCTACGTTACCCTAGATTACTCTTCGATATCCTACGTTACTGTAGTCATTGTAATGAATCATTTTAAATTGGTATACCTCTGTTTGAAATTGATTTAAATTAAGGTTTTTTATTTTAACATTGAGCATTCTTCTTCTTCAACATGTTTATAAACCAAACGTATTTAGTACGTCTTTATTCTGGTTATATCAAGAACAAAATCATTCAGTCAATGACTTATCTCAGCAAAAGTGACCATAAGTGAAGTAATATTAAAACAAATACAATTAAAGTGACGTATAGCTAAGGAAAATATTATGGTAGTTCTTTAGCCTAAATCTTCACAATAATATTTTATTTTACCCTTGGGTTAGTGCTTAACCCTCACTAGTATTAGTAGGTGGACAATTATAATTTAAACTGTATCATCCAAATAATCACTCGTGAAATGGTTTACAGGAGTGTCATTACTCACTCAGTTTGTTCAATGCTAACTTATATTTTCCATTCAATACGAGACATTTAAGAAAATATTTAAAAACTGGAATTTACAAAGTTATTTTAAAATACGACCAAACTAAAGGTGGTTTTCCTCAGTTGTAACTCAAACAATATACATGTAAACGATGTGGCTCATAGAGCCACGTCCAAAAATACTCAATAGTTTATTGATAGGTAACAATCACAACACAGTTCGTGAAAATTTAGATTCGGAAACAGTTTTCTAAACCATATCATAGTTGTGTACACTTTGTGGACCTTTGAAGCTAAATACCCCCGTCGCAGCAAACCTGCGCACTCAGCGAATTTCCAGACATTACTAAAGTAATCTTGAATTATTTGGTCTGTTAACATAAAACCAACGGTTCAGGAACTGGTCATATTAATAGTTAGATTCAAACTGAAACAAACATCGCCGCATTTTGCTTAAGTTGCAGCGATTAGGTTGTAATGTTGGAACTTATTATTATGCCTTTTATATTTTTAAATAATTAATGCCTTTCCGACTCTTTTAATATATCAATAACTAGCTGCTAGTACCAGGTTTCACCCGGGAATAAAACCAGAGGTGTGTGCTGTATTCTGTAGTTAACCCATGTAACTACTGTACGAATCATGATCAGCTGTTTGAATTTTCGTTCATTCTTAATTCTCAGTTTGTCTCTCAATGTAAACCCACTAAAGTGTTATTACCCACTGATTGGTACTGTACTCTAAAACCTTTGCGCTTTTACTTGCTTTGAGGATTTTCTCTAAGATGATTGATGCCCCTCCTAACCCTCAAGACTGTCAAGAAGATTGTGGTTTAAAATATAGATTACCTCAATATTACCTCAATGTATCGTCAAGTTAAAAATGTATATCAGGCACCCATGGATTCCAAACCCGATATTCTATTTGTTCTGAGATCTGTTTGAGCAATGAGGTCCCATTTAATTGTATACCTTATCCGATCATTTTGTTTGATTTTGATTGTATGTTTGTGTTTTCTCTTCCAAAGAAGATTAATGTTATATCTCAAATCACAGAATATAATACTCATCTCTAGACGAGGTTTGTGTAATCTGACTATTTAAACGCTCAAACGACTGTCACAATGCTTACACTGAGGTAAGCCCGCCAACTCTTAACACAAATTTATTTACATAAAGGTTCATGGGTTTGAGAGTAGGATCACAATAATGTTAAATTATAACAAACAGTTAAAGTATATAACGAGTATCTTTATTCTTTTAGGTATCAAATAAAAATAATAATCATTCCAATTACCATTATTTAAACTCCAAAAGTATGGTGCCTAGGGATTCTAATAGTACTGAGTGTAATGTTTAATAAATAGTGTTTGTAAAGGAATCAGGTTTATCTTTTTAATAATTTAGGTTTGTACTTCTAAAGAGTAAAAAAGTACTATTAAACCATATTATTAAATAAAACAGGTATGATATTTCCAATCACAAACTTTTATTTTATTTTTAAGTGTGTAATTGTAAAAGTTGAAGAAATAAATGTAAAAATCAACTTATTTAAACTTTACATCGAAAACACGATAAATATTTCAGCTTGATTAAGTGTTGTATGTACAAAAATATTTTTGAACGCACTAAAGTGTAATCAACTTATTTCTGTATGGAATAAATTGATTAATTATTATAAATCGTTCCCCAGTTTCTAGTGAAATCTCCTTTTGATCCTATTACAAACGTAACCAGATTTTCAAAGACGCCAGAGTACAAAACACAAAGAAGGAATCTAATAAGCCCAGTTGCTTTAGGTTTACTTTGATCAAACATGTATTTAAATATCCCGTTTGTAAGGTTGGATTTGTTAACGGGAATATATTTAAAAATTATATTTAACTTTTTTATAGGTTTTATCAATTGTAGATCTCTAAATTATGAAGATATTTTGCATCTCCTATTTTGTCATCTCCCTTTATATCCCCGGCTATGATTTCCAGAACAATTACTCTAATCTTTCGGTTATAAAATCCTAAATTCAGATTAACACTAACGTAGAGGCACGAATCACAAATAATTCCCAATTCATTTGAATTGTGCTAGCCCTAGCTAATCATACAGTTAGCCCTAGCTAATTTGGGGTTTATTTTTTTGACTGACTTTACAGTTTTTTACATTAACATTGACTCCTTCAGACTACATTACCTTGCCAAAGTTACCTTACTACCATTAATCTAGCTTAAACGAATAAATAATAATGATCAGCAATTAAACGAAAAATATCAGCTCTTCAAACGTTTGTATATCAAAGTGGATTTAAATATTAGGTCCTCTTGAATCAGAACTAGTAGATTGTTAAAAGTAATTGCATTTGAATAACTTAAAATAAACACGTTCCAAAAAGTAGCACAGTAATAATACGACCCAAGTGTGGGAGAAGAGGTTGTAGGAGATCGTAAGGGAGATTATAAGACCAGTGAGGCATAATGGGGCAAGTTTGTTCATTAACATCGACGCTATATGGCCGATGTTACTGTGGTATCTCTCTGTAATTTTGGTTTCTCTTTAGAACTATTCTCCCCAAAACAGTCGTCTTTAGCATAATTACTATTAAAGCGTTTGATTTCTAAGATCAGAAACTTGGTATAAAGATTATGTTAACTTTCTGTCAACAAAAATACAAAATACAAGTGTTCAAACAATTATTACAAGATGTAAGCAAGAAACATACTAGAATTTATATACTTAATTATTAATAATACATATACATAATTTATATATATATATATATATATATTATAATAATAACTGTATACAATAATATCTTAATAACCATCTTTTCATGCAAACTAACCTATACACTTTAGATGTTTACAAGATAATATGATAAAATTGGACTATAAAATGGTTACAAACTCATGTACAGAGATGACTTCATTGCCAGGCAGTGAGCATAAATGGTGAGCGAACGTTTACCCCAACACAATTCTTCTTCTTTCCCTTTCTCTTGAAAGAAACGATTTGGCTTTCTTTATTGCAAATCTCGATCACAGCTGATCGTTATACACCATTAGGTTTCATTTGTAGTTTCCTGGTTGGCTGTGTCAATAAACAGTGTTTGAATAGTGGAGGAGGAACACCTCAGCCCATTGCTTACTAGCTGGCCATCCTTTCAGTATATCATATTATATTACGTAAACCAAGAAGCTAATTAGGCCTGTAACATTATAAAACTACAAGACTAGGTAATGGAGTAATAGTAACTTTGTTGTTGCTTTGATATCGTTTAAAAAATATATTGTTTTACAAGATACCAATTGTGATTTCGAATATATAACATTTAAATTTCACAAACGTTCCGTATTTTTTACCAAGACATAAATATTGTATTAGACTATAATTCCATAAATATTTAATAACGTATTTTGAGAGGATTAAATAAATGTAGGCCTAATGTCAATAATGTGTAACCAAATATATTAGGCCTAATACGTTTTGATTTATTAAGTATAATCCAAGCCATGTGCAAGGTTAATACCATTAATAATATTAAATATGAAATCGTGTTGCAGCTTATTTATATTATTTACTTGCTGACCGGCCAGGCGTTGTCCTGTCTTAATGTCATTGAATTTCTTTTATGTCAAATACTCGTTCATTTTCAATATGAGCTCGTTCGCTTCACTCATTTGCCTCCCGGATTAGCTCATTCGCTTCACTCACTCGCCTCCCGGATGAGCTCGTTCGCTACGCTCACTTGCCTATCGAAAAATGTGTTTGAGATGTCATTCAAGTAGTTTTTTATTTACATTATGAGAGTTGCTATTCAAGTAGGTTTTTTATTTCAATAATGAACATATATTTATGCCTTTCAAGTATGTTTAGATATACTCCTAATTAACACATGTTCCCATAAGAAATAACATGTAAACTTTAAAAGTTTTTTACAAATCTGCCGTTTTATCGAAACATTATCTGTTAATTGATTAACAGCGAAAAATGATAATTTCATGTCCCCATAAGGAATAACGTGTAAACTTTAAAATCCAAAGGGGCAGAGCCATTCATATTTTCAGGGGTAAAAAGTATCCTAAGTGTTAATCCAGGTAATAAACTATCCGTGTGATAAATTTCATTTCAATCCGTTCAGCCGTTCTTGAGTTATAAAATTTGTAACTAACGCCGCTTTGTTTTATATATTAAGATTCATACATATGTCTGTAACATTTAATACATAATACAAATAACTTTATGATAAATCAATATAAATATAAATGTTGAACATTATATTATTTTCCTTGGTTTACTTTATTTGGAAAGGGTTTTCGTTGAAAGAGTAAAACAGTTTATCAAATTCACAATAAATTCTATTACTCAGCACCAGAGATAGGCAAGCAATAATATCCTTACAATAGGGATCGCTTTCAAATAACACTTCAATGTAATCCACTTTCACCTCCTATCTAATGCATCAAGCTTTGTCTTCATTTCAAAATTTATTGTATTGTATTCTCTGATCTGTGCAAACTTGATTTATAAATACCGTTTCTGTGTGGATTCTCGTTGTTGTTGTTTTGTGAGGTTCCAGTGGGCGGGAAAGTCCCTGGCCCACTGAGGCTGCTTTAGGGCGCTTGGGCCCTCTTCAGCCGTCGGATAGGGTTGATTGGTGAGGGGGAGATTGACGCACTGCAACAGGACTTTTTTATTATTTTTTTTTCGTTGCCTGCTACAGTCGCCAGGGAATGGTTTGGGTTTGGAGGTGAGCACACTGCAACAGGACTTTTTTTATTATTTTTTTTCGTTGCCTGCTACAGTGGCCAGGGGAAGGTTTGGGGGGAGGAAGGATGAACCAACTGCGACAGGACTTTTTTTTTTTTTGTTTTATAACGAGTGCCTGTCACAGTGGTCAGGAGTGGGAGCTAGGTTAGGTTTGCATGAGGTTTAGTGGTGGGGGTTATGGTTCGGGCTGCTGGTCTAGGTCGGCAAGGTGGTGGATAGTGAGGCTGGGGCGGTCAGTAAAGTAGGGTTGGAAGTAAGGTTGGAGGATGTCGGAGGTGCGGGCTTTGTCAAGGTAGGTGATGTTGAGGTGGTGGAGGAAGTCTTTGAGTCTGGGGATTGAGTGGGCCTCGTAAGCCGTTTCTGTGTGGATTCTCAAACAGATTTTCGTTTAGTAGTGTTTGACCAACCTTTTAACCCTAATTTTACAACATGCATGTTGGATAGTTATTATTTTACACTTTTCCAATTAGGATGAAATTGGCAGGAATTTGTGATGTAATTCATCCCAATAAAGTTTTTGAAAATTAACGCATAACATATGTTCTAAACAGATGATTTAATTCATAATATACTAGAGTTGGGCGTTCCGACTTTATTTTAACATAATCGTGAGAGCACAATTAATCTCTGATAAGAGAAAGTCATATTGAATAGTTGTTAGAAGTTTTGCACTCCATTGTAAGGAGATTATTCTCGCCGACAGGCTTTATTTAGACAAAGACTAGAACCATTTCCTAAGTATATTAGGCCTCATTTTGAACACAATAACAGAGCTAATTCCAACTTCATTTTCTTATTTAGGTTATACAAATTATTTGTTAAAAGGACTTTTAGTCTGTTGAGCGTCTCTACTACTGATTAGCAATCATAAGTATTAGTGTAAATATATTTATGTACAACGTAAACAAATGTATTTAACATTAAATAAATATTGCTCTAATAAACCAGTTTACACAGAAGAGTCTCGGCCATTTATCAAAATAAATTTTTACAACTGACCTACCGCTTTTTATAAGTTACCTAATTTACATAACAATTTAGTATTACACATGTCGTTTTTAAGTGATATTAAAATTGTAAGGATGGTGCATATTTATTTTAACTCGAAAAAATGTATTTATTTTCAAGTTCTTATTAATTATTAATTAATGGTTAGTAATAGTTGGTCACTGGTTGGTGTGCCGTTGAAGGGTGATTAGTTAGTTATAATCAATTAAAATCTCTGACTTCAACGTTTAATCTGTGAAAGCTTCCCAATAATTATCTGATGGACCTTAAAAACATTTCGGCTAAATTAATGTTAAGATAAATTTAAATGGAACGGCTGTTTGGTAATTTCAATAATGGAAACACCCAAACTGACAATAGACGCCGCTTTTAACAATGGTGAGTTTAAATGTCGCATTTACATTTTATTTATTATCACTTACACTTTTTAATTAAATCAGTTTATAAACAATAATTATTTATCGTAATGAAATATTAATAGATAACCTATATCAGTAATCTTGAATTTCATGGACATTGTGGGATGTTCCCACAGTAAAAATTTGAAACATCAGTTTAAATAGTATTTTTGCTCCGCTTTTTTTATTCCATATGTCTTTCTAAGTAAATAATACTATGCAATTTTATAAAGAAAAATTATGATTAAAATTGATCGATGATAACCTTATTCATTGTTATAATAAGAAAATATTAATGGTAAAAATGTCCAAACACTTCGTGAAGTAAAATGTATTTCCTAATTACTTGTGACGTACTTTATAATCTTGGCATCGAAGAGTGAACTAACCACCCATTTTAATTCCAAAAAACTTACTCCCTGAAATCGCATAATTGAAATATAGATAATGTCTCTAATAAATATGCATTTTACAAAGAAACAATATTTTATCGAACTCATTCTACGTAATTCGTATTTTTGAGTAAATTTATTTCATTATATATTTAATTATAATTAAAGAAAGTCTAAGCAAAGCCGGAAAATATAAGTGATTGCATACTTTATTTTGAACTACACATAGTAATTTAAAAATTTACATCTCCTCATTTGACGAAAGTCGTTTCGTTTGAAATATATGAGAAAGAGTTTAACATTAGGGTATAGTGAAGTAAGGGTGAATCAAAGAGTTCAGTTAGTTCATGTAAATGTATTTCATACTGTAACTCCGAGGTATAACATCAATCATTGATAACTGTCTTAGTTTTGTTACTCCACTCCAATTATACTTTGAAGATCACTTGAATCAACAATGGAACAACTAACTGAGGCGTTAAATTATTTTCATTTCATATTACGTTATATGTAAACTGTAATTCGAAAATTTATTCTGAATTATACAGGGTTTGTATAAAAGAAGTAAACCGCTTTATAAATCAATTAACTATTAACTATACAATTTATTTCGGTGTAGTTTATATCTGTGGTAAGAAAATACCTTAGTTTTGTTTCATACAAATTATTGTCGTCAACTATGTGTTAAGTGGCAATTGTATGGCCCGTATTCTTTTAGAGAGATTGTTTTGCGATGAAGTCAATTTTACGAATTTCTCCGCAAATCCCTGATTTTACTTCTTGTGATTTTATTTGTGGCAATTTTTTGTTCCCCTCTCCCATCAAACCTCTTGCAGCTAAGATACAGAATAATAGCTGCAGTGGAGAAGGTTGATCAGCATACACTTCAGAGAGTTTGGTCAGAACTTAATTTTAGGATTTATCCCTGCCATGTGAAACGAGGTCTACATATGAACACTTGTAATGTATTGGAAAAAACTTGAGAGTATGTGCTTTCTGAAAATGTAAGTTGTGTCTACCTTGTAAATGAAACATATTTGTATTTGATTATCAAAGTTGTAAATTTCTTTTATAATAATACTCTCTGTATATATTTTTTGACAATTGAAGAGGCTTGTTTGATAGTTTTATTTAGATTTTAGATAGTTATAGTTGTACCTGTCAGTAATACATTGCCATCCGATACCCTACGTTACAGTAGTAACTTCATCATTATAAATCAATCATTATAAATCATCTCATTATAAACTGGTACTGGTACTGGTACTGGAATCATTATAAATTGGTACATTTCAGTTTGAGATTAATTTGAATTGAGGTCTGTTATTTTAACGTAGTCCATTCTTCTTCTTCAACGTGTTTATAAACCAAAAGTATTTAGTACGACTTTCATCTGGTTTAATAACCATATGGTTTAACAACAAACAACAAATGTGCCAAAGAACAATACCCACGTAGCAGCAAACCTGCATACTCAGCGAATTTCCAATGCTTATTAATTTATCTTAATACCACATAAAGCCACATACCAAGTTTCATCAATATACATTCATAAATAAACGATTTATGACATTTTAATTATTCTCCATAAGAATAACATGGCGGCTGAGTATGCAGGTTTGCTGAAATAAGGAACACTAAAAATGGGCTTTTATACAAATATCAATAAAACTCAACTAGGTAAAGCCACATACCAAGTTCTATTAATTTATGTTCATAACTAAAGGAGATAACACGTTAATTATTCTCCATAAGAATAACATGGGGCTGAGTATGCAGGTTTGCTGCTATGGGAACTATCGGCCAAAAAATGGGTTTTTGTGCAAATATCAATAGACCACAATGAAATGAAGCAATATACCAAGTTTCGTCAGGATAAGTTGATAAATAAGCGAGATATACAATTTTTCTTATCCTCCATAAGAATAACATTGGACAACGTACTGTGTTTAGCACTTTCACTATCTCACTAACCAATTCACGTAGAGCAATGATTAAAATATCAAATTGTGCGTCTTTTTAAGCTGATTCGAATGGGAACAAATCAAATTAGACTTTTTCAAAAATTGTATGTAAAAAACTCAAAAAACCATTTTTGGGGTACAAAACCCCCCAAAATACCCCTTCGGATAGCTCGATCTGTCTGGTTTTCGAACTTAAAGTCATAAATGCTGCTTTACACGTTTGTACCAAATTTCATCAAAATCGAACCTTTTTTGAGAGTTATCGCACCCACGGACACACATATATATATATAGATATATAGATATATGTATATAATTATATATATATATACAGTTTCTAACGAATGGTGTTTTTGGGGTCTGGGGACCACAAAACGAAAAGTTATTATGGTCCCGGGCCTAGGTCTTACCACGCCGACTACGGTAACAGCTTCTTCCCTATAGGGGAAATTCGCTAAAATCATTCAGTCAATGATTTATCCCAACAAAAGTAACCTAAGTGAATTAATTAAGAAAAATGCAATTAAAGTGACTAACGTAGAGGTCAAATTCTTGAAGGAGAATTTTCCGGTCACAGAATAAGCCCTTTACAAATGTTATAGAGTGACGTTTTTGAGAAATTGCCTATCAAGAATTCATTGAACAATGGGTCTTTGATGTATTACCAACGGCCTAGATCTGTTTTCAACAACTCCTCTCACGTTGGTATGGAGGATATCAAAGGTACTATTGGTTAATACAGATTTATTCCCCGTGCATTGCATATTATGGCACTGACAACTGCGTTTTGTATGTGTATGCCAACAGAATATATTGTTATTTACAAAACACGTTAGTAAATTTTACTTATTTTTAAAAATGGTTATCTAATATTACTCAAACTACTGAGGAAATATTAAATCACCGACTCCTCATAGTTCTATTTGGTGGAACGTCTGTTTCATAGTTTCATAAATCTCACTCATGTCATCTAATACGACGAGTCCGCAGATTTGTTGTCCTGATGTAAAACGTATAGCTAAGGAAAATATTATGGGAGTTCTTTAGCCTAAATCTTCACAATAATATTTTATTTTACCCTTGGGTTAGTGCTTAACCCTCACTAGTATTAGTAGGTGGACAATTATAATTTAAACTGTATCATCCAAATAATCACTCGTGAAATGGTTTACAGGAGTGTCATTACTCACTCAGTTTGTTCAATGCTAACTTATATTTTCCATTCAATACGAGACATTTAAGAAAATATTTAAAAACTGGAATTTACAGAGTTATTACAGTAACTCCTGAAATGGTTTACAGGAGTGTCATTACTCACTCAGTTTGTTCAATGCTAACTTATATTTTCCATTCAATACGAGACATTTAAGAAAATATTTAAAAACTGGAATTTACAGAGTTATTACAGTAACTCCTGAAATGGTTTACAGGAGTGTCATTACTCACTCAGTTTGTTCAATGCTAACTTATATTTTCCATTCAATACGAGACATTTAAGAAAATATTTAAAAACTGGAATTTACAGAGTTATTACAGTAACTCCTGAAATGGTTTACAGGAGTGTCATTACTCACTCAGTTTGTTCAATGCTAACTTATATTTTCCATTCAATACGAGACATTTAAGAAAATATTTAAAAACTGGAATTTACAGAGTTATTTTAAAATACGACCAAACTAAAGGTGGTTTTCCTCAGTTTTAACTCCAACAATAAACATGTAAACGATGGGGCTCATAGAGCCACGTGCAAATACTCAATAGTTTATTGATAGGTACAATCACAACACAGTTCGTGCAAATTTAGATTCGGAAACACTTTTCTAAGCCATATCATAGTTGTGTACACTTTGTGGACCTTTGAAGCTAAATACCCCCGTCGCAGCAAACCTGCGCACTCAGCGAATTTCCAGACATTACTAAAGTAATCTTGAATTATTTGGTCCGTTAACATAAAAACAACGGTTCAGGAACTGGTCATATTAATAGTTAGATTCAAACTGAAACAAACATCGCCGCATTTTGCTTAAGTTGCAGCGATTAGCTTGTAATGTTGGAACTTATTATTATGCCTTTTATATTTTAAAATAATTAATAACTTTCCGACTCTTGTAATATATTAATAACTAGCTGCTAGTACCAGGTTTCACCCGGGAATAAAACATGAGGTGTGTGCTGCATTCTGTAGTTAATCCATGTAACTACTCTACGAATCATGATCACCCGTTTGAATTTTCATCAGTTCATACCAAAGTGAATGTCCATAAGAATAACACAGGGTTGGAACTTTGAAGCCCCTTGTGGCACAGCCCAATGGGAATTTTTTTAAATCCTTTCTTAGCGGTTACTTATGTTATGGAAAAATCCACATGCCAAACGTCGTAGTTGTAGGTGTAAAAGTTTGGCCTGGGGGATTATCAGTTTATGGATGTCCATAAGAATAACACGGATTGTAACTTTGAAGCCCCATGGGGAAGAGCACAATGGGAATTTTTTCTTAGCGTTTACTTATGTTATAGAAATACTACACATGCCGAATTTCGTATTTGTAGGTGTAGATGTTTGTCCTGGGGGATGATCGGTTTTTTTATACTTTCTTAGCCTATGTTATGAAAAGAGTAGTCATGTCAAAGTTCGTAAAAATAAAATATTTCTTTTATATCTTTTTAAAATTCAAGCTTAAAAAGAATGATATGTCTAAACTCATTTAAAATACTTTAAAAATTACAATCTTACAATAACCCAGAATCTCAGTAGCAAAATGCATTGTCCTTTATAATTAGCATCGTCAAGCAATTTATACATCTTTAGCTACAAAACTACATTTCACTGTGCCTCACTTTAAGCAGAGCTGATTTATAACTTCTTAAAACCACCTAATAATTTAACAAATTCAATACAGGGTCATACAATGGAATTCAGTTAGCCTGTAATCTGAACATTTCTCGAATGCTTTAGAGAACACCCCGAACAAAATACAGAGTTCAGTGGTTTTGGAGGTGTCAATCATTATGAACGGTTCCTAGTATCGAAGATTTTATGCCTTTGTTGTGTTTAAAGTATTCACTGTCAGTATTCGTATATCTTAAAACAATCTACATTTTACTCCACGTGTTGTAACAAAATGCTACTTAAAGCCCTCATATTTATGTTTTGTGTGTGCATATTTGCACTTCCATCACATATGAAGAGTGCAATATGTTTTTGCATAATCAGCCACGAATGTTCCAAATATAGCTTCAAATTAACATATTGGAATGTTATTTTAGAACCACAAATACTCAGAATGTAAACTGATTTTAGTACATACACATCAGTTTGTGACTATTGTAGTTTTATTTTAATGATCAGTTTTTCCATTAAGTTCTTTATTTAGGTTGATATAAATGTTTATATGTTTAGGTTTATTGTTTATGTTTTTATGTTTTTCTAGGTCCTCATTGAGATTGATAAATTTATATCTCACGTAGGCATTGTATAATTAAGTACATCGTGTACCTTGGATTGTAGACTTTTACTTAAAATTAATTAAATCATAAATGCTACACCATGTTTTATGTACGTGTTTAGCAACTGTGTCTCTTACCAGTACAAAATAAAGTTGCAAGAATGCTATTTAAAAAACAGTTTAGTACTAATAACTGAGAACCTAAAATGTTTTATGAACTAGTGGGGTTGAAAATAGTTTTGCTATTAGATTGTTTATTTGTTCACTTTGGTCTGTCAGGTGTCTGGAGGTGTGATATGGAATCAAAGCAGCCACCTTTTTTATTTTTTGCACTGTTACAAATACAAAATGTTTTTAGTTTAGTGAATAGCGAATTAAAATATTTATTCCATCAAAAGTGAATGCATACATAAGATAAATAAAAAAGTATAAAACATTTTGAAAATATATGTAAATAAAAACGTTATTGTCATTAGAGCATTCACAAACCGTGTGGTTTCGCCGGTTAATCCGCCGCACTTTGCAGCACTCACGTGGTCTAATTATCCAAACTCAGCACAGACACGAACAGTTTATTTGTGCCGGGAGTTTAATGAACGCATTTTCATCTTCTTTCACATCTGTTCAGCCAATCGGACTGAATCGGCTTTCAACGGTTTTATGTAAAGGTATTATAAACATTTAAAACCTAGCAATATAATTAAATACTTATTGCACTTTAAACCAATTTTAATATACATACCTTATTTTCGCTGACATTTCGAGGGTGTTATTTCAGTTCATTAGGCCTGGCAGTCGTAAGAACAATTCTTATAACATTGTGATGAAGCTGTCTGCTTCCGATGAATCTGTGAGGATAACCTGTACTGCCAGAGGGACTAGAATGTTTATGTTTAACTCAAGGTATCAATAATTATCTGGTACCAAGTTTCAAATAAAAATATAAATGATTCAAGTTTGCGCAAGACGGGCATCCTGTACATGGAACTCAGTTCATTCTTAATTCTCAGTTTGTCTCTCAATGTAAACCCACTAAAGTGTTATTACCCACTGATTGGTACGGTACTCTAAAACCTTTGCGCTTTTACTTGCTTTGAGGATTTTCTCTAAGATGATTGATGCCCCTCCTAACCCTCAAGACTGTCAAGAAGATTGTGGTTTAAAATATAGATTACCTCAATATTACCTCAATGTATCGTCAAGTTAAAAATGTATATCAGGCACCCATGGATTCCAAACCCGATATTCTATTTGTTCTGAGATCTGTTTGAGCAATGAGGTCCCATTTAATTGTATACCTTATCCGATCATTTTGTTTGATTTTGATTGTATGTTTGTGTTTTCTCTTCCAAAGAAGATTAATGTTATATCTCAAATCACAGAATATAATACTCATCTCTAGACGAGGTTTGTGTAATCTGACTATTTAAACGCTCAAACGACTGTCACAATGCTTACACTGAGGTAAGCCCGCCAACTCTTAACACAAATTTATTTACATAAAGGTTCATGGGTTTGAGAGTAGGATCACAATAATGTTAAATTATAACAAACAGTTAAAGTATATAACGAGTATCTTTATTCTTTTAGGTATCAAATAAAAATAATAATCATTCCAATTACCATTATTTAAACTCCAAAAGTATGGTGCCTAGGGATTCTAATAGTACTGAGTGTAATGTTTAATAAATAGTGTTTGTAAAGGAATCAGGTTTATCTTTTTAATAATTTCGGTTTGTACTTCTAAAGAGTAAAAAAGTACTATTAAACCATATTATTAAATAAAACAGGTATGATATTTCCAATCACAAACTTTTATTTTATTTTTAAGTGTGTAATTGTAAAAGTTGAAGAAATAAATGTAAAAATCAACTTATTTAAACTTTACATCGAAAACACGATAAATATTTCAGCTTGATTAAGTGTTGTATGTACAAAAATATTTTTGAACGCACTAAAGTGCAATCAACTTATTTCTGTATGGAATAAATTGATTAATTATTATAAATCGTTCCCCAGTTTCTAGTGAAATCTCCTTTTGATCCTATTACAAACGTAACCAGATTTTCAAAGACGCCAGAGTACAAAACACAAAGAAGGAATCTAATAAGCCCAGTTGCTTTAGGTTTACTTTAATCAAACATGTCTTTAAATTTCCCGTTTCTAAGGCTGGATTTGTGAACGGGAATATTTTTTAAAATTATATTTAACATTTTTATAGGTTTTTATCAATTGTAGATCTCTAAATTATGAAGATATAGTTTCCTATTTTAGCATCTCCGTTTAAATCCCCGGCTATGATTTCCAGAACAATTACACTAATATTTTGGTTGTAAAATCTTAAATTCAGATTAACACTAACGTAGATCCACGAATCATAAATAATAATTCCCAACTCATTTGAATTGTGCTAGAGTGTCATACAGTTAGTCCTAGCCAATTATTTGGTGTTTATTTATTTTATTGACTTTACAACACTTTAAATTCACATTGACTCCTTCAGACTACATTACCTTACCAAAGTTATCTTACTAACATTAATCTAGCTTACATGAATAAATCATGTTGATCAGCAATTAAACGAAAAATAACAGCTCTTCAAAGGTTTGTAGATCAAAGTGGATTTAAATATTAGATCCTCTTGAATGAGATCAAGTAGGTTGTTAAAAGTAATTGCATTTGAATAACTTAAAATAAACACGTTCCCAAAAGGAGCACAGTAATAATACGACCCTAGTGTGAGAGAAGAGGTTGTAGGAGATCGTAAGGGAGATTATAATACCAGTGAGGCATAATGGGGCAAGTTTGTTCATTAACATCGACGCTATATGGCCGATGTTAGTGTGGTATCTCTCTGTAATTTTGGTTTCTCTTAACAACTATTCTTCTCAAAACAGTCGTCTTTAGCATAATTGACGGATTTCTAAGATCAAAAACTTGTTATAAAGATTCTGTTAACTTTCAGTCTACCTTCATCAGTTATTTTTCATTATCAACCTTAATGTACTCATAAACTACCTACAATTTTTTTATATGCAGATGCAAATTTGTTAAATTTTTAGATTTCCACCGTCATGTTATATTTTGTTTAGTTTGCATAAATAATTAATTTTACATGAGATAAGAAATTTGAAATATCCAGCAATATTAATAATATATAAATGTTAAATAGTGTATACTTGATGTACATTTCTTGTCAGGGTTGAACTTTTGTGCTATTGTTTCTATTATGCTAGAGTTTTGTATTTGAAGTCAGATTATTTTAACATTTCGTTTTGAAACTGATTATTTGAAAAATAGGAGAATCTTTAAAACCAAGATAATAATGACCATAGATTAAAACAGTATTGAAACAAATTTATTTAGTATTCTACAAAACACTGATATAATACAGCAGGTATTGACAAATATACAGGTATTGTTTGACACCGAGACGACGGTGGGTAAACACAGTCCGAAAATTCACAGCCATTTTGATTGGAGCAGTCAGAGATTATGCTACCTGCAGCAGGCGAGGACTGCTAGCAGCGCAACCTGCAGGAGAAGTGCTGAGCTTGGAACACTGCACTCTGGAACAGAACAAGGACATAATGCTAACTGTAGTGGGCGTTGACTGATAGCTTTGCAACCTGCAGGAAGATTGCTGAACCTAGAGCACTGAACTCTTTAACAGAAGAAGGACATTGTGCTACCTGCAGGGAGCGAGGACCGCTATTAGTGCAACCTTCAGGATAATTTCTGAACTTGTAACACTGCATTCTGGAACATAGCAAGGAAATTATGCTACCTGCAGCAAGCGAGGACTGCCAGCAGTGCAACTTGCAGGAGAAGTGCTGAGCTTGGAACACTGCACTCTGGAACATAACAAGGACATTATGCTACCTGCAGTAGGCGAGGATTGCCAGCAGCGCAACCTGCAGGAGAAGTGCTGAGCTTGGAACACTGCACTCTGGAACTTAACAAGGACATTATGCTACCTGCAGTAGGCGAGGACTGCCAGCAGCGCAACCTGCAGGAAAAGTGCTTAGCTTGGAACACTGCACTCTGGAACATAGCAAGGACATCATGCTACCTGCAGTAGGCGAGGACTGCCAGCAGCGCAACGTGCAGGAGAAGTGCTTAGCTTGGAACACTGCACTCTGGAACATAACAAGGACATTATGCTACCTGCAGTAGGCGAGGACTACCAGCAGCGCAACCTGCAGGAGAAGTGCTTAGCTTGGAACACTGCACTCTGGAACATAGCAAGGACATTATGCTACTTGCAGTAGGCGAGGACTGCTAGCAGTGCAACCTGCAGGTAGAGTGCTGAACTCAGAGTAATGTACTTTGGAAAAGAACAATAAATACGGTAACACCATTGAATGCACTGGAAATGTTCATTAGACATAATTTATGATATCGCTTGTATTGAAATAAACGAGGTATAGAGCTGTAATTTATCAATGTAATTATATTTTTTGCTTAAAGCGAAATATCTTAAAGGAATATTAATTAAGTTCTGAAATTGTTACCTTGCAACTTAATTCCTTTTATAGCCTTTAGCTTCCAAGCCGACCAACAATAAAGCCTAATTCAAACTCGATAATAATTTCTTGAATTTTAGAGTGGTCAAAAGTATATTTCAAACATAAATACATTTTTGTTTACATACTATCAAATCATCTTCAAAATAACACGTTTGGTTGGCTTTCGGGTAGCTACAACAGGAGCGCACCTGCAGAGTCACGAGAGCCCAGCACGGATGCTAGCCTCGGCCTGTCCTCGTCCAGCCATAGCTCCCTGGCAGTCTGGGTGATGGAGAAGATGTCGGCGACGCAGCGCAGTTGCAGCTTACCGCTGGGGAAACTGTCGGCGGACAGCTCCACAGAGAAGGTGGACACCGTGACTGTGCCGTTGGTGCCGGACTGGTGTGTCACCAGGCTGGGCTCCTCCTGGACAGACAATCAATGACTAGGAATAGGGGTGAAATAATCCGTAACATTAAGACGGTGCTCCAGTCCCGAAAGATGTGATATTTCTAACTACTTCTCTCGTAAGACAAATGTTTCATCCTTTATAAACGGATTATCAAAAATTATTGATTGATAAAAAGATTTTAAAGTGAAAATTTAGTTTTAAAGGACAACAAATATACCTTGAACTTTGTTGTATGTAATAGCAAAGTTTTGCCCACTAAAATTGAAGTTTTTTTTTTTTTTTTTGTTATTGGAAATTAGTAAGATTACGGATTGTCCGTTGATAATATACGATATTTAAACGAAAAAATTACCTTTTGGGAGTTGCCAGTAGAAACGCGAAATATTTCGTGTCTGGCACTGTCTTAATTTAAGAATATATTTTTATTTGTTTGAAATAAAAATAGGAATGCTGTTTATAGTTACCCATGGCTGAACTTGTCTTTACGGACCCACATCACCTATACGACCTCCATTTTTGCCTTTCAAAACTAACAGACAGACAGCTTTCGCATTGACTGTCAGCAATAATTTAACACCTTGTTTTCTAATTAGCTTGATTATTTATAAGGTCAAAGAGTACTAGAACTTTTGCTATGTTTAAAATTGCAAATCTATAATATTCATGGAACTTGCTTTCAAAACAAGGGAGGATAAAATCTTCAAAGAGAATTAATGCTTAACATGTCTAACATAAAACCTGATTAAATCTATGGGCGCTGCGACATTGCACTTTATACGAGCGCCGACGAATACAAACACTAGACGGTCTCAGACTGTTTATAGCCCAGCCCCCCGTCTATAAACGGTATCGATGCTTCAGATTCAGGACATATATACAGCTTGGTAGAGTCTGGGTATTCTAAACATCAGCTATTTAAAATCTCTTGCTCAGAATAAGGGGTATATTTTATGTTATAATCCTTTATAAACTCAACAAAAAATCATTGTTAAAGTTTTATGAAATGAAGAAATAAACTTGATTCAGTACACTACTGTATAACTCATAATTCTTGTGATTTATACATTCTCAATTATAAACAAGACTCATAAAGAGACACACATAAGCTGAATGAAGCAACATTTATTTATGATATTAGCAATCAAAAAATAATAAACTTAAGTTTTTTCTTTATGATTATGATATTTATTCAGTTGTTACCAATTGAGAACTGTACCATTCAACTTAAAACATACATACACAACAAAGAATTCAAAATCACTCACACAAAACGTGCACTGCGTTTTTCTACGCATTTTTAAAAGTCGTTATTCTTTATTTCCCACGGTCATTAACTTATTTACAAATGCTAACAGATGAACGTATATGACATGGTGCTACAACCCCAAGTACAGGCTCAAATTTCATGTCATACCAATATAAATATATAATATATAAAATTACTAAGAATGCTAACAACAACAGCAAACAAAACCTTCAATATTTAACAATCCTTCAAACAGACTATGAAAATTGTTTTCTTCCTTTTACATTTTCTGTTTCTTTTATTTAACTTTTGCAATATGTTAATATCATGAAAGCATCAATAGCGTGGGGTAAC
Source organism: Allygus modestus (assembly GCA_963675035.1). Classification (NCBI taxonomy): domain Eukaryota; kingdom Metazoa; phylum Arthropoda; class Insecta; order Hemiptera; family Cicadellidae; genus Allygus; species Allygus modestus. The sequence goes on from OY776112.1 coordinate 314,450,091, forward strand.
CATGCTACAACGGTGCACACTTTAGAGGCACCACTTAAAAAACGTTCACAATATGTAACCTAATCACAGAATAACTGGGTACCATACTTTTAAACAGCCCGTGAAGAAGTTGGGAAGCCAACAAACACAGTTTCCAGTACACTTCATCTTGGAATGGGACTGTGCCCATCTGGCTACTTTCGAAACAATTATGTACCCTTGTTCCTGCCGGAACTCTAATATTGATCAGCCCAAGCAGGAGGACAATCAATAAAGCCATTCAAGATCTTGAAGAGCAGTATCATGTCAAACACAGTTCGTCTAGCAGTTAAAGGCAACTCCAAAACTTCTCCAATCCCTGCAACTGGTACATTTCTTTAGTCAAAGCCTCTCTTAGATCCAAAGACTATAATAAATCTTCTTTGCACAGATTGGAGCCAATGAAACTGTCCTAGCTGACTCCATCATCACTCCTAGGTCTGTTACAAGGCTTCGTCTCTCAACCTCAGTTCCATCCGTAGATAAATTGCTGACAACTGAAGTATTATATCTGCTGGGAAAACAGATATGCCTAGACTTGGCAGGATTTATAGCCATCATATTCACCCTACACCACTGAGATATGTGATGAAGGGCCTGTTGAAGGAGAACACTGTCTTCCTGTGATATAATCTCCAGGTATAGTGTCACGAAATCGGCAACAAATAGGTAATTCACTCCCAAGTTCTCTCCTATGTCATTGATAAAGAGTCCAAATAAGATAAATCACAAATGGGACCCCTGGGGAACACCTGATGAAGCAATGATGGAAGGTGATGTAACTGAGACAAATATAACTACCAAGGTTCTATTCTGGGGATACCTTTCAACCCAGTAACAACAAACCCACTCAATTTTGCAAGGAGATGACAACTCAAATTAACCTTATCAATTGGAAAAATAATATATACTGTATCCACTTGATTACTTCTGGTAAACGCCTCTAGGATATAGTTCTAACAAATTATCAAGGTGATGACCTTAGATCTGCTTGCAATGAATCTATGCCGCTCATTTCCATACACATGTTTGAAGAGTCACATTTAATGGAGTCAGGCACCAGACTTTCAGTGACCATACGCACCGATGACTGTATGTCTATGGGCACATAGTTCCCAACGTCACAGCAAAGCTTTATTTAAACGAGGAAAGGAATCAATAATGTGTGAAACAGATCTGCTAGAAAGGTTTCTAGCACCTAACGGCAGTGCTTCAATATTGCTGGGGTTTCACCGTCAGATTCAGGACCTTTGAACGTATCAAGGGAATATAACATTTTACTCACACAATCCTGTGTCACTGTGCCCTTGAAAGAGCAATCTGCGTGTTGAAACTGTAGGTGAGAGCACAGACAATCTCAGAATTAAAATCTTACAAAATAGGTGGCGAAAAGGTCACACATCTCCTTTGTTTGTGTCATTCACCTGATTATTCACTCTCATAACACTGGGATTAGTAGAGTCTTTCTTCAAAATGTTAATATATTACCAAAATACTTTTATGTTTACTGATATAGTCGTATCTAAATGAGTATACAGTCCACACAAACTCTAAATTCATTCTTACAGTTATCATGAGCACGACAGAATAAAATATAGTCATTTTCATTCAAGGATTCTTTGTATCTCCGATGTAAAGTTTTTTTCAACACGACAAATTCCCTAAGCTGGTGACTGAACCAAACAGGAGAACACTTGGTAGGCGAGTGCTTATTTATGACCTGTCTCAATCTACTCTGAAAACTGACAAATTTGAAGTCTATTTCTCCATCTCCAAGATCCAGTTCCACTACACCATCCACCAGTTTATCTAAGTTTTATCCAAATTGCACTTTTTAAGATCGCACACTTGAACAAATTGAGTATTTGGTGTAGGCAAATGGGAATGCCAATCCACATTAATCGAGAGAGAGGCGAGTGAATATCCTCACTGGATAGTATAGGCTCAAAGAGAGCATCAGTGTGCTCCCTTGGTGACGAGCTAACTTGTATTGGGCATTCCTGCTGCTTCTTACAAGGATTATCTGATGAAGGTCCAATAGAGCTGTAACGTCAAGCACAAAACCTCCAGAATGAGGTTAAGTCGAGTTACAGTTTGGTAACAAAATTAAAATCACCAAAAACAACTGCAGAGCCCAAAGATTTCCCAACTTCTTGCCCAAAGTTGCTACATCTACGACAGAATCAGCATAGAAGGAATAAAATAAAGGTGACTGATGCGGAGGGAGTATATGCTGCACTAACATATTGTTGTCTGCGGTTCCAACTCCAAAAGCAACAAAACCTGCTTCAAGTGTTTCGTCAGGGTTGCAAAGGTCTTTGTTGATTATTTGTTTAAGTTGCTACATTTCATAGTTTTGAGCACATAACAACATTGGACGTCTAAAGTGTAAACTTGTATGCCTCACCTTCTCTCCGTTTAGGAACCACGTGACGTTAGCTGGAGGGTTGGCGGGAGGGGAGCTGCAGTTTCCCCTCAACACATCCCCCACCGAGTAACTGCTCTTCTCTAGTCTGATCTCGGGGTCTTCTTGCAGCTCATCTGCTCAAAAAAGAGGTTTCTGTTTATATTTATGCCACCAACTTCCCTCAATCTGTTTAGGTATTTATACTATCATTGCTGTACTATTTTCTTAGCTATAACAAAAAATATACAAAAAGTTAAAACTTGTTGTGTTTTACCAGCAAAGCGACTTTTGGCTGGCAAAATTAAAGGTTTGTTTTATACGATTTAGAATTCGTATCGAATTACCGCTTGATCTTCATCGTTGATTGGATGTGATCAGTTGGATTACGTAAACAAGAATTATATTTACAAAGATAATACTTTAACCTTTATGGTCAGCATTTCGCACTGGTGTGCTTAAAATACATTGTAAGAGAGAGCAATTTAGATTTGGCATTTAAAGAAGCAAAGTGACCTCCCACACCCTTTCGAAAAACTCGTTTTGAAATTTAAATAAGTTGCTCATTCTTACAGTAGTAATAGTTTGTTATTCTAAAGCTTTCATCAAATGCGATGCAAAAACACTTTTTCTTCATTTTACATTTAAAATATTATGTCTCAACATGTTATGTATACTTTTATTTGTAAAAACCATATCATATTTAACCTCTTTGAAGAAATTTAAATATAAAACGTAAACTTTTGAATTTCCAAATAAAATATTCCCATATTTGCTTAGTTAAGTCCACCCTAATAAAGTCCACTGTGTTAACCAGCTGTGTTTAAGTCCACTGTGTTTAAATCCACGCTAATAAATCAAGAAATTATTTAAAGAAATCAATTGATATTTCAAAATATAATAATGGTTTCAATACAAACTAAATTGTTTGTTGCAACACTTTTAAAACAAATCCCAACGAATAAAAAACAAGGAAACCTCGAGTCGTCTCTAATGGGGTGTGTTAAGATGATATAAAACACTAGAAAGACGTTTAATCTTGGTTAAGTGGCTCTTCGATCCCACTTGTGCTTCTATCTCTGGCTTTACTGCCTCCCTCACCAACAACAGTATACTTATATCTTCCTAGTGTAAATTATAAGGACATATTTTGCTTAATTTGGTTTAATAATGTTACCTTGATTATTCAGTGATATTTTATGATTATACGGCCCACCAATATATTTCTTAAAAATATTTTATATACCTTTTAATATATTTTCACATAGGAAAAGACACTTAACTATTTTTATGTGCCTAAAACTTCGCTGGAAATTAAGAATAGATGTATATTAGTCATCAAAGTAATGATGAAGTTTGTAGGTAATGTCTATATTGGTAAAAAATGTTAACTATTTTTTTTTTATACTTACACAAAAGCTTGTTTACAGATGTTTGAAATCGTCATTACTAAGATAATCATATCATGAATCTCTCCTCATTTTTAAAAATTTTCATTTGTTAGATAAGGTTAATTGACGTAATAATGTTGAGTAAACGGAATAAAACATGTTAAAATAAGAGAAATGTTAAACAATCAAATCCTATTGACAGTTCTTTTTAAACAGTTTTAGCCGCCTTAAATGTATTTTTACATCGTTGGTAATTATTTTTATATCGACTAATAACATAATGATACTAAGTGGGAAGTAGCTAATCATATTTATGTTAAAAAATAACTTCAACGAGCAATTTTATCTGAATAAATCTTGTTCTTTGGTCGTGTAACTTATTCGGATAAAAAATTGGTAATTCTTGTTAACTAACCAAAACCAGTCAACACACACCAAAACAACCAAATTAAACCATTTCACACTAAAATGTAAAGTATTTCAAATCTAAAGTAATTACAAACGGGTATATGCATATGTGTTTCTTCAACTGAATTAGCAATCTTCCTATGCATTTTCAACTCAATAGGTCCAATAGTTTGAGGGTAAGGAATCAACAAAAGCAGTTTACGTTTCATTAAATTAGTTCTGAAAGTATATAAATGCGCTTACCGACTACGTGCATGAAGGCCGAGACGATCTCTGTATGAAAGTCCGGAGCGTCTGTGGAAACTTCGCACTTGTACTTTCCTGTGAGGGATCTCGGCACATCCTGCAGTACCACCATCTCCGTGCCAGATTCCACAACCTGAGGACATCACAGAGTCACCTTTAGAAATAGAATGGCAATCGTCTCACAACCAAAGCACGTTTCGGGTCGGGTTTGCATCAAACCAGAGTTGGGGCTGGAAAGACCTCAGAGCCAATGCTTAGGTCCTCAGGGGCTGGATGTATCTTGGACAGCTCAAGTAGTGACAAGAGTCGAACCCGGTGAAATCCCTTAACACTATATGTATAGCCAGTATGTGTTAATATTAGTTTTGGGCTCTTACAAAGTATTTTGACAAGTAATGCAATATTTTTACACATGTTCTTATTGGAGAATTGAAGCTCGCAGTTTGTGCGTGGTTCTGCCTAAAAATATGTTTTCCTTTTATTTTGGAATGATTTAAAAAGTTTAAAATTAACTTTTAAATCGATAATAGTTGTTTCATCTAGTGGGTACTTGGTTGTTTTGATGTAGTTGTTCGATAATAGTTAGGTACCAATAGGTAATTTTGTAACATTAATTTAAATCATAGGTTATAGAAGTACAAACTAATAAATAAATTTATCCCTAAACAAATTATAAACGTAAAGTAAAAAGTGGACTTTTTATTGTGAGGTGTATTGCAAAGTACACACTAAAATTAATCTTTCTATCCATCCCAAATGATTTCGTATTTGAGAACACAGTAATTAAAAATGTAAATTTATATCTCATAATAAAAGAGAGCTACGCTGAATACACACAAATTAATTAAAACTTGGTTAGTTATTTTTGGTAAAGTTATGTTATTCATAGAGCTTCATAAATTAAACAGAAGTTTGAATCTGGGTTTGGTTTAAAGATAAACCCCAGATTCAATTTCGAAACTCAATTATGTAATAAATTATTGGAATCTTTAGTAACCTCAATATATTTAAACCAAGGTGGTATAGTATGAGAAAGCAAGTATACCTTTTATTCAGACAATGCAAGTATGAGTGGGAAGTATCAGCAAGTTTGGGGACGGATGACGAGATCACCCCAGCCTTGTATCGACCAGTGACGTCACTGCTGTCAATCTGTCACAACCTTGTACTCAGATCTGTATCTGATTTGGCTTTTTCTTTGTTTTCAAAAGCGACAGTAACCCAACCACGTACAAGGATATTTCTAGGGCATTTAATTATTTGTTCATACGCAATACAATAGGAAACAGCAAATTCAAAATTAAATTAATTAGCAAGATATATTTTTCTACCCTCATGGACAAGACATGTGCCAGTGGCAGACATTGTTATAGTAACTTAGGATATTTTAATCTTTGATTTGAATTTTAAAATTTTTGGATGAGTATTAATCCTCGAACATTTAATTTTGTTTTATTATATATCCTTTATTTTTTGTTTAAGAAAACCTTTTTCCATGATACATTTTTTTTCTTAAGTGATTTATTAGTTGAAACTTTTTTCTAGGTTACATTGTATAGTCCGTGAGGGAGAAGTGAGTTTGAGGAAGTTTGTTCTATCCTTTACCCACATACACTCCTCCCAATGTTACGGCCAACTAAGAAACAATCATTAAAACGTAATAATCGTAGATACCAGTTAGTAAAATATCTAAAATAAACTAATTTCTCTTTGAAAGTAATAAAGAACCTTGGAAGGATGATTTTCTCTAATTTTCTTATCCTCTAAATGACCAACCGGAATACCACAGAGTTTCACAACTCTAAACTGTTATAGGAACTAACAATAAAACATAAACAATCACTCTACACTATGAACTTACGTTGACATTGATTCCAGGCAGTGCAAAAAATCTGGTGTGCGGCAGCTCCTTGAGCACGTACCTGAAGAACTCCTGCTTGCCCTTGTACCACTTGACGGTGTAGAGCTGGTCGCCCTCCAGGTCGTAGAGGCAGAGGAGGGAGGCGGTGGAGCCGGTGGGGACCGCCACGGGGACACGAATCACCACATCCCTCAGACCCCCAGCCCCTGCGACCACGCAGAAGTAAATGGGTAAGAAAAGGGATTGCTGAAGGCTCATCAGAACTGACAATGGTCGGTCACATGGAAACATGTATAGTTATCGTGTTCTGTTATTGGTGTTTGTTGATGTGTCGATCGATAACATTGCCACACTCTGGATAACTCTGTAAAGGGATACAATACACTGTATGAACTAAGGGTGACAATTAATAGCCTTCCATTTGGTGTTGACTGCTCCAGCCAAAGCTAGTAGGACAAGCCGCACCGTTATCGTTCATTCTATCTCTCTCACAGACGACGATATTTTCCGTTTTTAAAGTGACCTAATATAGTTTAGTTCAATTCAGGTTGGTCTAAGAGCACGTTTGTAGTATTCATGACTAATCTGAGAACGACAGGTTCAACTAACACTTAGAATGGTCCAGCATAGATAAATTAAGTCAATTCGATAACTAAAATTTGCATCAACACCAGGCCACATTGAGACCACAAATATTAAATATTATTTTAATTGAAGACAGATGTTGAACTCTAGAAGTTGTAGTTGAACAAGGAGTATTTTAAACGATTTGTTCAGGTCATGTAAAGAGGATTTGGATTGGAAGAAGCCCTTAGCATAAAATTAATTCTTAGAAATTGGTGAAACTTAGAAACTAATACACTATGAAAGGGCGATAAGGTTACCGAGGTTTGTTGTGTTCAAAACAGGGTTTTCTTTTAACAGACAAATATCACACCATGTAAAATATAACGTAAAGTGACAAGAATTATAAAGGATAATTTTTAGCAATGAGATTTTACTTTCTTTTTTATTTAGTATTTTATTTTAGTTGATAAAAGTCCTCGCACAGTGTTGTCAAGTGAAAACCATTTTAAATGAAACGCTTCGTCATCAAAATGATCCTCAGTTGTTAGAAGTGGTCTCTTGTGCCCCGTTTGACATTTTCACTGTTGTAATTAAACAACCACAGCACTGGGACTCATTTAACGTTCATTTATTTAAAACACTCGACGTTTCCAGTACGACCACCATTTAGATATATGCGTTTAATAATTTTGTCAGTGCTTTGCAAGATTAGCTAATGGATTGTTATTTTAGCAGGATATGCATTTGATAGATAGATGTATGTTTGAATCTTTAAACTGAATACATATTTCAGTACGTTATATTTTATCTACATCTTACCTCTGATTAATCGAAATACCACCTAGACAAAATCGTTTCAATAAATTAAATGTAATTACTTATTACTTTATACTTACACTTATGCGATTGGGATTTTAAATCAAATGTTTGAGAAAACTATTTCATAATATACTGTTTGCAAACCCATACTAATTAATGTAGTTTGGCCTATTATTCGTATACGTCGTATAATCTAATTAAATTCAATCAGAATCTACCTTTTACTCCCCTAACGACTCATCTCCTACGTTATTCGTTTTTCTTTACACATAACGTACTATTATTTTCTTTTCGGCCTTCCATAAATTAGAAGGGACTTAGCTCCACTCCCTCTCCATCCCTAGTCAAAATCAATTTAAATTCAAACGCTATCTTCCCAGCGATTTTGTTTAAACCAATGATTCCAAGTAACGTCAGATTCTCGAAACTATAAAACATTTATCAAGTCTTGTCAGGCATTATAGGTTCCAGAACAGTTTTTTTTTATGATATAGGTTAGTAAAATATGGATCTATAATCTATGAATAATGAGTTATAATAAATCATTAATAAACTAGACTGTTTTGGACTTTTAGTTTTTTTCTAAATAGATTTATTTAACGAGAAAAAAGTCTTGTAAATTTATGAAAAAGCTGACCTTATCAGAAGTTTCTAAAGGTGGAGAAAGGGAGTTATTGAAATGACACACCCAAAGTCATGTTTCAACCTCAATCTTCTGTTAAGTTAATGTAAGTTTGTGTAAAAGTCTTATACCATTGGTAAATCTCTATAAGGTCCTTGTACTTTCAAAGTTTCATTTTCATTATACAAATACAGTACATATTACCTGAAAGCATATTCATGATAAATTTCCTTATATTTACTGCAGTATTATATAACTAACAAATATTATAAATTTGCAGTTCTATTTTTTTTTAATAAAGAAATATCAGTAGAACCATAGTTGTATTACTTTTACTTTTATAAATATTTCTCGCTCTCATCAAAAATCAATTTTCAATCCAATGACCAATGTAACCGTTAATACTTCGGTAGGATTACAAGGACAGCTCACTTGTGTGAAAAGTGACCACTTTTCCTTTGGGGAGAGTTTTATATTTTAAATTATATAAATGCATTTAAAACCGTAAAATACCCAACCTCATTCCGTGTTCTAAGTCTTTCTCTAACTGACAAAAGCAGCCTTAGCGTTCTAGTACTTGGTAAACTTGGGCCATTAGGACTTGATAACTTCAAGTAAACACACTTCGTGTTACATTTGTAGGAGCAACACCATACCCTCATTATGTACCATAAGATTGTGTTTACTTTGCACATGTATATTCAAATTTCAAATATATTAAACAACTAACTTAAGCTTATGGTTGGATATCCACTTTCACCAATATTTCACACTTAACGTCGCTTTATAAACAAATTATAATAGCAAAATCTTTTATATAAAAGAAAATATAAAATATTTTTCTCGTAATATTTAATTTTAAAGAAAATTATTTAATACTTTTTAACCAGATCACTGATGTTTATAGGCTGGTTATCATAATTTATTTTTACGATCTGATTTTTACCTCTACTTACTTCGATCTTATGAAATTATGGCAAATAGTGTTTATGATTTTAAGTTATAATTTAGTCCATTTCTGTAACAGAGTGTATAAATAATAATTACCACTTAAAAAACAACAGGTAACACAGATTCACGTCACAGTAATTTAAGATCAAGGAAAAGGTTTTTTCTGACCTTTAAAAATGTTGTAAATAAATCAACTAAAGTATTATCGAGTGGTTTTATCTAACAATATCTGACACAATTACGTAATTTTCAAAGTTTGCAATTGTTGTTTGAAAGGTAAATAGCCTTGCTGGCCAGCTGATAGGGGCAACATTATCCGTGTTTGAACGGTTGTGCCCCGCTTTGTGTTGTCTGATGCCGCCTGTTAATCCCTTAGCCAATTATCAACTGTATATTGCCATTAAAATCTATGAACCCAACATATAAAAGAATATAAGTTTTGGCAATATTTTTAAATATTTCTACTCGTTAAAAAGCCGTGAACAAATCACTAAATAATTAATAAAAAGTGTTGGTTTTCAGTTTATAAGTTGATTTTAAATGTATAATTTACTGCGCCACTTTCATTTAAATTTAAATTTTGTATTTTAAAAATATGGTTAAATTGGTGAGGTATTTCCAAATGAGCTCCATTGTGAAAAATTATTGATTATGAAATAGTGCATTCATAAATAAATAAATCTGACTAAACTCAGATATTTAATAATTATAATTGGAACTGGCAACTCGGTAAAAGTAAAAATTAAAATAGAAATTGAGTAGCTTTGCCTTTAAAACTCTTAGTCGATAGTTCAATAAAAACAAAATCTAATATTTTCAGTCAACAAATAATTTTAGTCAAAATGTTCGATTTTAAACTCTTAGTCGATAGTTCAATCAAAAAAATCTAATATTTTCAGTCAAAAAATAATTGTAGTCAAAATGTTTGATCTTAAACATGATAAATACATCTTTTATAAAAAATGGTTTCTTAAAATTAATGACAAGAAAGATTGTGATATAAAAAGATAATTGATTAATATTACACTGCTATAGTACAAAATGAGGTCTTAATACTTTCGTTTCACAGTGGAAAACAACGCAAACACATAAATCTTCAAAGTGGAAGAAATATTACAGCAAAGAACTGTTTTCGAGTTCCCCCTTCCCAATTCAATAACCTACATTTCACTTGGCAAACAAACAAATGTAAAAAAATCAATTATAGTGTTAAAATATTTAGAATTATTTTGTTTGGAAAACAAACAATTGTAAAAATAATCATAGTGTTGAAACTTTTAGCATTATTGTGATGTTACTTGTAAATGTCCTATTTCCTCCTTTGCATTTGGTAAAACATAAACCCCAATATATCACCATGATCCAGTCAAACTCTTGAACTAAATGCTGTTAGATTTTATAATGTAAAACACATGTTAATGGGAGCAATGTAATTCTAAAAAGCCATCTGGCAGCATCATCTATTGGATTTATAAATTAAATATGCTATGTTTTTATAGGAATTTGAGAAAATTAAAGTAACAAAAGCTTAGGTATAATATTTTTAAAGCTTTACTTGTATTTTCTTAAATATTTGCTAAGAGAAAGTGAGTGTGAGTTTAAATAAAAGTGCAGTGCAAATTTGAACAAGAGCCAACCAATCAATAGAATATGAAACAAGGAACTGAGTAAATTAATAAATACTTGTTGTATTTCTTTGTACAAATTAAAATGTATGATATTATATAGCATGTAAAGATTTTCTAATAAACCCTAAAGACAAAATCAATAAATTGGATCTAACAACTAAGTTGATTATATAATATTAAATTAGTGTCATGAGTGTGGTGTAGTTTTCTTTATATTTTTCAAATACAACTAGAACACTATGATATTCAATCCGAAGCTTAGCGCGGTTATACCTTTAAACGATATTCCTCTTCAAACTTTGGAAGGCGGCAATTAATTCAGCTTTGACACTTCCAATCTGCCCTAATTGACGAGGCGCATCTGGTAGGAGCTGAGTGATTTGACATCGCTTATTGAACTCGGCCGTCGCTGCGCCGAGTGCTCTCAACTGTTCGCCATTTGCGATTATTAATATGAAAGTTCGATGGAAATTTGTCCTCGATCGGTAATATAAACGTTTAACGTGTTGACTTGTCTTTACTGTGATTCGAACAGAAACTTACAATAAAAGTTGTCTTTCACATATTGGGTTTGTGCATTATCCTGCGTTATCCTGGTTTGGGTTTTTAAAAAATGTTCCAAATTTCAAACACGAAACCTCCAATAATCACCAATGCAATCCTCAATTTGTCTGTGGTTATGTTTGCCATTTTTTTCGTCCCCCTGTTAAAAAAATGAAATCCCTCTCCCAAATTTTTAAGAATGTTAAAATATACTTGCAAACAATAGAAGGGGTTGTTATAGTATTACATTATCTTCTCATCCGAGTATGGGAAAATTCCATTTGTACCAACTCTGCCGCTCACGTTTGATAATTTATTAAGGATATTAAGTGATATTTCTATAAAGGAGCTATAAGATTCTCTGAGAAAGTAGCAATAGTTTCCCCCTAGAAAAGAGCATAAATTCTTACAGTTTTTCTGTTTATCTATCTTCTTCTATATCTTTAATACGCTAAGCCGATTTTTGTAAACAGACCTCCTCCTTATTTTTGAACCAATTTCGATAAATAAGGTGTAAAAAAATTTCCCAGGTTCGTATATGTGCAAATTGGTTTTCAATTTACGATATTTTTAATACGAAGGGCACGGACCGCCCTAAAAGTAAGTTTTTCCCCATAAGATTAACATGGGGAATAATTTGAATTCAGTTGCATCCTAAAATAGGTGATGATACAGTAAAATACAGGTAAACAGTAAGAACAGCTGATTGCTCGATTTAGAGCGACATGTCCACTAGTAGCTTATATTCTCGTAACACCGCTTTAAAAGATTAACTTGTGGTAATTTTGTTATGGTTGTTTCAAAATAAAGTATTAATTAAATACATTTTATAAAATAAATTAAGGTTAAAAGTAATTTTCTTAGACCTTCACTTCCCTGGCTAAGCAGCCTTAGCCTGGGTATCTATGCTTAGCCATGCTGTGGATGGTGAAAAGAATCAGGTTCATCCCTAATACGTTTCTGAGCTCACTAAAATTAAGATATAAAATTCCGTATTTGAAGTTAAAGCTCTAATGATAAGATTAAACTTAATTGTCATATTTAGTAACGTCAGTGCTATTATTGGTAATGCTTCGTCCCTTTCTTTCAGGACTAGCTATTGAGCATAGATCTTACATAACATACATCTGTTTGATCACCATTTATGTAATAGTTTAGCATACGTCACCGAATTGCCTCCAAGTATTGAACTACTTAACTATTATACCATTGTTAGCTTGTACACCACCTGGCCAAAATCGGTTTTGGGGTTTTGTTCCAAAAAATATTTTTGTGTACATAGGTATATGTTTTAAATATAATTTTAGCTTATACCATTAAATTTAGTTTATTAAATAAACCATTTAGTAATTAGAATTACTGTTATAAGTCAATTTATTATTGATACTGAAAGTCATTTTATTCTTATGTATAGTACCTAAATTTATCTATCTTATATTTATATTTATGACCATTATTATGATTTATATTTAGCTATATTTATGACCATGTATTGATAATTCTTGGTATGTGGTTTTACCTGTTTTGTCTATTTATATTTTTTAAAACATCCTCAATGTTGTGCTTCCTATTACATCTAACCTGGCTACTCAGTCCTGATTTTATTCTATAGAGAAAAAATAAAAGGCTTGAGAATTTAAATCTTGCATACTTATCAATTAATGTAAATGAAATTGGGAATTAGTTTCATATGGTTGTATATAACAAACTTATGCATTGGGAATCCGCTGAGTCTGCTGGTTTGCGACGGGATATTGAAGTACCGTTAATGTGTATTTTGTGTTAAAATAATATTTTATAAATAAGTCTATGCGCTACATCACATTATTTTTTACACATATCAAATTATACCTATTCTATGACCAAATCGTAGAATTGAACACGCTTTTCAGAACTAAATAAACACAATTAAACTTTGCGAACTAATAATCTTTTATTCTTTATTACGACATAAACAAAAAGTTACAGCCTAAAGCTTGAGGGATTTACACTTCTGAGCATTAAAGCCAAATTACTTTAGATATTAGTGGAAAGAAATCCACAAAAGTGGTCGGTAAGCGGCAAAAGCAGGGGCTTGTGGTGTGGGGATTAGCGTTGTCGAGGTTTGTTACGGGACACAAAGAACACCTAGTGTTGTTTTGTTCTCCTTCCGGTTGAGCCTGTCCATTTGTTGGAAATATAATTTTAATACAGCTTTAAAAGCGGTTTGTTTATGTTAATAGAGGCAAATATTATTTTCTTGTAATTATTGTTATGAGTTATATTTAAATTATGCTTAATTAATATAAGAATAATTTTCCTTCCTTAGTTACTCCTTGTCTGTTCTGGGGTCTTGACTCCTAGTTGAACCTGAATAGCTAGTCTAGTCTGAATGGTGGTGGATTAGTGTAAAGGAGGGAGTAGTGGATCTTCCTTGCAGCTTGGGACGGGTCCTTGGGAAAAGGACCCTTACCCGACGGTCATCAGTTTGCCGGGCTAGGGGACGAACCATCCTGGAGCCCCCGACCTTTGAGAGGTTGGAGGCTCTGTGCGATGGCAGTTCCTGTCTGGTGAACTTGGGGGCGTCGGGTCAGAGGGCGAATCGTCCTGGGCTGTTCTGTCACCCATAGAGCCCGGGAGCTAGGTAGGGTTCTCTCTCCCTTTCTGGCTCAAGGGAAACTGACCCCGTCCTACCTTTCCCATCCCTGAAAAAAAATCTCCTTCCGGAGGCTGCATAATATCCCCTAAAAACGGGAGACACGCCTAACCAGCTATGCCTCTTAATCCTCCAAAACCAACAAGCCTTAACCTGGCTTTATTGTATTGTAACAATGGTAAACTAATCACCCAATAACCATTAAATATTTTGTTATTAGCACGGTACTTCGTTCCTAGATATAAGACACGCTTAGACAGCTTTTTACATACCTCTGAATCCGGCTGACAAATTGGTACTGACCATAGCTATTTTTTTCAACTATCGGTACTTTTATTGTAAGGGGCCATCCCATGACAATATTAATGCTCTAATATTTCCAATAAGTTAACTTGTGAAATAAAATTAACTAAATTGTACTGTAACTACTTTTTATCCAATAACACTGCCGTAAATTAGAACCGGATGTTCAAGAAAAAGTAGAAATAGAAATGAATAGACCCTTTACCGAAATGGTGACCCAACCGGTGAAAACCCAAGGACAAAGCCCGAGATGGTAAGCGACATTATTGTATTATTGGAGGATTGAATGAAGCCCGAATTCCAAGTCTTAAAAAAATAAATAGTCTGTGTTCTAAACAACAATTCATTTTCTTTGTTTCTTTTCCCCACATACTCATTCTACTATTGTGAATAATGTGTGTGATAACAAATGCTTCAAATTGTTCTTCTCCCAAACGGGTGGTCTTATTGTATACCGGGTGCGAATAAAATGAGTTAAGTTTTCATTAATTAACTTCCACTTCTGTATAAGCTATCAGTAACATGAATATTTTTGTTCAAACTTATTTTAAATTATGTCTATTATTACTAAACACCAAATTAAGGGTTCTTGAAAATTAATAAAACAATTTACAACTACGAAATATCCCAGGTGATTTTCCAATTAATCTTTATTATAAAAGATAAAGCCAAATAAATCATTTTAGCTTGAACTTTATAATTTGTTTACAAAAATCGGTTAGTAACATTTTGAATTTAAATCATTTAAATATATTTGGTTATTACAAAATGTAATTTAATAAAAGGTCGTGTAAAAACCGCTTGTAAATAATTTTAAATGTTTGATGCACGCAATGTAATAAACAAACACCAAAATCGGCTAACATGTCAAAGGTCATTTTAACAAACAAATGGGCCTGTTGTGAAACAGTTATTTTCGATACGTTACATTCACTCCAGTACACACAACATTCATTAGCAGGTTTTTAGAATGATAGAGTTTTGCTTCGGGACATGTTTTGGTTTACTCTGCTTATGACAACAGATGTATGACTCATATCGATTATTTAACCAAATAGCTAGTTACCGATGTGGCATGAACAGGTTGACATATAACGTCAGCACTTGGCAAGACTATTTTGAGTTACGACAAATACATTTCCATATTACTTCAAAAATGTTTTCTAAAAGAACCATAAACATAGTTATATATGTTTATTTATTACAGTTTGTTTGTTTGTTTTTGGGGGGATTAGGAGGCCCTGGCATAGTCGGCTAGGTATGTCTCCCTTGGGATATTTTACAGCCACCGGAAAGATGGAAAAGAGGGATGGGAAAGGTGGTAGGACGGGGTCAGTCTGCCTCGCTCCAGAAAGGGAGACAGAGCCTTACCTAGCTCCCGGGCTCTGTTGGTGAAAAAACCCCAGGACGACTCTCCCAGTATAGTCTGTATGTTATAGGCCTCTATAATTGTTATGACATTTGCCATTAACAATTGTTTGTATTCGTAAAATATCTATGACAACTAAGATTTACCTATATTACTACATTGTTGATACAGGTTCCGTCACGATGTACGATAATCATAGTATTTTGAGAACTTCTAAAAAGTTTACAACATATCACCTATTTATTCCAGCCTAACATTAAACATGTTGAAGCTTCATAATCTTTGTCTGGTGTCGGTGTCTGGTGTCTGGAGTGAGGAATAATTATTGTGAAGCTAGTCAATACATCTTGATATCACGACTTTTTTATAGCACTAGCGAAGAGTGCGTAAAATTTAACATCAAATAAAAGAAAAAGAAACAAAAAAATACCCCCGTCGCAGCAAACCTGCGTCCTCCGAGAATTTCAAATGCAAAATATTTGTCTTAATACCACATAAAGCCGCATACAAAGTTTCATAAAAATATATTCACACATAAGCGATTTTAATTATTATCCATAAGAATAACATTGGTAATGAGTACGTAGATTTGCTGAAACAAGGAACATAAACAATTGGTTTTTATGCAAATATAAATATAATTTAACTAGGCGAAGCCACATACCAAGTTTCATCAATATTCAATCATAAATAAGCGCCAAATAACATTTTAGTTATTCTCCCTAAGAATAACATGGGGGCTGAGTAAGCAGGTTTGCTGCAACGAGGAACAAAAAAATGGGTTTTTATGCAATTATCAATATATCTCAACCAAGTGAAGCTACATACCAAGTTTTCTTATTTTATGTTCATAATTAAGGGAGTCATTACATTTGACTTATTCTCCGTAAGAATAACATGGGGGCTGAGTACACAGGTTTTCTGCTACGGGAATAATCAACAAGAATCAATTTTTTGTGCAAATATCAATACACCAGAACTACGTGAAGCCACATACCAAGTTTCATCAACATACATTCATAAATAATCGAGATATCTAATTTTATTTATTCTCCATAAGGATAACATTGGACAACGTACTGTGTTTAGCACTTTGAATATCTCAGCAACGGTTGGGCGTAGAATTACAATTTAAACACCAAAATGATCGTTTTGTGGAACTGAACAGATTGGTAAAAGCAAATGTGAAGTTTACATTAAAATAAACTGAGAAAAATCCAAAAACCTTTTTCCCATAAGATTAAAATGGGCGATTTTATGAGCAGGTTTTTTTGGATTTTATCCGCAACCACTTAACCTAGGTTAATAATTCAAAATGCTATATTATTTGTTTTTTTAAGTTCTATAACATGGTTAAAACCAAAATTAAGTTGTTCAAACATTTCAGGGTGAAAAATGCAAAAAACTGATTTTTGAAAAATCTAAAACCCCCATAAACCCCCTTCCCATGGTCCGATTTTTCTGGTTTTCGAACTTAAAGTCATGAATGTCATTTTACACATTTGAGCCAAATTTCATCAAAATAGGACGTTTTTTACTCAAGTTATCGCATTCACGGACACACACACACACACACACACACATATATATATATATATATATATATATATATATATATAAATTTGAACGAGTAGTGTTTTTGTCATATGGAGACCTCAAAACAAAAAATTATCATGGACTCGGGCTTAAGTCTTACTATGAGACCTACGGTAATAGCTGCTTCTTCCCTATAGGGGAAATTCGCTAAAACACCAAAAAAATACGCACTAATAAAATAAGTCACTATAAGTGAATATAAATAAGTAAAGTTAGCAAATAAAGGGTTAATTTGTTTATAAATAACATTAGTGCACGACGATTCAGTATTACTTTTGTAACAATTGTAATGCAAAGTTATTAATCAGTATTCATAAATAATGTCTTTAGCTTTCACGAAGCTGATTTGCGATTCAATACTTTTAATATTTGTGTCGTTTATTTGATTTCATAACGGAACAGTCACAATAAATCGTGTTTTCACTTCCGAAGGGAAAAATAAAATTTTCAACACTCGCGTTGGCAATTCCAGTTTCCAGAACGGTGCATATTTAATAAGGAGCGCTCAACTTTATCTCTTCGTGAGAAAACTTAGTTTGCGGTCACGAACATTTCAGCAAATCCCCAGAGAACACGGTTTGCATACGTTAATGCTTAGTTTTGCACGTATTAATTGCGTAAAATATGTAAATTTACACAATTTCTCAAATAATACAATATGTTTATTTCTGTCGGTAATAGTTATTACACTACAAAAGTCGTGGTTAGAATGAAAATTGTAATTAAGAACAATGTCAAGTTGTCATCCACTTTTTTCTTCAGTCTTAAGCGCTGCCGTACCAGCACAATTGTCAGAATTTATTTCGCAATAAACATTAAATTTAATTTTTCCAATGGCTCATCATGATGTCATCAACAGAGTGTAGACCCTTCTCACTGAAATGTGTTTTAGTAGAGACCTAAATAGATTTCGGTTCTCACATTGTCTAATACCATCAGAGAGTTTATTATTGAACTTGACCCCAGTTTAAGATTGTAAGTGTTGAAACACTCCAGTTCTGTGGAGTCGATAACCACTCTGCATCGGTGAACTGATGTTGTAGGTGAACAGCAAAAATAAAATTTGTCCAAAAATAGATCCCTGGTGAACTCCCACTGTAAGACATTTTAAAATATGATTTGACTAAAATTGACGTTATTCTCCACCTTATCCTTATGGGTAAAAATTTAATTTATCTATATAGAAGAAAACACCGTTTATTGTAGATTTCACGCTTTAATCAAGAGAGCCTTTGTTATGAACGGTGCTAACATATTTACAATTGTAGGGAACCTTACCATTTACTAATAACCCAAATTTATTGTAGTTTTTTTTTATCTTCAATATTAATGTAAATTAAAACACATACATAAATTAAAAGTATATATATATATATATATATATATATATATATATATATATATATAAATATTACATGGTTTAAATGATGTTATCACGATTTAAAACAATAACACATACGCGTGCGTTTATTCGCATTAAATACATATTTTAATATGTTTATATAATCTTAATTTCTAGGAGTTTTGTTAACCTTTAATCACTTAATTAATTATTTAAACACATATAAGAGATCTAACAAAATTTTGCCAATGGTGATAAGTCAACTATTCGTTACAAAAAAGTATGTTTAAGAAAATAATAATAATAATAACTGTTGTTAATAAAACCCAAAGTAAAAACAAAAATATATGTATAAAACATTTTACAGACTGAATTTTAACATTTGTGTGAAAGAGTCAATATGAGCACCATTCAGTAAAAATATTTGTACTGTTTCCCTTTAGGGCCATTCTGTTAACAAAATTGGCCATTGAATATTTTGCCAATTGTGGTATTTGTTTGCCATACAATTGAATCATCAATATTTTAAAATTGTTCACCGGTAATTTTATTTTAAGAAATATTGTTAGTACGTTTATTAATAGCTTTCTAACGGAATGTTTTACAAAAGTGTACAGGGGTAAATTAAGTTGCTCCAAAAGTTAAAATAACTGAGATGTTTTTCTCACATTAATAGAACAGATTGATAACCACAATTTCTGGGTGTCAAAAACTGTTTTAATTCCTAGCTTTCTCAGATGTAACGAATAACTAAGTCTTTATAATTTAACTTTAATCTTAACAGTACAATAGTCTTACCAATGGCAGGCAATCTAGAATTAGTCAGAGTTTGCAGTATCAAATTTAAATTTTAAGAACAAAACATTGACTAGATTAAAACTGGAATATTAGTCCACGCTTCTTTAGTTTTAATATATGTAAACAACTTTAACTTTAGTTTTTAACTAATCCCCCTTCCATTTGATACTACATATTACAAATTCGACTTTTATTCATGTTAATAATGAAATAAATTATTCATATACCGCTAGTTAAGAAATACTACATTTTTATTTTTAAGATTTACTCAGTGTGATGACCCACTATAACTTATATGTTAGTAATAGCGGAAAATAACATCAACTGATCATTTTGGCTCAAAACATAAAATATACCCTATGACAATGCTTTTAACTAAATGTAGATGAACAATTGGAGCAATTTTGAATACAAAACGAGGCCACAAATTCAGCAACGGAATGTTCATCCCATTGCTTGTATTAATAGTAATAATTTGTTCTCTCTTTGTTTGCTTTAGTGCAAGTTATTATTTCACTTTGATGATTAAATGTTTATTGGATATACTATTGATGTAATGTGACAAAATGTATTTAAAACCAATATAGTCTCACAGTATTTATATTATTTAGTCACCTATAACTTCAAATATATTTTGGTTTATGTTTACACTATGGTATTATGCACCTTTTTAGTAAATATGGGTTTTCTTACGCTTTTATTTATTACTATTGGCTTGAAAGGGCGATAGTCCCTAACATTTCTCCTGTTTTTTATTACGTTATTATTTAACACTAGTGGCTTGAAAGAGCGATAGTCCCTAACCTTTCTCCAGTGTTTTCTTACGTTATTATTTAACACTAGTGGCTTGAAAGGGCAATAGTCCCTAACCTTTCTCCTGTTTTTTTTACGTTATTATTTAACACTAGTGGCTGGAAAGGGCAATAGTCCCTAACCTTTCTCCAGTGTTTTCTTACGTTATTATTTAACACTAGTGGCTTGAAAGGGCGATAGTCCCTAACCTTTCTCCAGTGTTTTCTTACGTTATTATTTAACACTAGTGGCTTGAAAGGGCGATAGTCCCTAACCTTTCTCCAGTGTTTTCTTTCGTTTATTTAACACTAGTGGCTTGAAAGGGCGATAGTCCCTAACCTTTCTCCAGTGTTTTCTTACGTTACTATTTAACACTAGTGGCTTGAAAGGGCGATAGTCCCTAACCTTTCTCCAGTGTTTTCTTACGTTATTATTTAACACTAGTGGCTTGAAAGGGCGATAGTCCCTAACCTTTCTCCAGTGTTTTCTTACGTTATTATTTAACACTATTGGCTTGAAAGGGCGATAGTCCCTAACATTTCTCCTGTTTTTTATTACGTTATTATTTAACACTAGTGGCTTGAAAGAGCGATAGTCCCTAACCTTTCTCCAGTGTTTTCTTACGTTATTATTTAACACTAGTGGCTTTAAAGGGCAATAGTCCCTAACCTTTCTCCTGTTTTTTTACGTTATTATTTAACACTAGTGGCTTGAAAGGGCAATAGTCCCTAACCTTTCTCCAGTGTTTTCTTACGTTATTATTTAACACTAGTGGCTTGAAAGGGCGATAGTCCCTAACCTTTCTCCAGTGTTTTCTTACGTTATTATTTAACACTAGTGGCTTTAAAGGGCAATAGTCCCTAACCTTTCTCCTGTTTTTTTACGTTATTATTTAACACTAGTGGCTTGAAAGGGCAATAGTCCCTAACCTTCCTCCGGTGTGTTCTCACGTTTTTATTTAACACTAGTGGCTTGAAAGGGCGATAGTCCCTAACCTTTCTCCGGTGTTTTCTCACGTTATTATTTAATTCTAGTGGCTAGTGGCTTGAAAGGGCGATAGTCCTTAACCTTTCTCCAGTGTTTTCTCACGTTTTTATTTAACAATAGTGGCTTGAAAGGGTGATAGTCCGTAACCTTTCTCCAGTGTTTTCTTACGTTATTATTTAACACTAGTGGCTTGAAAGGGCGATAGTCCCTAACCTTTCTCCTGTTTTTTCTTACGTTATTATTTAACACTAGTGGCTTGAAAGGGCGATAGTCCCTAATCTTTCTCCTGTTTTTTTTTTACGTTATCATTTAACACTAGTGGCTTGAAAGGGCGATAGTCCCTAACCTTTCTCCGGTGTTTTCTCACGTTTTTATTTAACACTAGTGGCTTGAAAGGGCGATAGTCCCTAACCTTTCTCCAGTGTTTTCTTACGTTTTTATTTAAAACTAGTGGCTTGAAAGGGCGATGGTCCCTAACCTTTGTCTCATCTGATATTTTTACTCTTCACATGCTGAGGAACATAAAACAATATAAGTAGGAACACATGTCAGTTCGAAAAAAAAGAAGACACTTAATCGTTTGTTTTATTGTTTTATATTCCCATGCTTTTCTTAAGGGTGATGTTTTATGTTACTTCCCGTTTGCTGGTAAAGTATGGAAATACAGTGGAACCTCGATAGCTCGAACCTCAGGGGGATTGGCAAAAATTCGAGTTATCGAATATTTTTAAATATCGAGTTTCGACTTATCAAGGTGATTTTCCACAGACTTCGACTTATTGAGGGTCACAGTAACAAAATAGATGGATCATGGAAGGGTATAATCCTGAAATAAGTTCGAGCTATGTATACAAAATAATTATACCGTATAATAATTATTATTAAAATTAAAATAAATTTTAATAATTTTAAATGTCTAAAATAAGCCCGGAAATATATTTTAAAGCTTCTTTGGTTAACGTAGTAGAGGAATAAATACAGTACTGCTATTTTTCCCGAGTCCCCGAGACCAAGACCTTTAATTTTAACACTCTCCCTTTATCTTGCAATCTTATAACCTCCCACAATTTTGACTAATAAAATTCGTTTACAGAATTATATATATAAAGAATATTATGTTGTATTTTGTCCCGATTCATCAGCTCGGCCGGTATACCTGCAGTCAAAACTAATAACAATTTTATAAAAATGCTATTGTGGTGGTTTTGTTGAAAGTACCAGCGTTTTATAGCACATCCATTTATTTTTAAAACATCGCCTAGTCATCCCTCACACCTTTTGCGCTATTAAACAATTATTTTTATTTTTATAGTTCCGCTGCGGTATATTATTGCAGATATCTTCCATCACTGATTACTCAAATCTTGGATTATGAAAGTAATCAAGGATATGTAACTAAATTGTAACGCTAATTTCACAATAGATTATTACAGTTATGCAGGCAACATTTGGGATGTTTCCAAGCCCGATCTCGCCAACAAATGTTGCTGCTGTCAAGGGCAAATGACCCTCAGTTAACTCGATTGTGCCTAGCTTTGTGTCCTATAATGCCTTCTGTTTACTGTCTTCAGCTCATAATCTACCTTCTACATTCATAATGCCGTCTATTTATCTACTTGTATATTCTTTGTATCTTTGAACGTAAATATATTCCCCGTATAATACATACCAACTATTTTTGATGAACCTGGTTACACCCATCGTTTATTCATTCCAGTTTACTAATATTTTCATAGTACTACATTCACTGCTAGAATTATGAACTGTATAGCTAAAATATATGTTTTATGTAATAATCTGCTAAGTACCGGGGGGCCGAGCTTTGCTCGGGGGAAGGCTAGACAGTTTTTTTAGATGACTTGGAGTAATATTTTACCACTTCCCCTACTGATAATCAGATTTGTATAACTCACTTGCCTCTTTTATAAATTTTTAAGGTCACTGCAGTTGTTATTTTTAGCTCAATGTCCCTTTGGTTTATTTTACTACTCTATATATGTAATATTCACTCAAATCTTGTAATCTCTGCTCTCAGGAAACCACATGTTTAATAATCATAAACAACATGAGTATTACTTTGAAAGTTCCCTGGTTGATTATGAACAGCTGTTACAATTCTTTTGTTTTGATTTGAAACTCGATAAGCCCAGTGTTAATTTGCTTAACTTTTCATCTTAGGTTTTTACATTATTTGATTTTTCCTGGAGATGAAGCCTGTCTATAACTTATTTTTATCCCAGGAATTAGTTATTTTGAACATTTAAAGGAAATGTTTGAAGCCGTTTTTGAGATCAGTGTCGTAAGCAAGCAAGCAACCCTTACTCATATTAGAGTATAGGATAGGATATAAAATACCCATCTACGTTATAATTTAATATTGTAATATCCTCATCCACTAAAATCCTTTATTGAGACTGTATAAGTCAATCAACCAAGGCTCTAGGATGTATTTGATTATTTACTGACATTTCATACATTTAGAAATAGTTATGACAATATTCATGGGCTACATGATAGACTTTCGACAAGGTAACATATTCTAATTTTGTACTGAGTGTTTCCGATTACATCATCTTCAAAACTACCGTTTTCAAACTTAGACTAAAACCAATACTCGAACTTATTCTCGATAATTTAAAAGTTATAAATCAATATGAAATATATATTATTATTAAATATTATAAACATACAATTGGTTTTTTTTATATCTTGATGGAACAAATTTGTGTATTAATGTATTGAT
Source organism: Allygus modestus (assembly GCA_963675035.1). Taxonomy (NCBI): domain Eukaryota; kingdom Metazoa; phylum Arthropoda; class Insecta; order Hemiptera; family Cicadellidae; genus Allygus; species Allygus modestus. The sequence continues at coordinate 314,474,114 of OY776112.1, forward strand.
TTTCAAAATTTAATATCAGCCTGTTTCCTCAGATCCTAACTTAAGAAAATTATATTCCATTGGAACCAAAGGCAATACGTTTTCCTGCTATACTTGAAATGAAAGGTCTTAATTGAACAGAGATCAAAGTGACGGTTTCAATTACTCACTGAAAAGGTAATTGAAAAGAAATCTCGTGGGCAGGAAATTGAGGACGATATTTGTTTGCCTGATTTTCATTCCTGAACCTCGTATACCGGTACCGTTTTACGATGAAATTTGTTGTTAAATTCCTAATCCATAATTTTATTTGTGTTCTTTCTACAATCACCTAAGCTTATCTTAGTGAAACATTTTTAAACACTACAAATGAAATATATATTAAAATATACTGCACTAATTTGTTTCCCAATGTCATAAATATTACATACTGAGCTAAACAAATCTCAAATTCCAAGATTACCTACAAATAGTGAAGGCTTCGTTTATTGCAAACGGCAGTACAGTTTTCAAATTACCTCTATTATTAAAATTGCTTTAAAATACGTCAATAATGGTCAACACAATAGGACTTTTATCCAAGATTAAAATGATATTTTATGGATCCATAAGTAACAGTTATATTTCCATAACTCTATACTAGCAACGAACCCGGAAGGTTGCAAAGCTTTCTCAGTCTTTATGTACATTTTAAAGTACATTTTAGGTTGTGTATACTCAGGCACAACATACAGTTTCTCATCGCCAACATATATCCCGTGCCGTTCTTATAGTGTAAATCATATTAGGCGAGAAACCCGTCAGGACCTGTGGTAACGGCATACAAAATTGTCGATCATGTGGTATCCAAACTTGTATAAGATTACGTACATACATTGTTGAATACAATACCGGTACGTGTTTAAAATTAGTTTACATCCTTTCTTGGTAACTAAATACAAATGAAACCTTAGTGAAATTATAATGCGTTCTAAGGATAGCATTAGAGGATCCTAAAGAAACATTTATGTTAAGGGTAACACGCTCAGTTTGATGTGTTGTATCGAATGATATAAACTATCTCGATTCTACAACTACACTCTGTTAAATTTATTTTACTAACTCAGAATTACATACTCATTCGTGCGAATGAAAATTAATATAAATCTAATGTATGGCGATGTTTAAATTCCCTCGGTGCGACAAACCATGACACCGCATCTGATTTAAGGGTAAATAACGAAGTGCGAAATGAGAGATGTGTAAACCTTTTCAGGGGTTAAATTGATTGAATTGAATAAATTTGAAATTATACTCGCTTAGCTAGTTAGAGGTAACTCATAGGACCGTGGATTGGAATGAACACAGATCAAGGAAATGAAAACACTTTAATATACATGATAAAAATAATCCAATTATAATAAATGATAAGACAGAATACTGTAAAAGGTGCACTCAAGTTGGTGGACAATTTATGTATATAGAGAGTCCTTTTTCCCTGATAAACACATATAGTTTGTCCCACTTTCTCACACCATGTGCATTTAATACATTTAAAATATTCACTTTGCACTTTATTTCTCCTATCTTCTACTCTTGCAGTATGATAATGGTCCTTCAAAACTAAGGCCTGAACAACAATGACTTATACATTTATAACATAATTAAGACATGACATAAAGGCTCCCTAGAATATTCATAAAACACATACATAAAATGGGGACGATTCATAACGTCAAGGTGCATAAAGTAAAGTAGCTATTTTTTACAGTTTTGTCATGTAGCGATTTCAAATCGTAAAGTTTCAAAACGTCCAGTTCATAATTATAAAGTGTTAAATATATAGTGTTTCACAAAGTAAAGTTCCATAACGTAAAGTTATAAATTAATATAGTTTAATTTAAAATGCGTTTCAAAACGTAAAGTTTCATAAGGTAAAGTAGCTATTATAATTTAAATAAAATATGTGAGTGTTTCACAAAGTAAAGTACCATAACGTCCAGTATTTAAATTTTAGTTCTATTCGGAGATAGAGTTTCATAAGGTAAAGTTTCAAAACATAAAGTTTGTATTTTTAAAAACCACCTGTTTCAAAACGTAAAGTTTCATAACGTCCAGTTAACAAACTCACTCCAGTTCGATCCAATTTCAGTACACGGGAATGTTCCAAAAAGTCGAGTTTTAAAACATTGAATTTAATTTAGTAGACTATTTCATAACGTAAAGTGACACAAGGTAAAGTACAGTCCGCTCCAGACATTGTACTGCGTGTTGCCTTCCACAAGTTGCAGGCGGTCCTGAGCACGTGTAAATTGTTGCGTGTTGCCTTCCACAAGTTGCAGGCGGTCCCGAGCACGTGGAGATCTGTCGACAGCGCTCAGCGCCAGCGCGGCGACCGCGGCGTTTGTAGCCCAGTCACAATAAATGTTTTGTTTCTGAACTCTTTTTGGTAAAGCTGATCTTTTCTCAGTTGATAGACCATATTGAAAGACGTGTTTTCTCAAAAGTCCCCTAAAATCCGCATTGTGCTTCCGCTCCTATCCCCCCTCAAAGCTCGAAATCGTAGACTTTAATGTTATCGAGTATAACTTTTTAACAAAACGTTGTTTAGGATTAACTCTTTTTAGTTCTTTTCGTCGATAAATGTGCTATCATTTTTATACAGATACTGTTTACGATAAATTAACTAAATAAATAAAAAAAGTTATTTCTGTGGTTTCAACTTTAGCTTTTTGATGTTTATTTTGGTTATACGTATAATAAATGAAAAACACTTCCTCTAAAACCGTTTGCACACACATTTCTGAACACATTTATATATGAATATTAATGTTTTTAAGAAGTGAGGAACATGCGTAACTGTTAACTACGGTATGTTTGGAGCGCGAGGGCGGCATAGCCTGGGCTAGCGCGAAAGATACATTATCTACTTATCTGCTTGTTTTAAATCCCTTATGTTTAATCATTTCTACACTTACAAAATGTAGTGGTGTTTTATAGTTTATTATTGTTATACCGGCCTATAATAATATGATAAAGTAGATTTACTTTATTATTAATGTGTAATCTAATAAAACTCCAAATACGATATGTTCAATGATTTGAATGCGATATTATTTAATCGATCCACTTCAATTTTAAACATTGTATGGTTAATATAAAATTTTTTAATACCAGTTTTACTTGGTGGTATAAATCAGCCCTTGGGCCTTTTCATTATCCACCAACTATTGACCCACCGTGTCCCGGACTGGCTGAACCGGCAGCTGTCGTAAATTATAAGTTTCATATTTGTTTTCTGCAACTCTTATTTAAAAAAGCTTCAAGGAACTCCCATCCACCACAGACATTATGCAGATTGATGACATAATATGTGAATATATATATATATATATATATATATATATGTATTATATTATTATAATAATATTATAATATTATAAATGTATTATAATATGTACATACTATTATATATGTGAAAAATGCCAGTGTTTAATCGAAGTAAGCATAATACAGTTCGGGTAACAATGCTCGGCATCTGGTTACCGTCTGCTCTGGAATGACTTTTCGCCTCTATTTGGCTTGGTACCGTTAGTGTTTCAGTCTACTTTTCTCAACAGAAAGCAAAAATCACTTATTTCATTTTCAAACTTTTTTTGTTTTTTTTTTAATGTATACTTTTATTAACGAGAAATTTCAGTAGTTTATCGCCTTTCCCAGGTGCCAAGCACCGTGAACAGAGCTTTACTTGACATTCAACGATTGCCAAGTTAAACCCTCTTTCCCTGTAGACTCTAATCGCTACCATTAGTTGCTGGTACTCTTTTGCTTAGTTTCGGCGGAAAACTGTGTTAGCTTTCGACTATATTTGCTGAAGTGTCAAAATTAACGCGGGCCAGCACCCGAACAGTTTTATCCTAACCCTATCCATTAGATTATTCTGGGATAAGGTTGCATGAGCTAGACGTTTCCTAAGCTCCAGATACATAACGCCAGTTCCAGTATTGTTTAGGCTACCGGTATAATGTTTGTAATAAAGTTTGATCAAGTCTATGTAGTTTATAATACCTAAGAATAAAGTCGGCAGGTGTCAAACACCATCCTTTTTTTATAAAATGTCATCACGTCAATGAAGGATGAAATACGTTAGAAAGAATTAAGCCGACAAGTATCAAGACGTAAAGCTTAATAAAATCCATAATGTCCCAGGTCAATAACTTCCTTTGTTCCTGCCCAAACTCAAACTCATTTATTTGTCTAAAAACTAATACAGTACTGAACACGTCAAACTAGTTATATTTACAAATTAATGTTAAATACTATAATTTTGGTGTTTATTCTACGTCCAACCATTGCAGAGATATTCAAAGGGCTAAACTATGGAGAATAAATAAAATGTTATATACAGTATCACTTATTTATGAATTGTTTGTATGGAACTTAGTAAGTGGCTTTATCTATTAGTGATACACATATATGTATATGCATTGGCAATTCGCTGAGTACATAGGTTTACTGCGAAGGGAATATTTTAATTTTGTTTTCGACAATCTCAGCTGTAATATCAATGTATCATAGTGTAATTGTGGCAGTGGCGCGCGCTTGGAACCCGCCTAAAGTTATGTCGTGGCGCCTGAAGAGATAGGCAAGCAATAATATCCTTACAATAGGGATCGCTTTCAAATAACACTTCAATGTAATCCACTTTCACCTCCTATCTAATGCATCAAGCTTTGTCTTCATTTCAAAATTTATTGTATTGTATTCTCTGATCTGTGCAAACTTGATTTATAAATACCGTTTCTGTGTGGATTCTCAAACAGATTTTCGTTTAGTAGTGTTTGACCAACCTTTTAACCCTAATTTTACAACATGCATGTTGGATAGTTATTATTTTACACTTTTCCAATTAGAATGAAATTGGCAGGAATTTGTGATGTAATTCATCCCAATAAAGTTTTTGAAAATTAACGCATAACATATGTTCTAAACAGATGATTTAATTCATAATATACTAGAGTTGGGCGTTCCGACTTTATTTTAACATAATCGTGAGAGCACAATTAATCTCTGATAAGAGAAAGTCATATTGAATAGTTGTTAGAAGTTTTGCACTCCATTGTAAGGAGATTATTCTCGCCGACAGGCTTTATTTAGACAAAGACTAGAACCATTTCCTAAGTATATTAGGCCTCATTTTGAACACAATAACAGAGCTAATTCCAACTTCATTTTCTTATTTAGGTTATAAAATTATTTGTTAAAAGGACTTTTAGTCTGTTGAGCGTCTCTACTACTGATTAGCAATCATAAGTATTAGTGTAAATATATTTATGTACAACGTAAACAAATGTATTTAAAATTAAATAAATATTGCTCTAATAAAACAGTTTACACAGAAGAGTCTCGGCCATTTATCAAAATAGTTCTTTACAACTGACCCTCCGCTTTTTACATAACAATTTAGTATTACACATGTCGTTTTTAAGTGATATTAAAATTGTAAGGATGATGCAGATTTATTTTAACTCGAAAACATGTATTTATTTTCAAGTTCTTATTAATTATTAATTAATGGTTAGTAATAGTTGGTCATTGGTTGGTGTGCCGTTGAAGGGTGATTAGTTAGTTATAATCAATTAAAATCTCTGACTTCAACGTTTAATCTGTGAAAGCTTCCCAATAATTATCTGATGGACCTTAAAAACATTTCGGCTAAATTAATGTTAAGATAAATTTAAATGGAACGGCTGTTTGGTAATTTCAATAATGGAAACACCCAAACTGACAATAGACGCCGCTTTTAACAATGGTGAGTTTAAATGTCGCATTTACATTTTATTTATTATCACTTACCCTTTTTAATTAAATCAGTTTATAAACAATAATTATTTATCGTAATGAAATATTAATAGATAACCTATATCAGTAATCTTGAATTTCATGGACATTATGGGATGTTCCCACAGTAAAAAATTTGAAACATCAGTTTAAATAGTATTTTGCTCCGCTTTTTTTATTCCATATGTCTTTCTAAGTAAATAATACTATGCAATTTTATAAAGAAAAATTATGATTAAAATTGATCGATGATAACCTTATTCATTGTTATAATAAGAAAATATTAACGGTAAAAATGTCCAAACACGTCGTGAAATAAAATGTATTTCCTAATTACTTGTTACGTACTTTATACTCTTAGCAACGAAGAGTGAACTAACCACCCATTGTAATTCCAAAAAACTTACTCCCTTAAATCACATAATTGAAAAATAGATAATGTCTCTAATAAATATGCATTTTACAAAGAAACAATATTTTATCGAACTCATTCTACGTAATTCGTATTTTTGAGTAAATTTATTTCATTATATATTTAATTATAATTAAAGAAAGTTCAAGCAAAGCCAGAAAATATAAGTGATTGCATACTTTATTTTGAACTACACATAGTAATTTTAAAATTTACATCTCCTTCTCATTTGACGAAAGTCGTTTCGTTTGAAATATATGAGAAAGAGTTAAACATTAGGGTATAGTGAAGTAAGGGTGAATCAAAGAATTCAGTTAGTTCATGTAAATGTATTTCATACTGTAACTCCGAGGTATAACATCAATCATTGATAACTGTCGCAGTTTTGTTACTCCACTCCAATTATACTTTGAAGATCACTTGAATCAACAATGGAACAACTAACTGAGACGTTAAATTATTTTCATTTCATATTACGATATATGCAAAATGTAATTCGAAAATTTATTCTGAATTATACAGGGTTTTTATAAAAGAAGTAAACCGCTTTATAAATGAATTAACTATTAACTACACAATTTATTTCAGTGTAGTTTATATCTGTGGTAAGAAAATACCTTAGTTTTGTTTCATACAAATTATTGTCGTCAACTATGTGTTAAGTGGCAATGTATGGCCCGTATTCTTTTAGAGAGATTTTTTTTCGATGAAGTCAATTTTACGAATTTCTCCGCAAATCCCTGATTTTACTTCTTGTGATTTTATTTGTGGCAATTTTTTGTTCCCTTCTCCCATCAAACCTCTTGCAGCTAAGATACAGAATAATAGCTGCAGTGGAGAAGGTTGATCAGCATACACTTCAGAGAGTTTGGTCAGAACTTGATTTTAGGATTTATCTCTGCCATTTGAAACAAGGTCTACATATTGAACACTTGTAATATTTTGTAAAAAACTTGAGAGTATGTGCTTTCTGAAAATGTAAGTATGTAAGTACCTTGTAAATGAAACATAGTTGTATTTGGTTATCAAAGTTGTAAATTTCTTTTATACACACTCTGTATATATTTTTTTCACAATTGAAGAGGCTTGTTTGATAGTTTTATTTAGATTTTAGATAGTTATAGTTCTACCTGTCAGTAATACATTGCCATTCGATACCCTACGTTACCCTCTTCGATACCCTAAGTTACAGTAGTCATTATAATGAATCATTACAAATTGGTACATCTCAGTTTGAGATTAATTTGAATTGAGGTCTGTTATTTTAACGTTGTCCATTCTTCTTCTTCAACGTGTTTATAAACCAAACGTATTTAGTACGACTTTCATCTGGTTTAACAACCATATTGTTTAACAACAAACAACAAATGTGCCATGGAACAAAATCATTCAGTCAATGATTTATCCCAACAATGGTAACCTTAAGTGAATTAATTAAAAAAACATACAATTAAAGTGACTAATGTAGAGGTCAAATTCTTGAAAGAGAATTTTCCGGTCACAGAATAAGCCCTTTACAAACGTTATAGAGTGACGTTTTTGTGAAATTGCCTATCAAGAATTCATTGAACAAATTGGTCTTTGATGTATTACCAACAGCCTCAACAACTCCTCTCACGTTGGTATGGAGGATTTCAAAGGTACTATTGGTTAATACAGATTTATTCCTCGTGCATTGCATATTATGACACTGACAACTGCGTTTTATATGTGTATTCCAACAGAATATATTGTTATTTACAAAACACGTTAGTAAACTTTACTTATTTTTAAAAATGTTTATCTGATATTATTCAAACCACTGAGGAAATATTAAATCACAGACTCCTCATAGTTCTATTTGGTGGAACGTATGTTTCATAGTTTCATAAATCTCACTCATGTCATCTAAAACGACGAGTAGGCAGATTTATTGTCCTGATGTAAAACGTATGGCTAAGGAACATGTTATGGGAGTTCTTTAGCCTAAATCTCCACAATAATAGTTTATTTTCCACTTAGGTTAGTGCTTAACCCTCACTAGTAGTATATCGAAAATTATAATTTAAACTATACCATCCAAATAATCAATCGCGAAATGGTTAATAGGAGTGTCATTGCTCACACAGTTTGTTCAATGCTAACTTATATTTTCCCTTCAATACAAGACATTAAAATATTTTTTAAAAAGCTCAAATTTAAGATCTGTTTTAAAATACGACCAAACTAAAGGTGGTTTTCCTCATTTGTTGTAACTCAAACAATAAACGTGCAAACAATGTGTCTCATAAAGCAGAGTGCAAATACTCAATATTTTATTGATAGGCAACAATCACAACACAGTACGTGAAAATTAAGGATCGGAAACTCTTTTCTAAACCATGTCATAGTTGTGTACACTTTGAGGACCAGAGGTGCTAAAAACATAATATAAACTTAAAAATAAATGATCACGTATAATTTCCTGTTCTTAAGGTATATTGGAGAGGTGGGGTAAAGTAAAGAGAGAGTTGGTAAGTTGTACGGGAGAGTATGTTAAAGACATTACTAAAGTAATCTGGAATTATTTGGTCCGTTAACACAAAACCAACAGTTCAGGAACTGGTCACCAACATAGATAGATTCAAATTGAAACAAACATCGCGGCATTTTGCTTAAGTTGCAGCGATTAACTTGTAATGTTAAAACTTATTATTATGCCTTTTATATTTGTAAATAATTAATACCTTTCCGACTCTTGTAATATATTAATAACTAGCTGCTAGTACCAGGTTTCACCCGGAAATAAAACGTGTTGTGTGTGCTGCTTTCTGTAGTTAACCCATTTAACTACTGTACGAATCATGATCAGCTGTTTGAATTTTCATCAGCTAATACCAAAGTGAATGTCCATAAGAATAACACAGGGTTGGAACTTTGAAGCCCCTTGTGGCACAGCCCAATGGGAATTTGTTTAAATTCTTTCTTAGTGGTTACTTATGTTATGGAAAAATCCACATGCCAAACGTCGTAGTTGTAGGTGTACAAGTTTGGCCTGGGGGATTATCAGTTTATGGATGTCCATAAGAATAACACGGATTGTAACTTTGAAGCCCCATGGGGCAGAGCACAATGGGAATTTTTTCTTAGCGTTTACCTATGTTATAGAAATACTACACATGCCAAATTTCGTATTTGTAGGTGTAGATGTTTGTCCTGGGGAATGATCGGTTTTTTTATACTTTCTTAGCGGTTACCTATGTTATGAAAAGAGTAGTCATGTAAAAGTTCGTAAAAATACAACATTTCTTTTTAAATCTTTTTAAAATTCAAGCTTAAAAAGAATTATATGTCTAAACTCATTTAAAATACTTTAAAAATGACAATCTTACAATAACCCAGAATGTCAGTAGCAAATTGCATTGTCCTTTATAATTAGCATCGTCAAGCAATTTATACATCTTTAGCTACAAAACTGCATTTCACTGTGCCTCACTTTAAACAGAGCTGATTTATAATTTCTTATAACCACCTAATAATTTAACAAATTCAATACAGGGTCATACAATGGAATTCAGTTAGCCTGAGTAGTAAGGCCGCGCGCTTGGGGTCCAACATTGGTCTTATGGAGAATAGATTAACATGGGGTCTTATGGAGAATAGATTAACATGGACTCTTATGGGAGAATAGAATAACATGGGCTCTTATGAGGAATGGAATTAGGGTGTAATTGCTACCCCCTGTGGCTCTTTTGCTACCCTCTGTGGTTGATTATCTAACCCTCTGTGTTTAATTATCTACAATTTTGGTAATTGTTTGACCCTTGCGTCCTTCACTTTCTTCTGTGTATCTAACTACAGATCCTGTCTCTCAGCGTACTGTAGCTGGCGGGTGTAACGTGAACATTTTTAAGTAAACTGATGGGTTGAAATGTTAATTCGTGTCCTTCTGTTGTTAATCATCTAGCCTTCTGTGGTAATTATTTTAACCCTCTGTGTTTAATTATCTACTATTTTTTGGTAATTATTTAACCCTCGCGTCCTTCAATTCCGTGTATCTATCTACAGCTCCTGTTCTCTCAGCGTACTGTAGCTGGCGGGTGTAACGTGAACATTTTTAAGTAAACTGATGGGTTGAAATGTTAATTCGTGTCCTTCTGTTGTTAATCATCTAGCCTTCTGTGGTAATTATTTAGCCCTCGCATCCTTCTGCTCTGTTAATCATCTAGCCTTCTGTGGTAATTATTTGAACTACGTTTCCTTCTACATATTTATTTTTTAACCCCAGTGCCCTTCTATACATCTAACCTCCACATCCTTCTGCGTATCTCACCTCCTTCTGCATATTTAACCACAACATCCGCAACAAGTCTCTGTCAGCAAACTCGTTGTAACCTGTGGGCTCTGTGATTTGTTACAATAAAGATGTATTTTATTAGCCGTAATTAGGCGTCCTGCCCTCTGATTGGTCCATACACCCGCAACAAACAACACTATTGCATCAGTCACCTCCCCACCACCCCCAATTACCGCTATTTTCCTCTAACTTTGCTCTCAGCTTTCATTACGATCAGACGTGTCCCTGTGTTGCTCCGTTTGCTGCGTTTTGCAAAGATAACCTCACTTTTCCTAACCTCAATCTTGAGCGTTTGCTTACCCTATCTTACGTGTAACATAACCTTACTTTTAATTTGTATTATAATAATTTTGAGTAACATAACCTCACTTTTTCTAACCTCAATCTTTACACTCCAACTTTACTGTATTATATTCCATGCATGGTGTACTTAATTTTATTTCTGTGTTGTATTTATTGTCTTGGCTAGAGTAGTGTTGTTTTGTGTTTAATTGTTTGATTTGATAGTTTACAGTAAGGAAGTAAACAAACCCTCACTTCCTTGTGGATAAAGTAGTGTTGTGTTGACTGACATAACCTCCAGTAACCTTTTTTTTTTGCCCTGGTTCTTTTGAACTGTAAATTCACCTCAGTAACCTCACCTTCTATTCTTGTTCTTTAAAACAGTTTTGGTTAGAACAGTTTTTGTATGTGTTGACTAACAGTAACCTCACTTTTCCGAGCCGCTGAGCGAGGAAAGAGTAAGAAGAAAATTTTCCCGCCAAATTTGCGCGCCAAAAAAAATTGGCGCCAAACCTAACCTCATTTTTCATCCCTCCAAAGTGTTACCAACTTAGCAGAGCTAATGTACCATACATAATTATATGTATCATATATAATTATATGTACCATATATAATACTACAGTGTATAATCATATATATATGTACCATAATAGTGTATAATATACCATCACCAGAAAGGTAAGTGGCTATCTAACCTCACTTTCTTGTTTGATTTGACTATAGTAGTGTTGTGTAACAGTAATCTCACTTTTCTTTAATGCAGCTTTGGTTAGTGTTTGCTACCTTCATACTGGTATATTACTGGTAACTTCTTATGTTGTCGTTTTCTGACTTTTGGTAACTTGTAGTTCTGATTTGACTCGCGTAGTGTGTGTGTGTTAGTGATTTTCTGACATGCGTGGTACAGGGGTACCGTGCTCTTTTGTAGATCCTCTGTACCTGTTATTTTAGAGAACTTGGTCAGTGACTTTAAAGTATCAGTTCTAGACGTAACCGTTCCAATAGTAACAGTTACGTTCTCTATCTTGTTCATGTTATAACATTGGAAACTGCTACAAAGTAACGGTTCCAAATGGTTACAGTTCCAATAATGTAACAGTTCCAGCAGTACTCGTTCCAACGGTTCCAACAGTAACCGTTCCAAAAGTAACAGTTCCAGTAGACCAACCAGTGACAAAGTAACAGTTCCGTTCTCTATATAGCTCTTACAACAAGCTCTAGTTCTTCAGTCTGATTTCAGTCGTCACACTGTTCGGAAGTTCTTTTGCACTGCTCTTGCGTAGGTGTTCGTGTTTTAAACCTTCATTGGAGTTAACTTTCGATAACTTGTAGTTCTGGTTTGACTTGCTTAGTGTGTGTGTATGTTAGTGTTTTTCTGACTTGCGTAGTGGTACAGGGGTACTGTGCTCCCCTACATACTATATATCTCTTACAACAAGCTCTAGTTCTTCAGTCTGATTTCAGTCGTCACACTGGTCGGACGTTCTTTTGTGCTGCTCTTGCGTAGGTGTTCTCTTGCACAGATTATTATTGATTCTGCGTAATTCAGTTGTATCCGTGTGAGCCTGACTCTGGTCGGTGTGTTTTCTCTTTTAAGCGTTAGCACAGTTTAGCTTGTTTTCAGTATTTAATTGTTTGTTGAAAGATGGACGTTTCTAAAAAGAACCCTCAAAACCCGATAAATTTAATTAGTAAAAATCAAACCTATGTTAAAAAATTCAGACTTTACGGGACTAATATTGTTTTTAAATTTACTAACCCTCCCAATGGTATCTCTGAGTTTGATTGGATTCGTAAGGGTCTCAATCAAATTGTTGAAAAAGCTAAATCTGACGCTGAACCTACCGATTATCTAGGGTTTAAATTACAGTCAATAAATTTAAAAAGTGCTGAACCGGGGTACGTAGATTATAGACCGGTCTCAGAAGTTAGCGGTGATGTACTTTGGCAAGTTTTCGGAGGTATTCTTCAATCAAATTCAGAATCAATTAAATCCACTGATACGTTTAAAGTAGACGTGTCACGAGTTAACGTTCCAGTAGGTTCTGGGAGGGTAAGGCCCGGCCTGTATAATACATTTGATGAGGAATCTAAAGCGAGACGGGGAATAGTTGTAATAAATAACAAAGACAATTTATGTTTGGCTAGAGCGTTGGTAGTAGGCAAAGCGTATGCAAAAAATGATCCTCAGATCTACGCTATTCGAAAAGACAAGGGGAAAAGACAAACTTTCAGAGCTAATAAGCTCATAGCAAAAGCCCGTGTAGAAATGCCGGAGGAAGGCGCCGGTATCCCCGAGCTAGAAAAATTCCAGTCCCATCTTAAAAAATACAAAATTACCGTCTACAACTATGACAGAAAAGGCCGGGATGTCTATTTTGAGGGAGGTAATGAAGACGCTAAATTTAAAATAAACCTTCTGTTTCACAATGGTCATTATAATGTAATTACAAACTTAACTGCAGCGTTTGTTTGTAATTTCTTTTGTGAAGCCTGTCATATTCCCTATAGCAACAGACATGAGCATCGTTGCTCTAACAGATGTTCGTCCTGCCATACTATCTCCCCACCCTGTAAACTAGAACACGGAGGCATTACATGCCGTTTTTGCTGTCGTTTCTTCAAAAACGAGCGGTGTTTAATAGCCCATCAAGGGCAAGTTTGTAAAACTATAAAGTTCTGCCACGACTGTAACAAAATGATTTATCCAAGAAAACGTAAGACAGCTCACGTATGCGGAGAAGTTTATTGTGAACCCTGTGAAGCGTTCAAAGACCCCGCACATCAGTGTTTCATGAGGGTAGATAGGAGAAATCCCAAAGACCGTGATTTTTTGTTTATTTTCTTTGACTTGGAGACTCGCCAAGACGAGTCTCTCCCCTCTGACGAAAATATGAAAGTACATAAAGTTAACTTGTGTGTCTCACAACAGTACTGTTTTAAATGTATTAATGGGGGTGAGTGTGAAACTTGCTCGGAACGGCAAAGGGTATTTGAAAAGGAACCGGTAAAACAGTTTATGGACTATGTGATGCAAGTTCGAAAAAAATTTAAAGATGTTTGTGTAATTGCCCACAACGGGCAAGGTTTTGATTTCCAATTCATACTACAATATATTATAGTAGTATGCCCTATGCCCGATAAAAAATACTACTGCCCCGAGTCTATGTTTGAGAAACCACACAAGGCATTTGAGATTTGGTACGAGGAACAAGTCGCTGAAGACTACGTGTTTGATTTTAAAAAGGAAATTTTAGAGTACTGTATTTCAGACGTAGAAATCCTAGCTCAAGCGTGTATTAAATTTAGAGCCTTGCTTCTTCAAGAGTGTAACGTAGATCCTTTTCTCGAGGCTATCACAATAGCCAGCGCGTGTAACCTGGCCTTCCGCCGTAACTTCTTAAAAGAAAATACTATTGGACTTATACCAAAATCAGGGTACCGACTGACTGACAATCAGTCAGCCGTTGCTTTACAGTGGCTAACATGGGAGGAGGAGAAACGTGGAGTAAAGATTCAACATGCGGGCCGGGGTAAAGAAGTTAAAATTAAAGGAATGAAAGTAGATGGGTTTGATGGTGAGAGAATTTATGAGTTCCACGGGTGTTACTGGCACGGCTGCCCAAAATGTTTTCCTTACAATCGAGAAGAACCTCTGCCGGAGGACCCCTCAGACAGTTTGCATCTCCGTTACGAGAGAACCAAGTCCAAAATGGCAAGATTTACTAGCTATGAGGTTGTAGAGATGTGGGAGTGTGAGTTTAAAAATTTGAAGAAAGATAAAAAATTAAATCACCTGAACCAACTATCCATTCTAAACACACTTCCGCTTAATCCTAGAGATTCCTTCTTTGGAGGCAGGACGGGTAATACTAAAACGTATTGTAAATGTGAAGGGGGAGAATCAATCCAATATGTAGATGTTTGTTCTCTCTACCCGTATGTAAATAAATATTGTAAGTATCCCGTGGGTCACCCTACTGTTTACGTTGGAAATGAGTGCCGAGAGAGAGGCCTTGAAGTAGAGGGCTTGTTAAAGTGTAAGATTCTACCTCCTTACAACTTGTATCATCCCGTACTCCCCGCAAAAATGAATAATAAATTGATGTTTGTTTTGTGTAGAGCTTGCGGGGAAATTCAAAATCAGGGGGAATGTTTTCATGATAGTGAGGAAAGGGCGATGGTAGGAACATGGACTATGGATGAAATTAGAAAAGCTGTAGAGAAAGGATACGTTGTGCTTGATATGTATGAGTTGTGGGAGTATGAGGTCGCTACATACGAGAAAGGGGGACTTTTTACCGATTTTATTAATAAATTCTTGAAAGTAAAGCAGGAAGCCTCAGGGTATCCCGCTTGGTGTAAAACAGAGGAGGATAAAGACAAGTATGTTTCTGATTTCTTTGAGCATGAGGGTATTCAACTGGACACGGGCAAAATTGCTAAAAACGGGGGTTTGAGATCGGTAGCCAAACTCATGCTAAACAGTTTTTGGGGCAAGTTTGGTCAACGCGAAAACATGACAAAAACTGCAATCGTGAGAGACTCTAAAGAATTTTTCAATTCGTTAACTCAACCAAGAACAAAAGTAAAGTTTGTTGAAATAATTAACCAGGAGGTTTTATTAGTTAATTGGCAGAATGTTGATGAAGCTAGTGAGCCTCTAAAAACTGTAAATGTTGTAATTGCGGCCTACACTACAGGTCATGCGAGACTTAAACTTTATGAACACTTGGAGGCTTTGGGTGGGCAGGTCTTGTATTATGATACAGATTCGTGTATTTATTTATACCGGGAAGGACTGTACAGGGTCCCTACGGGGGATTACCTCGGTGAAATGACAGATGAATTGGCAGGTGACTACGGGCCCGGCTCTTATATCGTAGAGTTTGTTTCTGGGGGGCCTAAAACTTATGCATACCTTGTTTGGTCAACCAACAAACAGAAACTAGAATCTGTGTGTAAAATCAAAGGCCTCACCCTCAATTTAAAAACCTCCGAAACGCTAAATTTTGAACAATTGAAAAAGATGGTCCTTAGTGAAGCTGCAGAAATTTTAGAAATTGAAGAAAACAGAATCAGGAGAACAAAGAGACGAGAAGTCGTTACAGTAAGCGAAGTTAAAAAGTTTAAAATTACAGGACCCAAGAGGAAATTTAATGATGATCACGATACCTTGCCTTTCGGCTTTAAAAAACAAAGAGTTGCTTAACGGAGCTATCACTCACACGGGTACTGTGTGCATATACCTCTAAACATCAGCTCTATCAAATCATTCTGTTCTGAGACGCGGTAGTGAACGGACGTGCCTGTACTGTTACTGTTTGTCTCTTCTTGTAGAATGTCTGCTGAAAATAATACACCTACTATTCAAGCGGTGTTTTTTAAGTTTATATCTAAAAGAAAGTTAAATGAAAATTCAAAATTTCGCATTACATGCTCAGAGTATGAGTTCTTTCTTACTGGGCCAATAAATGCATGGGAATGGCCTTTGATGTTCTCGGAGTATATAGTAGATAAAATAACGGAGGACTCCTCATCAAACACCTACATTGGAGTAGCAATAAAGTACGGTGATGTTTCGGGAAATATACCGTTTCTGCCTTTAGGGAATTTAACACCGTCAGTTTTTGATGATCACTTTGAAGAAATATTTTGTAACGTTGAGAAACTATCTGGTGTTTTACGTCTTGAAGTAACACTTGTCTCAATTCCATGTTGCTACCTTCGATAAAGGTAGCACCTTTCCCTACGGAGCAGCGTTACTCTTGTATATACCAAATGTCACTAGTACAGTTTCATCATTCTGCTCCAAGTCGCGGTACTGATCAGACGTTCTTTTGCGCTTCTTTTTCCTGTACTATTGAGTAAATTGTGACATGGCTGCCAAGTTCTATACATTCAATAACAAACCCGTATTGGTTCTGTTTGATAATGAAGGAAAGCCATGGTTTAAAGCTAAAGACGTAGCTACTGCTCTAAACCATGTTAATTGCTGGAGTGCAATTCAGAAACATGTAGATGACAGTGATAAATTAACTGTTGGAAGTTTTTCTGACGCCCAAAAACAGGGCGTTGGGCCTATTGAGAAAACAACGGTTTTCATAAATGAAGCCGGATTATGTTCTTTGATGTTAAAATCAACTACTCCTGAGGCAAGACTGTTAGTAAAAAGTCTGTTGCCGGAGAAGTTTTACCTTACTTACACAACTATGAAGGATGAAAGTTAACTTTAAATGTAAATTTTCTTTAAAATCACAAGTTCCCACTGTATGTGTGTGTGTGTGTGTGTGAATGAAGGTCACTGGCGCGGGTGACGAAAAGCCCCGTAAACCTGAATTAAGGTCACTGGCGCGGGTGACAAAAAGCCCCGTAAACCTGAATGTGTGATGAAGGGCTTAGTAGATTGAGGCGTCGGGCTAACACCCCGGCTACTCCTTCGAACAACCCGGTGTGAATGAAGGATCTTGTACACTGAGGCGCCTGGCTAACAACCAGGCTACTCCTTGGAACGGTCCGTACGGTGGGACTTGTAAGAATAAAAATGAAAACTGCGCCTTGATTTCCGCGAAGTACTACGCTCGAAAAAATATTTTCGAGTGGGGTCTAATAAAAAAAAGACCCGGCAGTCGCTCACCCATCAGGCAGGGCTAAACCCTTTGTAAGTCCAGGGGTGTGGGGAGGTTGGCGTAAAAAACCGTGAAACCGTTTGTTGTAATCCTCCGACTGTCAGGGAAAACCGGATGGAAAGGCGCAACAAAAAAAAAGATAAAAATAAAAATACAAAAAAAGTATAAAAGCAAAAAAAACAAATATAAAAAGGAGGTAGCATTTTGTTATGGAGTGGCTACCACTGTGAGAAGCGATGGTTGGGGCCTCTCACCCCAGAGGTTAGGCCTCCAGGGGAAGCTCTGGGTAACCAAAAAGAACGCGCCGACGCTCCTACGGCCTAGCCTAAAGGCTTACCGTGGTGTGGAAACGTGAGCGTTCAAAATTATTTCACCGGGGTAGTAAATATTTGACGGAAAACATTACAATCTAAACAAAATATTCCCCCGGTAAAGTATTTTTACCGGACTCTAAAGTAAATGACCGGGAAATTAAAAGCACTACGGTCACATTAATTGTAGCCCCCGTTAAAGTAAGTTCACCGGACTTGGACATAATTGACTGGAGAATTTAAAGCACTACGGTCAAGTTAAATATAACCTCCGGTAAAGTAACTTTAGCGGACTTGGACATAACTGGCAAGGAAATTTAAGAAGTTACGGTCAAGTTAAATGTAGCCCCCGGTAGAGTATTTTAAGTAATTTTTGACAGAATTGACGATAAATTAGACCGTCAGAGTACCTCACGGCCCCCGGTAATCGGTTTTAACGAACCTAAACATATTCATCCGAGAAATTACACCATCAATCTGCTGAACTACCAGGACTCAGACAAAAATAACCAGCTCAGAGCGAGATACTGTATAGTTTCTGTCCTTCTAAAGAATGCATTTTATGCTTGTTGTCTTTTAATATGCACCCATGGTGTGTGATTTGTTACCAACTCTCTGATACTGGTGTTGGTTACAATCATTTTACTAGTAAATTCAGTAGAATTATTTATTGATTCAGTTTGTTACAGAGTTTTACAAGCAATCAACTACAACAAAAAAGACAACTCTGTATTTGTTTAACTTTACAAAATACCCTACTGTCACCAGCCTCTTCTGCATTAGTTTTAATTCTTAAACAGTGGGTCCTGAGGGTCCAACACTTAGAATCATGATAATTGAGTTGGGACCCATTTTGGGTCCCAACTACTTCAGGTGTAGGGTTATCAAAGGGATTCGTTCCCCCTTGGAGTGGGGGTATAGTTTTATTGTCTGTCCATTTCTGCTAGTTTTTACAAGCCTCTTCTCTCCTTTTAGTTAATATAACCTTGACATTTCTAAACAGTTCAATACATGTAAAGTTTCCCAAAGTAATTCTTAAGTAACACTTAATTTAAAGGCATACACAACAGCTACAATTATTCAATCATGAAGCTAAAACCCAGTTAATATACCAACAATCTAATAAAAGACAGAGACATGACCCAAAATAACAGCTAAAATACACCAAAAAACAGCCAAAATACACAAAAAACAGCTAAAATACACAAAAACAGCTAAAATGCACAAAAACAGCTAAAATACACAAAAAACAGGTAAAATACACAAAAAACAGCTAAAATACACAAAAAACAGCTAAAATACACAAAAAACAGCTAAAATACACAAAAAACAGCTAAAATACACAACAAAAACCGCTACAAATAGCCAAAGAGCCATTTTAGCAAGGGGGAAGTATTGACCCCCTTTACCTTCACCTTAAAGAATCAGTCAAAGAATAATTTATTTTGTGTTGGTTTCTTACCAGTTTTCTTGTAGTTTGTGTCAATCACATGTATTTTACATTATCATGATTTAAGAGTGGCTGAAGTATATGATAATGTAGAGAAAACCATACCGGAAGTGGGGGTGAACGTTTTGTTCACCCCTTTGAACTATCAATCCCAAATAGTTTAAATCAATGAACCATGGCTTTACTATATTTAACATAAAAAAGAAGCAAACACCCTGAAAAAACTAGTACAACAGAGCTTGTAGACTGTCCAGTTTTTGTGATGTTTCTTATTTACATAGTTTAAATTGTAGCGTGGGTTAATAAGTAGCGAACTGCATTTCAATTGTCCCAAAAACTCTCAATATATTTAATATTAAAGTATAGCTCCTTCAGTGTTTTTGATACTTTCCCACAATACAGAGTTTAAGTTTTTTAAATCGTAGCGGAGGAGTACAAGTAGATACAAAATTGCATTTCAATTACCCCAAAAGCTCTCAAAGTATTTAATTTTAAAGTATAGCTCCTTCAATTATTTTGATACTACCTGCAGTACAGAGTTTAGGTTTTTGTAAGATGTAGCGGAGGTTAACAAGTATCCACATATCAAGTTTCGTTAAAATAGGCCCAGCGGTTCTTAAGATATTGGTTTTTAAAATATGACTCCTTCAATTATTTTGATACTACCTGCAGTACAGAGTTTAGGTTTTTGTAAATCTTAGCGGAGGTTAACAGGTACATACATGCCAAGTTTCGTGAAAATCGGCCAAGCCGTTCTTGAGATATTTAATTTTGAAAATCTGCCCCTTCATTTTTTGAGATGCAACCCGCAACATTTTAGTTAAGACTTTTGATATGGGTAGATACCCCTCTGGAGTGCCTACACTACGTGGTAGGCAGTTTTCCGGGGTCAAAATGACCCTAGGACTTACCGTTTTCGAGATATTAGCAATTTTTAAGAAAATCTGACTCAAGAAAGAGAAGAAAAAGAATAAAAAAGAAAGAAGGCGTGGTGAGGGGGAGAGGGGAAGGTGAGGGGAGTAACAGTAACAGAACACACAAGATAAATAAAACAGAGGATGGTTGAGGGAGAGAGGGGAGGGGAAGGTGAGGGGTGAGAAGAAGAAGAACACGCAAGTGCTAACAGAAGTGACCAGTAGGATCCGCAGTGATTTAGAACCGGAAATGGCATAGTGGTTAGAGCGCGTTATTCCGGAAAGAGTAAGAAGAACATTTTCCCGCCAAATTTGCGCGCCAAAAAAAATTGGCCCCAAACATAACCTCACTTTTCTTCCCGCCAGATTACCTAACCTCACTTTTCTTCCCGCCAGATTCTCGTTACGTCAAAGACGGTTAAACCAAAGAGCGTGACCAAAGAAAATAAAGTCATTGATTTATGAATAATGGAGTCAGTTCACGGACAGTTAAGTAAGAAAGTCACGGACATCCAAAACAGTAAAGTCACAGACATTTATAATACAACAGACTGCAAACAAAAATATATATGTTGACAACTTAAGAAAAAAAGCAGCTGTTGCCAACTCACATCACGCTAACGTGACCTTGTATGACCATGGACACTTACATTTTACTTCAAAAACTATTCCCATGTTAGGACCCACTCCCTGCGAATCCTACTGGTCACTTCTGTTAGCACTTGCGTGTTCTTCTTCTTCTCACCCCTCACCTTCCCCTCCCCTCTCCCCCTCAACCATCCTCTGTTTTATTTATCTTGTGTGTTCTGTTACTGTCACTCCCCTCACCTTCCCCTCTCCCCCTCACCACGCCTTCTTTCTTTTTTATTCTTTTTCTTCTCTTTTTTGAGTCAGATTTTCTTAAAAATTGCTAATATCTCGAAAACGGTAAGTCCTAGGGTCATTTTGACCCCGGAAAACTGCCTACCACGTGGTGTAGGCACTCCAGAGGGGTATCTACCCATATCAAAAGTCTTAACTAAAATGTTGCGGGTTGCATCTCAAAAAATGAAGGGGCAGATTTTCAAAATTAAATATCTCAAGAACGGCTTGGCCGATTTTCACGAAACTTGGCATGTATGTACCTGTTAACCTCCGCTAAGATTTACAAAAACCTAAACTCTGTACTGCAGGTAGTATCAAAATAATTGAAGGAGTCATATTTTAAAAACCAATATCTTAAGAACCGCTGGGCCTATTTTAACGAAACTTGATATGTGGATACTTGTTAACCTCCGCTACATCTTACAAAAACCTAAACTCTGTACTGCAGGTAGTATCAAAATAATTGAAGGAGCTATACTTTAAAATTAAATACCTTGAGAGCTTTTGGGGTAATTGAAATGCAATTTTGTATCTACTTGTACTCCTCCGCTACGATTTAAAAAACTTAAACTCTGTATTGTGGGAAAGTATCAAAAACACTGAAGGAGCTATACTTTAATATTAAATATATTGAGAGTTTTTGGGACAATTGAAATGCAGTTCGCTACTTATTAACCCACGCTACAATTTAAACTATGTAAATAAGAAACATCACAAAAACTGGACAGTCTACAAGCTCTGTTGTACTAGTTTTTTCAGGGTGTTTGCTTCTTTTTTATGTTAAATATAGTAAAGCCATGGTTCATTGATTTAAACTATTTGGGATTGATAGTTCAAAGGGGTGAACAAAACGTTCACCCCCACTTCCGGTATGGTTTTCTCTACATTATCATATACCTCAGCCACTCTTAAATCATGATAATGTAAAATACATGTGATTGACACAAACTACAAGAAAATTGGTAAGAAACCAACACAAAATAAATTATTCTTTGACTGATTCTTTAAGGTGAAGGTAAAGGGGGTCAATACTTCCCCCTTGCTAAAATGGCTCTCTGGCTATTTGTAGCGGTTTTTGTTGTGTATTTTAGCTGTTTTTTGTGTATTTTAGCTGTTTTTTGTGTATTTTACCTGTTTTTTGTGTATTTTAGCTGTTTTTGTGCATTTTAGCTGTTTTTGTGTATTTTAGCTGTTTTTTGTGTATTTTAGCTGTTTTTTGGTGTATTTTAGCTGTTATTTTGGGTCATGTCTCTGTCTTTTATTAGATTGTTAGTATATTAACTGGGTTTTAGCTTCATGATTGAATAATTGTAGCTGTTGTGTATGCCTTTAAATTAAGTGTTACTTAAGAATTACTTTGGGAAACTTTACATGTATTGAACTGTTTAGAAATGTCAAGGTTATATTAACTAAAAGGAGAGAAGAGGCTTGTAAAAACTAGCAGAAATGGACAGACATTAAAACTATACCCCCACTCCAAGGGGGAACGAATCCCTTTGATAACCCTACACCGGAAGTAGTTGGGACCCAAAATGGGTCCCAACTCAATTATCATGATTCTAAGTGTTGGACCCTCAGGACCCACTGTTTAAGAATTAAAACTAATGCAGAAGAGGCTGGTGACAGTAGGGTATTTTGTAAAGTTAAACAAATACAGAGTTGTCTTTTTTGTTGTAGTTGATTGCTTGTAAAACTCTGTAACAAACTGAATCAATAAATAATTCTACTGAATTTACTAGTAAAATGATTGTAACCAACACCAGTATCAGAGAGTTGGTAACAAATCACACACCATGGGTGCATATTAAAAGACAACAAGCATAAAATGAATTCTTTAGAAGGACAGAAACTATACAGTATCTCGCTCTGAGCTGGTTACTTTTGTCTGAGTCCTGGTAGTTCAGCAGATTGATGGTGTAATTTCTCGGATGAATATGTTAAGGTTCGTTAAAACCGATTATCGGGGGCCGTGAGGTACTCTGACGGTCTAATTTATCGTCAATTCTGTCAAAAATTACTTAAAATACTCTACCGGGGGCTACATTTAACTTGACCGTAACTTCTTAAATTTCCTTGCCAGTTATGTCCAAGTCCGCTAAAGTTACTTTACCGGAGGTTATATTTAACTTGACCGTAGTGCTTTAAATTCTCCAGTCAATTATGTCCAAGTCCGGTGAACTTACTTTAACGGGGGCTACAATTAATGTGACCGTAGTGCTTTTAATTTCCCGGTCATTTACTTTAGAGTCCGGTAAAAATACTTTACCGGGGGAATATTTTGTTTAGATTGTAATGTTTTCCGTCAAATATTTATTACCCCGGTGAAATAATTTTGAACGCTCACGTTTCCACACCACGGTAAGCCTTTAGGCTAGGCCGTAGGAGCGTCGGCGCGTTCTTTTTGGTTACCCAGAGCTTCCCCTGGAGGCCTAACCTCTGGGGTGAGAGGCCCCAACCATCGCTTCTCACAGTGGTAGCCACTCCATAACAAAATGCTACCTCCTTTTTATATTTGTTTTTTTTTGCTTTTATACTTTTTTTGTATTTTTATTTTTATCTTTTTTTTGTTGCGCCTTTCCATCCGGTTTTCCCTGACAGTCGGAGGATTACAACAAACGGTTTCACGGTTTTTTACGCCAACCTCCCCACACCCCTGGACTTACAAAGGGTTTAGCCCTGCCTGATGGGTCAGCGACTGCCGGGTCTTTTTTTTATTAGACCCCACTCGAAAATATTTTTTCGAGCGTAGTACTTCGCGGAAATCAAGGCGCAGTTTTCATTTTTATTCTTACAAGTCCCACCGTACGGACCGTTCCAAGGAGTAGCCTGGTTGTTAGCCAGGCGCCTCAGTGTACAAGATCCTTCATTCACACCGGGTTGTTCGAAGGAGTAGCCGGGGTGTTAGCCCGACGCCTCAATCTACTAAGCCCTTCATCACACATTCAGGTTTACGGGGCTTTTTGTCACCCGCGCCAGTGACCTTAATTCAGGTTTACGGGGCTTTACGTCACCCGCGCCAGTGACCTTCATTCACACACACACACATACAGTGGGAACTTGTGATTTTAAAGAAAATTTACATTTAAAGTTAACTTTCATCCTTCATAGTTGTGTAAGTAAGGTAAAACTTCTCCGGCAACAGACTTTTTACTAACAGTCTTGCCTCAGGAGTAGTTGATTTTAACATCAAAGAACATAATCCGGCTTCATTTATGAAAACCGTTGTTTTCTCAATAGGCCCAACGCCCTGTTTTTGGGCGTCAGAAAAACTTCCAACAGTTAATTTATCACTGTCATCTACATGTTTCTAAATTGCACTCCAGCAATTAACATGCTTTAGAGCAGTAGCTACGTCTTTAGCTTTAAACCATGGATTTCCTTCATTATCAAACAGAACCAATACGGGTTTGTTATTGAATGTATAGAACTTGGCAGCCATGTCACAATTTACTCAATAGTACAGGAAAAAGAAGCGCAAAAGAACGTCTGATCAGTACCGCGACTTGGAGCAGAATGATGAAACTGTACTAGTGACATTTGGTATATACAAGAGTAACGCTGCTCCGTAGGGAAAGGTGCTACCTTTATCGAAGGTAGCAACATGGAATTGAGACAAGTGTTACTTCAAGACGTAAAACACCAGATAGTTTCTCAACGTTACAAAATATTTCTTCAAAGTGATCATCAAAAACTGACGGTGTTAAATTCCCTAAAGGCAGAAACGGTATATTTCCCGAAACATCACCGTACTTTATTGCTACTCCAATGTAGGTGTTTGATGAGGAGTCCTCCATTATTTTATCTACTATATACTCCGAGAACATCAAAGGCCATTCCCATGCATTTATTGGCCCAGTAAGAAAGAACTCATACTCTGAGCATGTAATGCGAAATTTTGAATTTTCATTTAACTTTCTTTTAGATATAAACTTAAAAAACACCGCTTGAATAGTGGGTGTATTATTTTCAGCAGACATTCTACAAGAAGAGACAAACAGTAACAGTACAGGCACGTCCGTTCACTACCGCGTCTCAGAACAGAATGATTTGATAGAGCTGATGTTTAGAGGTATATGCACACAGTACCCGTGTGAGTGATAGCTCCGTTAAGCAACTCTTTGTTTTTTAAAGCCGAAAGGCAAGGTATCGTGATCATCATTAAATTTCCTCTTGGGTCCTGTAATTTTAAACTTTTTAACTTCGCTTACTGTAACGACTTCTCGTCTCTTTGTTCTCCTGATTCTGTTTTCTTCAATTTCTAAAATTTCTGCAGCTTCACTAAGGACCATCTTTTTCAATTGTTCAAAATTTAGCGTTTCGGAGGTTTTTAAATTGAGGGTGAGGCCTTTGATTTTACACACAGATTCTAGTTTCTGTTTGTTGGTTGACCAAACAAGGTATGCATAAGTTTTAGGCCCCCCAGAAACAAACTCTACGATATAAGAGCCGGGCCCGTAGTCACCTGCCAATTCATCTGTCATTTCACCGAGGTAATCCCCCGTAGGGACCCTGTACAGTCCTTCCCGGTATAAATAAATACACGAATCTGTATCATAATACAAGACCTGCCCACCCAAAGCCTCCAAGTGTTCATAAAGTTTAAGTCTCGCATGACCTGTAGTGTAGGCCGCAATTACAACATTTACAGTTTTTAGAGGCTCACTAGCTTCATCAACATTCTGCCAATTAACTAATAAAACCTCCTGGTTAATTATTTCAACAAACTTTACTTTTGTTCCTGGTTGAGTTAACGAATTGAAAAATTCTTTAGAGTCTCTCACGATTGCAGTTTTTGTCATGTTTTCGCGTTGACCAAACTTGCCCCAAAAACTGTTTAGCATGAGTTTGGCTACCGATCTCAAACCCCCGTTTTTAGCAATTTTGCCCGTGTCCAGTTGAATACCCTCATGCTCAAAGAAATCAGAAACATACTTGTCTTTATCCTCCTCTGTTTTACACCAAGCGGGATACCCTGAGGCTTCCTGCTTTACTTTCAAGAATTTATTAATAAAATCGGTAAAAAGTCCCCCTTTCTCGTATGTAGCGACCTCATACTCCCACAACTCATACATATCAAGCACAACGTATCCTTTCTCTACAGCTTTTCTAATTTCATCCATAGTCCATGTTCCTACCATCGCCCTTTCCTCACTATCATGAAAACATTCCCCCTGATTTTGAATTTCCCCGCAAGCTCTACACAAAACAAACATCAATTTATTATTCATTTTTGCGGGGAGTACGAGATGATACAAGTTGTAAGGAGGTAGAATCTTACACTTTAACAAGCCCTCTACTTCAAGGCCTCTCTCTCGGCACTCATTTCCAACGTAAACAGTAGGGTGACCCACGGGATACTTACAATATTTATTTACATACGGGTAGAGAGAACAAACATCTACATATTGGATTGATTCTCCCCCTTCACATTTACAATACGTTTTAGTATTACCCGTCCTGCCTCCAAAGAAGGAATCTCTAGGATTAAGCGGAAGTGTGTTTAGAATGGATAGTTGGTTCAGGTGATTTAATTTTTTATCTTTCTTCAAATTTTTAAACTCACACTCCCACATCTCTACAACCTCATAGCTAGTAAATCTTGCCATTTTGGACTTGGTTCTCTCGTAACGGAGATGCAAACTGTCTGAGGGGTCCTCCGGCAGAGGTTCTTCTCGATTGTAAGGAAAACATTTTGGGCAGCCGTGCCAGTAACACCCGTGGAACTCATAAATTCTCTCACCATCAAACCCATCTACTTTCATTCCTTTAATTTTAACTTCTTTACCCCGGCCCGCATGTTGAATCTTTACTCCACGTTTCTCCTCCTCCCATGTTAGCCACTGTAAAGCAACGGCTGACTGATTGTCAGTCAGTCGGTACCCTGATTTTGGTATAAGTCCAATAGTATTTTCTTTTAAGAAGTTACGGCGGAAGGCCAGGTTACACGCGCTGGCTATTGTGATAGCCTCGAGAAAAGTATCTACGTTACACTCTTGAAGAAGCAAGGCTCTAAATTTAATACACGCTTGAGCTAGGATTTCTACGTCTGAAATACAGTACTCCAAAATTTCCTTTTTAAAATCAAACACGTAGTCTTCAGCGACTTGTTCCTCGTACCAAATCTCAAATGCCTTGTGTGGTTTCTCAAACATAGACTCGGGGCAGTAGTATTTTTTATCGGGCATAGGGCCTACATAATTTTGGTTCGCCAATGTATTGAAAAGATGCGGGAAGTAGCCCTTCTTTTTCTCGGGAGGCAGGTCGAAGGCTTTAGGGAGCGCAGAGAGGGCCATGGGGAAATAGCTTAGGGAGTCGATGAATCTGACGTTGTCCATTTCCATCAAAATAATTTTAGTTCCCCGAGGAGTTATTTTTGGGGTAAATTTAGTTTCTTCCATAATATATTGTAGTATGAATTGGAAATCAAAACCTTGCCCGTTGTGGGCAATTACACAAACATCTTTAAATTTTTTTCGAACTTGCATCACATAGTCCATAAACTGTTTTACCGGTTCCTTTTCAAATACCCTTTGCCGTTCCGAGCAAGTTTCACACTCACCCCCATTAATACATTTAAAACAGTACTGTTGTGAGACACACAAGTTAACTTTATGTACTTTCATATTTTCGTCAGAGGGGAGAGACTCGTCTTGGCGAGTCTCCAAGTCAAAGAAAATAAACAAAAAATCACGGTCTTTGGGAGTTCTCCTATCTACCCTCATGAAACACTGATGTGCGGGGTCTTTGAACGCTTCACAGGGTTCACAATAAACTTCTCCGCATACGTGAGCTGTCTTACGTTTTCTTGGATAAATCATTTTGTTACAGTCGTGGCAGAACTTTATAGTTTTACAAACTTGCCCTTGATGGGCTATTAAACACCGCTCGTTTTTGAAGAAACGACAGCAAAAACGGCATGTAATGCCTCCGTGTTCTAGTTTACAGGGTGGGGAGATAGTATGGCAGGACGAACATCTGTTAGAGCAACGATGCTCATGTCTGTTGCTATAGGGAATATGACAGGCTTCACAAAAGAAATTACAAACAAACGCTGCAGTTAAGTTTGTAATTACATTATAATGACCATTGTGAAACAGAAGGTTTATTTTAAATTTAGCGTCTTCATTACCTCCCTCAAAATAGACATCCCGGCCTTTTCTGTCATAGTTGTAGACGGTAATTTTGTATTTTTTAAGATGGGACTGGAATTTTTCTAGCTCGGGGATACCGGCGCCTTCCTCCGGCATTTCTACACGGGCTTTTGCTATGAGCTTATTAGCTCTGAAAGTTTGTCTTTTCCCCTTGTCTTTTCGAATAGCGTAGATCTGAGGATCATTTTTTGCATACGCTTTGCCTACTACCAACGCTCTAGCCAAACATAAATTGTCTTTGTTATTTATTACAACTATTCCCCGTCTCGCTTTAGATTCCTCATCAAATGTATTATACAGGCCGGGCCTTACCCTCCCAGAACCTACTGGAACGTTAACTCGTGACACGTCTACTTTAAACGTATCAGTGGATTTAATTGATTCTGAATTTGATTGAAGAATACCTCCGAAAACTTGCCAAAGTACATCACCGCTAACTTCTGAGACCGGTCTATAATCTACGTACCCCGGTTCAGCACTTTTTAAATTTATTGACTGTAATTTAAACCCTAGATAATCGGTAGGTTCAGCGTCAGATTTAGCTTTTTCAACAATTTGATTGAGACCCTTACGAATCCAATCAAACTCAGAGATACCATTGGGAGGGTTAGTAAATTTAAAAACAATATTAGTCCCGTAAAGTCTGAATTTTTTAACATAGGTTTGATTTTTACTAATTAAATTTATCGGGTTTTGAGGGTTCTTTTTAGAAACGTCCATCTTTCAACAAACAATTAAATACTGAAAACAAGCTAAACTGTGCTAACGCTTAAAAGAGAAAACACACCGACCAGAGTCAGGCTCACACGGATACAACTGAATTACGCAGAATCAATAATAATCTGTGCAAGAGAACACCTACGCAAGAGCAGCACAAAAGAACGTCCGACCAGTGTGACGACTGAAATCAGACTGAAGAACTAGAGCTTGTTGTAAGAGATATATAGTATGTAGGGGAGCACAGTACCCCTGTACCACTACGCAAGTCAGAAAAACACTAACATACACACACACTAAGCAAGTCAAACCAGAACTACAAGTTATCGAAAGTTAACTCCAATGAAGGTTTAAAACACGAACACCTACGCAAGAGCAGTGCAAAAGAACTTCCGAACAGTGTGACGACTGAAATCAGACTGAAGAACTAGAGCTTGTTGTAAGAGCTATATAGAGAACGGAACTGTTACTTTGTCACTGGTTGGTCTACTGGAACTGTTACTTTTGGAACGGTTACTGTTGGAACCGTTGGAACGAGTACTGCTGGAACTGTTACATTATTGGAACTGTAACCATTTGGAACCGTTACTTTGTAGCAGTTTCCAATGTTATAACATGAACAAGATAGAGAACGTAACTGTTACTATTGGAACGGTTACGTCTAGAACTGATACTTTAAAGTCACTGACCAAGTTCTCTAAAATAACAGGTACAGAGGATCTACAAAAGAGCACGGTACCCCTGTACCACGCATGTCAGAAAATCACTAACACACACACACTACGCGAGTCAAATCAGAACTACAAGTTACCAAAAGTCAGAAAACGACAACATAAGAAGTTACCAGTAATATACCAGTATGAAGGTAGCAAACACTAACCAAAACTGCATTAAAGAAAAGTGAGATTACTGTTACACAACACTACTATAGTCAAATCAAACAAGAAAGTGAGGTTAGATAGCCACTTACCTTT
The DNA here is from genome assembly GCA_963675035.1 of Allygus modestus. Classification (NCBI taxonomy): domain Eukaryota; kingdom Metazoa; phylum Arthropoda; class Insecta; order Hemiptera; family Cicadellidae; genus Allygus; species Allygus modestus. Next base: position 314,503,933 of record OY776112.1, read on the forward strand.
CTGGTGATGGTATATTATACACTATTATGGTACATATATATATGATTATACACTGTAGTATTATATATGGTACATATAATTATATATGATACACTCGCTTCGCTCGCTGGGGGCTCCGCCCCCAGACCCCTGTGGGGGGCTTCGCCCCCAAGGCGCTGTTTGGCCACAGTTTAATGTAAATTGGTCCAAATTCTATTTAAGACCTAAATTCTACAACTATTCCAAGGCTTTTATTATTTTAAGGTTTTAACCTATAAAATCCGGTCATAAGCCTATTGGTGAGTACGACTTGGCATGGAGACGTAGTATGTTTAATTTTAAGTTTCAATGCATGATTCAGTGCTGTGTTTCAATGTTTTTCAGTGCTCGAAAAAAAATTAATACCCTTAATTTATGTATAATGTAGCCTTTATAAGGCGTCTTTTGAACCTTATAAGGAATACGACCACCGTTAACAACCTGAAATACTATGACTTTGGGTTTATACAATCCTTCTGCAGCAAAAATGACATGATTTATAAGAGATTTTACCCTCGACAAAGCGCAATATAGAAAATATACCCGAAATACACGAATAAATCTACAAAAGCTCAAAGACTTTGATTTTTTTGGGTGTATAAGATATCTAATCTGGGTGTGTGAGTGTTGCTTGGTACTAATTGTAATGTAGGAATACGGTGTGATAAATATTAGGCCTCTAAGTTCTATATTAGAGCGAAAAAACCATTAAAAACCACAAAAAATCTTAGAAAAAAACTTAAATTTAAAGAATCTAGCGCTATCTAAGGGTGAAGGGGGTGAGATACGGCAAAATGTCATAGAACTAAAGTTGTAGTTCGTCTAAAATCCGTGGCACATAGTGGTCTTCGTTTTTCGATAGGACAACCCGTTTGGCCGCTAGAGCTCAAATAAAAAATACTACATTTCGATTTTGTATTCCCAAATTTTCTTTTTCAGATAGTTCAAACTAAAAATAGTAGGATTAGGGAAGAAAAGGTGCAACGCACAAGCAAGCCATATATCACGATCCTATTTAAAGTATAAATGGTGATACGTGCATTCTAATTAATAACAATTGTTCCGGAACCGGCATTTCCTTACTACTTATACTTAGAAAACGGTCAAATCTATAAAATTTAAGAGTTTTTTAATTTTTTCGACAGGTTTAACTAATAAAAACTGGTCAGATTTCTGCTGTTATTTACTAAGTGTGATGTTGACATACTGCGTGCCCAATATTAGGCCTTCATCAAGTATATTAACGTGATAGGAAATAAAAAACCGCCACAAATTCTCAAAATTTGAAAAAATCTAGAGCTATCTAAGGGTGAAGGAGACGAGATACGACAAAAGGTCATAGGACCAAAGTTGTAGATCTTGCAAAATCCGTGGCACGTGGTGGTGTCCGTTTTTTGATAGGACCATCCGTTCGCGCGCTAGAGCTCAAAAACTGGAATTTTAAAATAAGCCTTTTTGGGGGGTTTTAAATAGTTTTTTTAGGGGGGTTAAAATAAAATATTGTTAGTTTTGGCGATTTTCCTGGGGGTTACAAACTATAAGCTACCTGCATGCAAAATTTCAGGTTTCTAGCTCATCTAGAAGTGGTCTAGAATTCGTATACCTCAGTCAGTCAGTCAGTCAGTCAGTCAGTCAGTCAGTCAGTCAGTCAGTCAGTGAGTTACACATGCGGCTGTATATATGTTAGATATAATTATGTATGGTACATTAGCTCTGCTAAGTTGGTAACACTTTGGAGGGATGAAAAGTGAGGTTAGGTTTGGCGCCAATTTTTTTTGGCGCGCAAATTTGGCGGGAAAATTTTCTTCTTACTCTTTCCTCGCTCAGCGGCTCGGAAAAGTGAGGTTACTGTTAGTCAACACATACAAAAACTGTTCTAACCAAAACTGTTTTAAAGAACAAGAATAGAAGGTGAGGTTACTGAAGTGAATTTACAGTTCAAAAGAACCAGGGCAAAAAAAAAGGTTACTGGAGGTTATGTCAGTCAACACAACACTACTTTATCCACAAGGAAGTGAGGGTTTGTTTACTTCCTTACTGTAAACTATCAAATCAAACAATTAAACACAAAACAACACTACTCTAGCCAAGACAATAAATACAACACAGAAATAAAATTAAGTACACCATGCATGGAATATAATACAGTAAAGTTGGAGTGTAAAGATTGAGGTTAGAAAAAGTGAGGTTATGTTACTCAAAATTATTATAATACAAATTAAAAGTAAGGTTATGTTACACGTAAGATAGGGTAAGCAAACGCTCAAGATTGAGGTTAGGAAAAGTGAGGTTATCTTTGCAAAACGCAGCAAACGGAGCAACACAGGGACACGTCTGATCGTAATGAAAGCTGAGAGCAAAGTGAGAGGAAAATAGCGGTAATTGGGGGTGGTGGGGAGGTGACTGATGCAATAGTGTTGTTTGTTGCGGGTGTATGGACCAATCAGAGGGCAGGACGCCTAATTACGGCTAATAAAATACATCTTTATTGTAACAAATCACAGAGCCCACAGGTTACAACGAGTTTGCTGACAGAGACTTGTTGCGGATGTTGTGGTTAAATATGCAGAAGGAGGTGAGATACGCAGAAGGATGTGGAGGTTAGATGTATAGAAGGGCACTGGGGTTAAAAAATAAATATGTAGAAGGAAACGTAGTTCAAATAATTACCACAGAAGGCTAGATGATTAACAGAGCAGAAGGATGCGAGGGCTAAATAATTACCACAGAAGGCTAGATGATTAACAACAGAAGGACACGAATTAACATTTCAACCCATCAGTTTACTTAAAAATGTTCACGTTACACCCGCCAGCTACAGTACGCTGAGAGACAGAATCTGTAGTTAGATACACAGAAGAAAGTGAAGGACGCAAGGGTCAAACAATTACCAAAATTGTAGATAATTAAACACAGAGGGTTAGATAATCAACCACAGAGGGTAGCAAAAGAGCCACAGGGGGTAGCAATTACACCCTAATTCCATTCCTCATAAGAGCCCATGTTATTCTATTCTCCCATAAGAGTCCATGTTAATCTATTCTCCATAAGACCCCATGTTAATCTATTCTCCATAAGACCAATGTTGGACCCCAAGCGCGCGGCCTTACTACTAGCCTGTAATCTGAACATTTCTCGAATGATTTAGAGAACTCCCCGAGCAAGATACAGAGTTCAGTGGTTTTGGAGGTGTCAATCATTATGAACGGTTCCTAGTATCGAAGATTTTATACCTTTTTTGTGTTTAAAGTATTAATTGTAATTATTCGTATATCTTAAAACAATCTACATTTTACTTCACGTGTTACAACAAAATGCTACTTAAAGCCCTCATATTTATGTTTTGTGTGTGCATATTTACACTTCCATCGCATATGAAGGGTGCAACATGTTTTTGCATAATCAGCCACGAATGTTCCAAATATAGCTTCAAATTAGCATATTGGAATGTTATTTTAGAACCACAAATACTCAGAATGTAAACTGATTTTAGTACATACACATCAGTTTGTGACCATTGTAGTTTTATTTAATGATCAGTTTTTCCATTAATTTCTTTATTTAGGTTGATATAACTGTGTTTATGTTTTTATGTTTTTTAGGTCCTCATTGAGTATGATAGATTTATTTATCTCTCGTAAGCATTGTATAATTAAGTGCATCGTGTACCTTGGATTGTCGGCTTTTACTTAAAATAAATTAAATCTTAAATGCTACTCCATGTTTTATGTACGTGTTTAGCAACTGTGTCTCTTATCAGTACAAAATAAAGTTGCAAGAATGCTATTTAAAAAACAGTTTAGTACTAATAACTGAGAACCTAAAAAGGTTTATGAACTAGTGGGGTTGAAAATAGTTTTGCCATTAGATTGTTTATTTGTTCACTTTGGTTTGTCAAGTGTCTGGAGGTGTGATATGGAATCAAATCAGCCACCTTGTTTATTTTTTACATTGTTACAAATACAAAATTAATTAATGTTTTTAGTTTAGTGAATAGCGAATTAAAATAGTTATTCCATTCTAAGTGAATACATACGTAAGATAAATAAAAAAGTATGAGACATTTAGAAAATATATGTAAATAAAAACGTTATTGTCATTAGAGCATTCACAAACCGTGTGGTTTCGCCGGTTAATCCGCCGCACTTTGCAGCACTCACGTGGTCTAATTATCCAAACTCAGCACAGACACGAACAGTTTATTTGTGCCGGGAGTTTAATGAACGCATTTTCATCTTCTTTCACATCTGTTCAGCCAATCGGACTGAATCGGCTTTCAACGGTTTTATGTAAAGGTATTATAAACATTTAAAACCTAGCAATATAATTAAATACTTATTGCACTTTAAACCAATTTTAATATACATACCTTATTTTCGCTGACATTTCGAGGGTGTTATTTCAGTTCATTAGGCCTGGCAGTCGTAAGAACAATTCTTATAACATTGTGATGAAGCTGTCTGCTTCCGATGAATCTGTGAGGATAACCTGTACTGCCAGAGAGACTAGAATGTTTGTGTTTAACTAAAGTAATCAATTATTAGCTGGTAGCAAGTTTCAAATTAAATTATAAATGATTCAAGTTTGCGCAAGACGGGCATCCAGAACATAGAATTCAGTTCATTCTTAATTCTCAGTTTGTCTCTCAATGTAAACCCACTAAAGTGTGATTACCCACTGATTAAAATGGTACTCTTAAACTTTTGTGCTTTTACTTGCTTTGAGGATTTTCTCTAAGATGATTGATGCGCCTTCTAACCCTCAAGACTGTCAAGAAGCTTGTGGTTTAAAATATAGATTACCTCAATATTACCTCAATGTATCGTCAAGTTCAAAATGTATATCAGGCACCCATGGATTCCAAACCCGATATTCTAGTTGTTCTGAGATCTGTTTGAACAATGAGGTCCTATTTAATTGTATACCTTATGCGATCATTTTGTTTGATTTTGATTGTATGTTTGTGTTTGCTATTCCAAAGAAGATTAATGTTATTTCTCATATCACAGAATATAATACTCATCTCTGGACGAGGTTTGTGTAATATGACTATTTAAACGCTCAAACGACTTGCACAATGCTTACACTGAGGTAAGCCCACCAACTCTTGACACATTTATATTTTCATAACGGTTCATGTGATTTAGAGTAGGATCACAATAATGTTAAATTAAAACACATAGTTTAAATATATAACGAGTATCTTTATTCATTTAGGTATCAAATCAAAATAATAATCATTTCAATTACCATTATTTAAACTCCAAAAGTATGACGTGCCTAGAGATTCTAATAGTACTCAGTGTAATGTTTAATAAATAGTGTTTGTAAAGGAAACAACTTTATCTTTTTAATAATTTAGGTTTGTACTTCTAAAGAGTGCAAAAGGTACTATTAAACCATTATATTAAATAAAGCAGGTGTGATATTTCCAATCACAAAGTTTTATTTTATTTTTAAGTGTGTAATTGTAAAACTTAAAGAAAGAAATGTAAAAATCAACATATTTAAACATTACGTCAAAAAGACGATAAATATTTCAGCTTGATAAGGTGTTGTATATAAAAAAATATTTTTTAACGCACTAAAGTGCAATCAACTTATTTTTGTTTGGAATAGATTGATTAACTATTATAAATCTTACCCCAGTTTCTCGTGAAATCCGCTTTTGATCCTATTACAAACGTAGCAAAATTTTCAAAGACACCAGAGTACAGAACACAAAGAAGGAATCGAAGAAGCCAGCTGCTTTAGGTTTACTTTAATCAAACATGTCTTTAAATATCCCGTTTCTAAGGCTGGATTTGTGAACGGGAATATTTTTTAAAATTATATTTAACATTTTTATAGGTTTTTATCAATTGTAGATCTCTAAATTATGAAGATATATTGTTTCCTATTTGAATCTCCGTTTAAATCCCCGGCTATGATTTCCAGAACAATTACACTAATATTTCGGTTGTAAAATCCTAAATTCAGATTAATTACATAAATGTAGACTTTTACTAAAACTGTCACTATAGCAACAATTATTGCTCAATTTACTTAATTTTTGCACTAACCTTTAGAGAAATAAATTATCTACAAGAAGAAGATACTTTTGACAGCATTTATGTATGGTAAATATTATATATATATATCATATATATATATATATAGTTTATAAAAAACATAAATTTTAAAAGGAGTTACATGTAAATAACAAAAAAAAAATGTTTCAGCCCAACAACTATTATGTACTTGTGGGTTATTTATTTTTTTACGTGAAAATAAAAAATGTTAGTGATACATTTATATTTGACTTAGTTATAACATATTTTCCAAAATCATATTTTTCTTAAATTTGACTAAGTTTCCCCAAGGATGGGCATATGCATAAAAAATACATTCAAACAAAATATGAAAACAAGTTAAAACAACAAATAAACAAAAAAGAAAAAAATTTAAAATATATATTTTTTTTTTTTTTTTTTTTTTTTATAAAAAGTGCTATCCCGAGTATACTCGGGGTTGCACGTCCGGGCTACTTTCGGCGGCCACGAGTATACTCGGGGTTGTGAGCCAATGGGTTAACACTAACGTAGATCCACGAATCACAAATAATAATTCCCAAGTCATTTGAACTGTGCTAGAGTGTCATACAGTTAGTCCTAGCCAATTATTTGGTGTTTATTTATTTATTTGACTTTACAACACTTTAAATTTACATTGACTCCTTCAGACTACATTACCTTACCAAAGTTATCTTACTAACATTAATCTAGCTTACATGAATAAATCATGTTGATCAGCAATTAAACGAAAAATAACAGCTCTTCAAAGGTTTGTAGATCAAAGTGGATTTAAATATTAGATCCTCTTGAATGAGGTCAAGTAGGTTGTTAAAAGTAATTGCATTTGAATAACTTAAAATAAACACGTTCCCAAAAGGAGCACTGTAATAATACGACCCAAGTGTGAGAGAAGAGGTTGTAGGAGATCGTAAGGAAGATTATAAGACCAGTGAGGCATAATGGGGCAAGTTTGTTCATTAACATCAACGCTATACGGCCGATGTTACCGTGGCATCTCTCTGTAATTTTGGTTTCTCTTAAGAACTATTCTTCCTAAAACAGTCGTCTTTAGCATAATTGACGGATTTCTAAGATCAAAAACTTGTTATAAAGATTCTTTTAACTTTCAGTCTACCTTCATCAGTTATTTTTCATTATTAACCTTAATGTACTCATAAACTACCTAACATTTCTTTATAAGCAGATGCAAATTTGTTAAATTTTTAGATTTCCACCGTCATGTTATATTTAGTTTAGTTTGCATAAATAACTAATTTTACATAATATAAGAAATTTGAAATATCCAACAATATTAATAATATATAAATGTTAAATAGTGTATACTTGATGTACATTTCTTGTCAGGGTTGAACTCTTGTGCTATTTTTTCTATTATGCTAGATTTTTGTATTTGAAGTCAGATTATTTTAACATTTGGTTTTGAAAACTGACTATTTGAACAATAGGAGAATCTTTAAAACCAAGATAATAATGACCATATATTAAAACAGTATTGAAACAAATTTATTTAGTATTCTACAAAACACTGATATAATACAGCAGGTATTGACAAATATACAGGTATTGTTTGACACTGAGACGACGGTGGGTAAACACAGTCCGGAAATTCACAGCCATTTTGATTGGAGCAGTCAGAGATTATGCTACCTGCAGCAGGCGAGGACTGCTAGCAGCGCAACCTGCAGGAGAAGTGCTGAGCTTGGAACACTGCACTCTGGAACAAAACAAGGACATAATGCTAACTGTAGTGGGCAAGGACTGATAGCAGCGCAACCTGCAGGAGAAGTGCTGAGCTTGGAACACTGCAGTCTGAAACAGAACAAGGACATTATGCTAACTGTAGTGGGCGAGGACTGCTAGCAGTGCAACTTGCAGGAAGATTGCTGAACCTAGAGCACTGAACTCTTTAACAGAATAAGGACATTGTGCTACCTGCAGGAAACAAGGACCGCTATTAGTGCAACCTTCAGGAGAATTGCTGAACTTGTAACACTGAATTCTGGAACAAAGCAAGGACATTATGCAACCTGCAGTAGGTGAAGACTGCTAGCAGTGCAACCTGCAGGAGAAGTGCTGAGCTTGGAACACTGCACTCTGGAACATAACAAGGACATTATGCTACCTGCAGTAGGAGAGGACTGCCAGCAGCGCAACCTGCAGGAGAATTGCTGAGCTTGGAACACTGCACTCTGGAACATAACAAGGACATTATGCTACCTGCAGTAGGCAAGGACTGCCAGCAGCGCAACCTGTAGGAGAAGTGCTGAGCTTGGAACACTGCACTCTGGAACATAACAAGGACATTATGCTAACTGTAGTGGGCGAGGACTGCTAGCAGCGCAACCTGCAGGAGAAGTGCTGAGCTTGGAACACTGCACTCTGGAACATAACAAGGACATTATGCTACCTGCAGTAGGCGAGGACTGCTAGCAGCGCAACCTGCAGGAGAAGTGCTGAGCTTGGAATACTGCACTCTGGAACAGAACAAGGATATTATGCTACCTGCAGTAGGCGAGGACTGCTTGCAGTGCAACCTGCAGGAGAAGTGCTGAGCTTGGAACACTGCACTCTGGAACATAACAAGGACATTATGCTAACTGTAGTGGGCGAGGACTGCTAGCAGTGCAACCTGCAGGTGAAGTGATGAGCTTGGAACACTGCACTCTGGAACAGAACAAGGACATAATGCTAACTGTAGTGGGCGAGGACTGCTAGCAGCGAAACCTGCAGAAGAAGTGCTGAGCTTGGAACACTGCACTCTGGAACATAACAAGGACATTATGCTAACTGTAGTGGGCGAGGACTGCTAGCAGCGCAACCTGCAGGAGAAGTGCTGAGCTTAGAACACTGCACTCTGGAACATAACAAGGACATTATGCTACCTGCAGTAGGCGAGGACTGCTAGCAGCGAAACCTGCAGAAGAAGTGCTGAGCTTGGAACACTGCACTCTGGAACATAACAAGGACATTATGCTAACTGTAGTGGGCGAGGACTGCTAGCAGTGCAACCTGCAGGAGAAGTGCTGAGCTTGGAACACTGCACTCTGGAACAGAAGAAGGAAATTGTGCTACCTGCAGGAAACGAGGACCGCTATTAGTGCAACCTTCAGAAGAATTGTTGAACTTGTAACACTGCATTCTGGAACAAAGCAAGGACATTATGCAACCTGCAGTAGGCGAGGACTGCTAGCAGTGCAACCTGCAGGAGAAGTGCTGAGCTTGGAACACTGCACTCTGGAACATAACAAGGACATTATGCTACCTGCAGTAGGCGAGGACTGCCAGCAGCGCAACCTGCAGAAGAAGTGCTGAGCTTGGAACACTGCACTCTGGAACATAACAAGGACATTATGCTACCTGCAGTAGTCGAGGACTGCTAGCAGTGCAACATGCAGGTAAAGTGCTGAACTCAGAGTAATGCACTTTGGAAAAGGACAAGAAATACGGTAACACCATTGAATGCACTGGAAATGTTCAATAGACATAATTTGTGATATTGCTTGTATTGAAATAAACGAGGTATGGAGCTGTAATTTAAGAATGTAACTATATTTTTTGCTTAAAGCGAAATATCTTAAAGGAATTAAGTTCTGAAATTGTTACCTTGCAACTTAATTCCTTTTATAGCCTTTAGCTTCCAAGCCGACCAACAATAAAGCCTAATTTATACTCGATAATAATTTCTTTAATTTTAGGGTGGTCCAAAGTATATTTCAAACATAAATACATTGTTGTTTACATACTATCAAATCATCTTCAAAATAACACGTTTGGTTGGCTTTCGGGTAGCTACAACAGGCAGCGCACCTGCAGAGTCACGAGAGCCCAGCACGGATGCTAGCCTCGGCCTGTCCTCGTCCAGCCATAGCTCCCTGGCAGTCTGGGTGATGGAGAAGATGTCGGCGACGCAGCGCAGTTGCAGCTTACCGCTGGGGAAACTGTCGGCGGACAGCTCCACAGAGAAGGTGGACACCGTGACTGTGCCGTTGGTGCCGGACTGGTGTGTCACCAGGCTGGGCTCCTCCTGGACAGACAACCAATGACTAGGAATAGGGGTGAAATAAGCCGTAACATTAAGACGGTGCTCCAGTCCCGAAAGATGTGATATTTCTACCTACTTCTCTCGTAAGACAAATGTTTCATCCTTTATAAACGGATTATCAAAAATATTGATTGATAAAAAAATTGTTAAAGAGAAAATGTAGTTTTAAAGGACAACAAATATACCCTTGGACTTTATTGTATGTAATAGCAAAGTTTTGCCCACTGAAATTGACGTTTTTTTTTGTTATTGGAAATTAGTAAGATTACGGATTGTCCGTTGTTAAGATACGATATTTAAACGAAGAAATTACCTTTTGGGAGTTGCCAGGTAGAAACGCGAAATATTTCCTGTCTGGCACTGTCTTAATTTAAGAATATATTTTTATTTGTTTGAAATAAAAATAGGAATGCTGTTTATAGTTACCCATGGCTGAACTTGTCTTTACGGACCCACATCACCTATACGGCCGACATTTTTGCCTTTCAAAACTAACAGACAGACAGCTTTCGCATTGACTGTCAGCAATATTTTAACACCTTGTTTTCTAATTAGCTTGATTATTTATAAGGTCAAAGAGTACTAGAACTTTTGCTATGTTTAAAATTGCAAATCTAAAATGTTCATGAAACTTGCTTTCAAAACTAGGGAGGATAAAATCTTCAAAGAGAATTAATGCTTAACATGTCTAACATAAAACCTGATTAAATGATCTATGGGCGCTGCGACGTTGCACTTTATACGAGCGCCGACGAATACAAACACTAGACGTACTCAGACTGTTTATAGCCCAGCCCCCCGTCTATAAACGGTATCGATGCTTCAGATTCAGTACATGTGTGCAGCTTGGTAGAGCCTGGGTATTCTAAACATCAGCTATTTAAAATCTCTTGCTTAGAGTGTGGAATATATTTTATGTTATAATCCTTTATAAACTCAACAAAAGATCATTGTTAAAGTTTTATGAAATGAAGAAATAAACTTGATTCAGTCCACTACTGTATAACTCATAATTCGTGTGTTTTATACATTCTCAATTATAAACAAAACCATAAAGAGACACACATAAGCTGAATGAAGCAACATTTATTTATGATATTAGCAATCAAAAAATAATAAACTTAAATTTGTCTTTATGATTATGATATTTATTCAGTTGTTACCAATTGAGAACTGTACCATTCAACATAAAACATACATACACAACGAAGAATTCAAAATCGCACACACAAAACGTGCACTGGGTTTTTCTACGCATTTTTAAAAGTCGTTATTCTTTATTTCCCACGGTCATTAACTTATTTTCAAATGCTAACAGATGAATGTATATGACAAGGTGCTACAACCCCAAGTACAGGCTCAAATTTCATGTCATACTTATATAAATATATAATATATAAAATTACTAACTAACAACAACAGCAAACAAAAAATTCAATATTTAACAAGCCTTTAAGCAGACTATGAAAATTTGTTCTTCCATTTACATTTTCTGTTTCTTTTATTTAACTTTTGCAATATGTTATTATCATGAAAGCATCAATAGCGTGGGGTAACCATGCTACAACGGTGCACACTTTAGAGGCACCACTTAAAAAACGTTCACAATATGTAACCTAATCACAGAATAACTGGGTATATGAACTAACTGGGTACACACCCAGCCTCTAGCCATTTTGCAAGGAGATGACAACTCAAATTAACCTTATCAATTGGAAAATAATATATACTGTATCCACTTGATTACTTCCGGTAAACGCCTCTAGGATATAGTTCTAACAAATTATCAAGGTGATGACCTTAGATCTGCAAGGAATCTATGCCGCTCATTTCCATACACATGTTTGAAGAGACGGGACTTTTAAAGAGCCCGTGAAGAAGTTGGGGAGCCAACAAACACATTGTGGAATAGCCTCTGGATCACTTAATATTATCTAAAAGGTTTAAATTACCTGGATTTCTGCCAAGTGATCTTGTTATTTGGTTAAACTACCAATGGTTTCGAGCCACAAAAGGGCTCATTATCAAGTTAAACACCAAGCTTGTAATCCTGTTCACGGTAGTGTGAAGCAGTCGTCATAGTTCGATAAAAAACACTGACACGAAAAACACATACATGAAAACATTAATTTTAAAACTTTTCGTGTCAGTGTTTTTATCGAACTATGACGACTGCTTCACACTACCGTGAACAGGATTACAAGCTTGGTGTTTAACTTGATAATGAGCCCTTTTTTGGCTCGAAACCATTGGTAGTTTAACCAAATAACAAGATCACTTGGAAGAAATCCAGCTAATTTAAACCTTTTAGACAACAAACACAGTTTCCAGTACACTTCATCTTGGAATGGGACTGTGCCCATCTGGCTACTTTCGAAACAATTATGTACCCTTGTTCCTTTCGGAACTCTAATACTGATCAGCCCAAGCAGGAGGACAATCAATAAAGCCATTCAAAATCTTGAAGAGCAGTATCACATCAAGCACAGTTCGTCTAGTAGTTAAAGCAACTCCAAAACTTCTCCAATTTTCTGGTACATTTCTTTAGTCAAAGCCTCTCTTAAATCCAAAGACTATAATAAATCTTCTTTGCACAGATTGAAGCCAATGAAACTGTCCTAGCTGACTCCATCATCACTCCCAGGTCTGTTACAAGGCTTCGTCTCTCAACCTCAGTTCCATCCATAAATAAATTGCTGACAAGTGAAGTATTATATCTGCTGGGAAAATAGATATGCCTAGACTTTGCAGGATTTATAGCCACCATATTCACCCTACACCACTGAGATATGTGATGAAGGGCCTGTTGATGGATAACACTGTCTTCTTCTGATATAATCTCCAGGTATAGTGTCACGAAATCGGCAACAAATAGGTAATTCACTCCCAAGTTCTATCCTATGTCATTGATAAAGAGTCCAAATAAGATAGGTCCCAAAAAGGACCCCTGGGGAACTCCTGATGAAGCAATGAAGGAAGGTGATGTACCTGAGACAAATATAACTACCAAGGTTTTATTCTGGGGATACCTTTCAACCCAGTAACACCAAACCCACTCAATTTTGCAAGGACATGACAACTCAAATTAACCTTATCAATTGGAAAAATTAATATATACTGTATCCACTTGATTACTTCTGCTAAACGCCTCTAGGATATAGTTCTAACAAATTATCAAGATGATGACCGTAGATCTGCTTGCAAGGAAACTATGCCACTCATTTCCATGCACATGTTTGAAGGAACATTTAATGGAGTCAGGCACCAGACTTTCAGTGACCCTACGTACCGATGACTGTATGTCTATGGGCAGATAGTTCCCAACGTCATAGCAAAGCTTTATTTAAACGAGGAAAGGAAAATGCCTCTGGTCAATAATGAGTGAAACAGATCTGTTAGAAAGGTTTCTAGCACCTAACAGCAGTGCTTCAATATTGCTGTAGTTTTACCGTCAGATTTGACCTTTGCATGTATCAAGGGAATATAACCTTTTCCTAATACAATCCTATGTCACTGTGCCCTTGAAAGAGCAATTTGCGTGTTGATACTGTAGGTGAGAGCACAGACAATCTCAGAATTAAAAGCTTACAAAATAGGTGGCGAAAAGGTCACACATCTCCTTTGTTTGTGTCATTCACCTGATTACTCACTCTCATAACACTGGGATTAGTAGTGTCTTTCTTCAAAATGTTAATATATTACCAAAATACTTCGATGTTTACTGATGTAGACGTATCTAAATGAGTATACTGTCTACACAAACTCTAAATTCATTCTTACAGTTATCATGAGCACGCCTGAATAAAATATAGTCATGTTCATTCAAGGATTCTTTTTATCTCCGATGTAAAGTTTTTCTACACAATTCCCGAAGCTGGTGACTGAACCAAACAGGAGAACAGGAGGGACCTATCCACTTCGTAGGTGAGTGCTTCTTTATGACCTGACTCAATCTACTCAGAAAACTGACAAATGTGAAGTCTATTTCTCCATCTCCAAGATCCAGTTCCACCACACCATCCACCAGTTTATCTAAGTTTAATCCAAATTGCGCTTTTTAAGATTGCATACTTGAACAAATTGAGTATTTGGTGTAGGAAAATGGGAATGCCAATCCACATTAATCGAGAGAGAGGCGAGTGAATATCCTCACTGGGTAGTATAGGCTCAACAGAGAGAGCATCAGTGTGCTCCCTTGGTGACGAGCTAACTTGTATTGGGCATTCCTGCTGCTTCTTACAAGGATTATCTGATGAAGGTCCAATAGAGCTGTAACGTCAAGCACAAAACCTCCAGAATGAGGTTAAGTCGAGTTACAGTTGGGTAAATTAAAATCACCAAAAACAACTGCAGAGCCCAAAGATTTCCCAACTTCTTGCCCAAAGTTGCTACATCTACGACAGAATCAGCATAGAAGGAATAAAATAAAGGTGACTGATGCGGAGGGAGTATATGCTGCACTAACATATTGTTGTCTGCGGTTCCAACTCCAAAAGCAACAAAACCTGCTTCAAGTGTTTCGTCAGGGTTGCAAAGGTCTTTGTTGTTTATTTGTTTAAGTTGCTACATTTCATAGTTTTGAGCACATAACAACATTGGACGTCTAAAATGTAAACTTGTATGCCTCACCTTCTCTCCGTTTAGGAACCACGTGACGTTAGCTGGGGGGTTGGCGGGAGGGGAGCTGCAGTTTCCCCTCAACACATCCCCCACCGAGTAACTGCTCTTCTCTAGTCTGATCTCGGGGTCTTCTTGCAGCTCATCTGCTCAAAAAAGAGGTTTCTGTTTATATTTATGCCAGCAACTTCCCTCAGTCTGTTTAGGTATTTATACTATCATTGCTGTACTATTTTCTTAGCTATAACAAAAAATATACAAAAAGTTAAAACTTGTTGTGTTTTACCAGCAAAGCGACTTTTGGCTGGCAAAATTAAAGGTTTGTTTTATACGATTTAGAATTCGTATCGAATTACCGCTTGATCTTCATCGTTGATTGGATGTGACCAGTTGGATTACGTAAACAAGAATTATATTTACAAAGATAATATAATTCTTTGCTTTAATCTTTACGGTCAGCATTTCGCACCGGTGTGCTTAAAATACATTGTAAGAGAGAGAAATTTAGATTTAGCATTTAAAGAAGCAAAGTGACCTCCCACTCCCTTTCGAAAAACTCGTTTTGAAATTTAAATAAGTTGCTCATTCTTACAGTAGCAATGGTTTGTTATTCTAATGTTTTCATCAAATGCGATGTAAAAACACTTTTTCTTCATTTTACATTTAAAATATTATGTCTCAACATGTTATGTATACTTTTATTTGTAAAAACCATAACATATTTAACCTCTTTGAATAAATTTAAATATAAAGCGTAAACTTTTGAATTTTCAAATACAATATTGACATATTTGCTTAGTTAAGTCCACCCTAATAAAGTCCACTGTGTTTACCAGCTGTGTTTAAGTCCACTGTGTTTAAATCCACGCTAGTAAAACAATAAATTATTTAAAGAAATCAATTGATCTTTCAAAACATAATGGTTTCAATACAAACTAAATTGTTTGTTGCAACACTTTTATAACAAATCCCAACGAATAAAAAACAAGGAAACCTCGAGTCGTCTCTAATGGGGTGTGTTAAGATGATATAAAACACTAGAAAGACGTTTAATCTTGGTTAAGTGGCTCTTCGATCCCACTTGTGCTTCTATCTCTGGCTTTACTGCCTCCCTCACCAACAACAGTATACTTATATCTTCCTAGTGTAAATTATAAGGAAATATTTTGCTTAATTTGGTTTAATAATGTTACCTTGATTATTCAGTGATATTTTATGATTATACGGCCCACCAATATATTTCTTAAAAATATTTTATATACCTTTTAATATATTTTCACATAGGAAAAGACACTTAACTATTTTTATGTGCCTAAAACTTCGCTGGAAATTAAGAATAGATGTATATTAGTCATCAAAGTAATGATGAAGTTTGTAGGTAATGTCTATATTGGTAAAAAATGTTAACTATTTTTTTTTTATACTTACACAAAAGCTTGTTTACAGATGTTTGAAATCGTCATTACTAAGATAATCATATCATGAATCTCTCCTCATTTTTAAAAATTTGCATTTGTTAGATAAGGTTAATTGACGTAATGAAGTTGAGTAAACGGAATAAAACATGTTAAAATAAGAGAAATGTTAAACAATCAAACCCTATTGACAGTTCTTTTTAAACAGTTTTAGCCGCCTTAAATGTATTTTTACATCGTTGGTAATTATTTTAATATCGACTAATAACATAATGATACTAAGTGTAATCATATTTATGTTAAAAAATAACTTCAACGAGCAATTTTATCTGAATAAATCTTGTTCTTTGGTCGTGTAACTTATTCGGATAAAAAATTGGTAATTCTTGTTAACTAACCAAAACCAGTCAACACACACCAAAACAACCAAATTAAACCATTTCACACTAAAATTTAAAGTATTTCAAATCTAAAGTAATTACAAACGGGTATATGCATATGTGTTTCTTCAACTGAATTAGCAATCTTCCTATGCATTTTCAACTCAATAGGTCCAATAGTTTGAGGGTAAGGAATCAACAAAAGCAGTTTACGTTTCATTAAATTAGTTCTGAAAGTATATAAATGCGCTTACCGACTACGTGCATGAAGGCCGAGACGATCTCTGTATGAAAGTCCGGAGCGTCTGTGGAAACTTCGCACTTGTACTTTCCTGTGAGGGATCTCGGCACATCCTGCAGTACCACCATCTCCGTGCCAGATTCCACAACCTGAGGACATCACAGAGTCACCTTTAGAAATAGAATGGCAATCGTCTCACAACCAAAGCACGTTTCGGGTCGGGTTTGCATAAAACCAGAGTTGGGGCTGGAAAGACCTCAGAGCCAATGCTTAGGTCCTCAGGGGCTGGATGTATCTTGGACAGCTCAAGTAGTGACAAGAGTCGAACCCGGTGAAATCCCTTAACACTATGTCTAGCCAGTATGTGTTAATATACAGTATGTTTTAATATTAGTTTTGGGCTCTTACAAAGTATTTTGACAAGTAATGCAATATTTGTACACATGTTCTTATTGGAGAATTGAAGCTCGCAGTTTGTGCGTGGTTCTGCCTAAAAATATGTTTTCCTTTTATTTTTGAATGATTTAAAAAGTTTAAAATTAACTTTTAAATCGATAATAGTTGTGTCATCTAGTGGGTACTTGGTTGTTTTGATGTAGTTGTTCGATAATAGTTAGGTACCAATAGGTAATTTTGTAACATTAATTTAAATCATAGGTTATAGATAGGTTATAGAAGTACAAACTAATAAATAAATGTATCCCTAAACAAATTATAAACGTAAAGTAAAAAGTGGACTTGTTATTGTGAGGTGTATTGCAAAGTACACACTAAAATTAATTTTTCTATCCAACCCAAATGATTTCGTATTTGAGAACACAGTAATTAAAAATGTAAATTTATATCTCATAATAAAAGAGAGCTACGCTGAATACACAAAAATTAATTAAAACTTGGTTAGTTACTTTTGGTAAAGTTATGTTATTCATAGAGCTTTATAAATTAACTAAAAGTTTGAATCTGGGGTTGGTTTAAATACAAACCCCAGATTCAATTTCGAAATTCTATTATGTAATAAATTATTGGAATCTTTAGTAACCTCAATATTTTTAAACCAAGGCGGTATAGTATGAGGAGGCAAGTATACCTTTTATTCAGACAATGCAAGTATGAGTGGGAAGTATCAGCAAGTTTGGGGACGGATGACGAGATCACCCCAGCCTTGTATCGACCAGTGACGTCACTGCTGTCAATCTGTCACAGCCTTGTACTCAGATCTGTATCTGATTTGGCTTTTTCTTTGCTTTCAAAAGCGACAGTAGCCCAACCATGTACAAGGATATTTCTAGGGCATTTAATTATTTGTTCATACGCAATGCAATAGGAAACAGCAAATTCAAAATTAAATTAATTAGCAAGATATATTTTTCTACCCTCATGGACAAGATATGTGCCAGTGGCAGACATCGGTCTAGTAACTTACGATATTTTAATCTTTGATTTGAATTTTAAAATTGTCGGATGAATATTAATCCTCGAGCATTTAATTTTGTTTTATTATATATCCTTTATTTTTTGTTTAAGAAAAGCTTTTTCCATGGCATTTTTTTTCTTAAGTTATTTATTAGTTGAAACTTTTTCTAGGTTACATTTTATAGTCCGTGAGGGAGATGAGAGTTTGTGGAAGTTTGTTCTATCTTCTGCCCACATACACTCCTACCAATATTACGGCCAACTAAGAAACAATCATTAAAACGTAATAATCGTTGATACCAGTTGGAAAAATATCCAAAATAAACTAATTTCTCTTTGAAAGTAATAAAGGACCTTGGAAGGATGATTTTCTCTCATTTTCTTAACCTCTAAATGACCAAACGGAATACCGCAGAGTTTCACAACTCTAAACTGTTATAGGAACTAACAATAAAACATAAACAATCATGCTACACTATGAACTTACGTTGACATTGATTCCAGGCAGTGCAAAAACTCTGGTGTGCGGCAGCTCCTTGAGCACGTACCTGAAGAACTCCTGCTTGCCCTTGTACCACTTGACGGTGTAGAGCTGGTCGCCCTCCAGGTCGTAGAGGCAGAGGAGGGAGGCGGTGGAGCCGGTGGGGACCGCCACGGGGACACGAATCACCACATCCCTCAGACCCCCAGCCCCTGCGACCACGCAGAAGTAAATGGGTAAGAAAAGGGATTGCTGAAGGCTCATCAGAACTGACAATGGTCGGTCACATGGAAACATGTATAGTTATCGTGTTCTGTTATTGGTGTTTGTTGATGTGTTGATCGATAACATTGCCACACTCTGGTTAACTCTGTAAAGGGATATAATACACTGTATAAACTAAGGGTGATCATTAATAGCCTTCCATTTGGTGTTGACTGCTCCAGCCAAAGCTAGTAGGACAAGCCGCACCGTTATCGTACATTCTATCTCTCTCACAGACGACGAGATTTTCCGTTTTTAAAGTGACCTAATATAGTTTAGTTCAATTCAGGTTGGTCTAAGATCACGTTTGTAATATTCATGACCAATCCGAGAACGATAGGTTAGACTAACACTTAGAATGGTCCAGCATAGATAAATTAAGTGAATTCGATAACTAAAAGTTGCATCAACACCAAGCCACATTGAGACCTCAGGTATTAAATATTATTTTAAATTGAAGACAGATGTTGAACTCTAGAAGTTTTATTTGAACAAGGAGTATTTTACACGATTTTTTCAGGTCGTGTGAAGAGGATTTGGTTTAGAAGAAGCCCTTTAGCATAAAGTTCTTAGAAATTGGTGAAACTTAAAAACCAATACCCTATGAAAGTACGATGAGGTAACCGAATTTTGCTGTGTTCAAAACAGGGTTTTCTTTTAACAGACAAATATCACACCATGTAAAATATAACGTAAAGTGACAAGAATTATAAAGGATAATATTTAGCAATGAGATTTTACTTTCGTTTATATTTAGTATTTTATTTTAGTTGATAAAAGTCCTCGCACAGTGTTGTCAAGTGAAAACCATTTTAAATGAAACGCTTCGTCATCAAAATGATCCTCAGTTGTTAGAAGTGGTCTCTTGTGCCCCGTTTGACATTTTCACTGTTGTAATTAAACAACCACAGCACTGGGACTCATTTAACGTTCATTTATTTAAAACACTCGACGTTTCCAATACGACCACCATTTAGATATATGCGTTTAATAATTTTGTCAGTGCTTTGAAAGATTAGCTAATGGATTGTAATTTCAGTGGGATATGCATTTGATAGTGAGATGTATGTTTGAATCTTTATACTGAATACATATTTCAGTACGTTATATTTTATCTATATCTTACCTATTATTAATAGAAATACCACTGAGATAAAAGCGTTTCAATAGATTAAATTTAATTACTTATTACTTTATACTTATATTTGACTTATGCAATTGGGATTGTAAATCAAATGTTTCGGAAATTAAGTTCATAATATACTGTTTGAAAACCCATTACTAATTAATATTGTTTGGCCCATTATTAAAACGTCGTATAATCTATTTAAATTCAATCACAATCTACCTTTTACTACGTTATTCGTTTTTCTTTACGCATAACGCACTATTATTTTTTTTTGGGCCTTCCATAAATTCCAAGGGACTTATCTCCACTCCTTCTCTGTCCCTAGTCAAAAACAATTTAAATTCAGACGCTATCTTCCCAGCGATTTTGTTTAAACCAATGATTCCAAGTAACGTCAGATTCTCAAAACTATAAAACATTTATCAAGTCTTGTCAGACATTATAGGATCCAGAACAGTTTTTTTTATGATATAGTTGAATAAAATATGGATCTATAATCTATTAATAATGAGTTGTATTATAAATCAATAATAAACTAGACTGTTTTGGACTTTTAGTCTTTTCTAAATAGATTTATTTAACTAGAAAAAGCCTTTTAATTTATGATAAAGCTGACCTTATCAGAAGTTTCTAAAGGTGAAGAAAGGAAGTTATTGAAATGACACACCCAAAGTCATGTTTCAACCTCAAACTTCTGTTCAGTTAATGTAAGTTTGTGTAAAAGTCTTATACCATTGGTAAATCTCTATAAGGTCCTTGCACTTTCAAAGTTTCATTTTTATTATACAAATACAGTATATATTACCTGAGATCATATTCATGATAAATTTCCTTATATTTACTGCGGTATTACATAACTAACAAATATTATAAATATGCATTGTATTTTTTTAATAAAGTAAAATTTTTTTTAATAATCAGTAGAACCACAGTTGTATTGCTTTTACTTTTATAAGTAATTCACGCTCTCATCAAAATCAATTTTGAATCCAATGACCAAGGTAGTAACCGTTAATACTTCGGTAGAATTACAAGGACAGCTCACTTGTGTGAAAAGTGACCACTTTTCCTGTGGGGAGAGTTTTATATATTAAACTAGATAAATGCATTTATAATCGTAAAATACCCAACCTCATTCCGTGTTCTACGTCTTTCTCTAACTGACAAAAGCAGCCTTAGCGTTCTAGTTCTTGGCAAACTTGGCCCATTAGGACTTGATAACTTCAAGTAAACACACTTCGTGTTACATTTGTAGGAGGAACACCATACCCTCATTATTTACCATAAGATTGTGTTTACTTTGTACATGTATATTCAAATTTCAAATATATTAAACAACTAACTTAAGCTTATGGTTGCTTAACCACTTTCACCAATATTTCACACTTAAGATCGCTTGATAAACAAATTATTATAGTAAAATCTTTTATAAAAAAGAAAATATACAATATTTTTCTCGTAATATTTAATTTTAAGGAAAATTATGTTATTAAATTTTTAACCCGATCACTGATGTTTATAGGCTGGTTATCATAATTTATTTTTACTATCTGATTTTTGCCTCTACTTACTTCGATCTTATGAAATTATGGCAAATAGTGTTCATGATGTTAAGTCATAATTTATTCCATTTCTCTAACAGAGTGTAGAATGTAGAAATAGTAATTACCACTTAAAAAACAACTTGTAACACAGATTCAGATTACAGTAATTTAAGATCAAGGAAAAGGTTTTTGCTGACCTTTAAAAATGTTGTAAATAAATCAACTAAAGGATTATCGAGTGGTTTTATCTAACAATAACTGACACAATTACGTAATTTTCAAAGTTTGCAATTGTTGTTTGAAAGGTAAATAGCCTTGCTGGCCAGCTGATAGGGGCAACATTATCCGTGTTTGAACGGTTGTGCCCCGCTTTGTGTTGTCTGATGCCGCCTGTTAATCCCTTAGCCAATTATCAACTGTATATTGCCATTAAAATCTATGAACCCAACATATAAAAGAATATAAGTTTTGGCAATATTTTTAAATATTTCTACTCGTTAAAAAGCCGTGAACAAATCACTAAATAATTAATAAAAAGTGTTGGTTTTCAGTTTATAAGTTAATTTTAAATGTAAAATTTACAGCGCCATTTTCATTTAAATTTAAATTTTATATTTTAAAAATATAGTTAAATTGGTGAGGTATTTCCGAATGAGCTCCATTGTGAAAAATTATTGATTATGAATAGTGTATTCATAAATAAATAAATCTGACTAAAGTCAGCTATTTACTAATTATAATTGGAACTGGCAACTCAGTAAAAGCAAAAATTAAAATATAAATTGAGTAGCTTTACCTTTAAAACTCTTAGTTGATAGTTCAATAAAAACAAAATCTAATATTTTCAGTCAACAAATAATTGTAGTCAAAATGTTTGATCTTAAACATGATAAATACATCTTTTATAAAAAATGGTTTCTTAAAATTAATGACAAGAAAGATTGTGATATAAAAAGATAATTGATTAATATTCCACTGCTATAGTACAAAATGAGGTCTTAATACTTTCGTTTCACAGTGGAAAACAACGCAAACACATAAATCTTCAAAGTGGAAGAAATATTACATCAAAGAACTGTTTTCGAGATCCCCCTTCCCAATTCAATAACCTACATTTCACTTGGCAAACAAACAAATGTAAAAAAATCAATTATAGTGTTAAAATAATTAGCATTATTTTGTTTGGGAAACAAACAATTGTTAAAATAATCAATTATAGTATTGACATTTTTAGCATTATTGTGATGTTCCTTGTAAAATGTCGTATTTCCTCCTTTGCATTTGGTAAAACATAAACCCCAATATATCACCATTATCCAGTCAAACTCTTGGACTAAATGCAGTTAGATTTTATAATGTAAAAAACATGTTAATGGGATCAAGTTTATTCTAAAAAACCATCTGGCAGCATCATCTATTAGATTTATAAATTAAATATGCTATGTTTTTATAGGAATTTGAGAAAATTAAAGGAAAAAAAGCTTAGGCATAATATTATTAAAGCTTTACTTGTATTTTCTTAAATGAGTGCTAAGAGAAAGTGAGTGTGAGTTTAGATAAAAGTGCAGTGCAAATTTGAACAAGAGCCAACCAATCAATAGAATATGAAACAACAAAGAACTGAGTAATTGATAAATACTTGTTGTATTTCTTTGTACAAATTAAAATGTATGATATTATATAGCATGTAAAGATTTTCTAATAAACCCTAAAGACAAAATCAATAAATTGGATCTAACAACTAAGTTGATTATATAATATTAAATTAGTGTCATGAGTGTGGTGTAGTTTTCTTTATATTTTTCAAATACAAC
Organism: Allygus modestus; assembly: GCA_963675035.1. Taxonomy (NCBI): domain Eukaryota; kingdom Metazoa; phylum Arthropoda; class Insecta; order Hemiptera; family Cicadellidae; genus Allygus; species Allygus modestus. The sequence goes on from OY776112.1 coordinate 314,527,365, forward strand.
TAGAACACTATGATATTCAATCCGAAGCTTAGCGCGGTTATACCTTTAAACGATATTCCTCTTCAAACTTTGGAAGGCGGCAATTAATTCAGCTTTGACACTTCCAATCTGCCCTAATTGACGAGGCGCATCTGGTAGGAGCTGAGTGATTTGACATGGCTTATTGAACTCGGCCATCGGCGTCGCTGCGCCGAGTGCTCTCAACTGTTCGCCATTTGCGATTATTACTATGAAAGTTCGATGGAAATTTGTCCTCGATCGGTAATATAAACGTTTAACGTGTTGACTTGTCTTTACTGTGACTCGAACAGAAACTAACAATAAAAGTTGACTTTCACATATTGGGTTTGTGCATTATCCTGCGTTATCCTGGTTTGGGTTTTAAAAAATGTTCCAAATTTCAAACACGAAACCTCCAATAATCACCAATGCAATCCTCACTTTGTCTGTGGTTATGTTTGCCATTTTTGCGTCCCCCTGTTAAAAAAATGAAATCCCTCTCCCAAATTTTTAAGAATGTTAAAATATACTTGCAAACAATAGAAGGGGTTGTTATGGTATTACATTATCTTCTCATCCGAGTATGGGAAAATTCCATTTGCCGCTCACGTTTGATATTTTATTAAGGATATTAAGTGATATTTCTATAAAGGAGCTATAAGATTCTCTGAGAAAGTAGCAATAGTTTCCCCCTGGAAAAGAGCATAAATTCTTACAGTTTTTCTGTTTATCTATCTTCTTCTATATCTTTAATACGCTAAGTCAATTTTTGTAAACAGACCTCCTCCTTATTTTTGAACCAATTTCGATAATTAAGGTGTCAAAAAATTTCCCAGGTTCGTATATGTGCAAATTGGTTTTCAATTTACGATATTTTTAATACGAAGGGCACGGACTGCCCTAAAAGTACGTTTTTCCCCATAAGATTAACATGGGGAATAATTTGAATTCAGTTGCATCCTAAAATAGGTGATGATACAGTAAAATACAGGTAAACAGTAAGAACAGCTGATTGCACGATTTAGAGCGACATGTCCACTAGTAGCTTATATTCTCGTAACACCGCTTTTAAAGATTAACATGTGGTAATTTTGTTATGGTTGTTTCAAAATAAAGTATTAAGTAAATACATTTTATAAAATAAATTAAGGTTAAAAGTAATTTTCTTAGACCTTCACTTCCCTGGCTAAGCACCCTTAGCCTGGGTATCTATGCTTAGCCATGCTGTGGATGGTGAAAAGAATTAGGTTCATCCCTAATACGTTTCTGAACTCACTAAAATTAAGATATAAAATGCCGTATTTGAAGTTAAAGCTCTAATGATAAGATTAAACTTAATTGTCATATTTAGTAACGTCAGTGCTGTTATTGGTAATGCTTAGTCCCTTTCTTTCAGGACTAGCTAATGAGCATAGATCTTACATAACATACATCTGTTTGATCACCATTTATGTAATAGTTTAGCATACGTCACCGAATTGCCTCCAAGTATTGAACTACTTAACTATTATACCATTGTTAGCTTGTACACCACCTGGCCAAAATCGGTTTTGGGGTTTTGTTCCAAAAAATATTTTTGTGTACATAGGTATATGTTTTAAATATAATTTTAGCTTATACCATTGAATTTAGTTTATTAAATAAACCATTTAGTAATTAGAATTACTGTTATAAGTCAATTTATTATTGATACTGAAAGTCATTTTATTCTTATGTATAGTACCTAAAATTATATATCTTATATTTATATTTATGACTATTATTATGATTTATATTTAGTTATATTTATGACCATGTATTGATAATTCTTGGTATGTGGTTTTACCTGTTTTGTCTATTTATATTTTTTAAAACATCCTCAATGTTGTGCTTCCTATTACATCAAACCTGGCTACTCAGCCCTGATTTTATTCCATAGAGAACAAATAAAAGGCTTGAGAATTTAAATCTTGCATACTTATCAATTAATGTAAATGAAATTGGGAATTAGTTTCATATGGTTGTATATAACAAACTTATGCATTGGGAATCCGCTGAGTCTGCTGGTTTGCGACGGGATATTGAAGTACCGTTAATGTGTATTTTGTGTTAAAATAATATTTTATAAATAAGTCTATGCGCTACATCACATTATTTTTTACACATATCAAATTATACCTATACTAAGACCAAATCGTAGAATTGAACACGCTTTTCAGAACTAAATAAACACAAGAACTAACTTAACTAACTTAAACTTTGCGAACTAATAATCGTTTATTCTTTATTACGACATAAACAAAAAGTTGCAGCCTAAAGCTTGAGGGATTTACACTTCTGAGCATTAAAGCCAAATTACTTTAGATATTTAGTGGAAAGAAATCCACAAAAGTGGTCGGTAAGCGGCAAAAGCAGGGGCTTGTGGTGCGGGGATTAGCGTTGTCGAGGTTTGTTACGGAACACAAAGAACATCTAGTGTTGTTTTGTTCTCCTTCCGGTTGAGCCTGTCCATTTGTTAGAAATATAATTTTAATACAGTTTTAAAAGCGGTTTGTTTCTGTTAATAGAGGAAAATATTATTTTCCTGTAATAATTGTTATGAGTTATATTTAAATTATGCTTAATTAATATAAGAATAATTTTCCTTCCTTAGTTCCTCCTTGTCTGTTCTGGGGTCTTGACTCCTAGTTGAACCTGAATAGCTAGTCTAGTCTGAATGGTGGTGGAGTAGTGTCAAGGAGGGAGTAGTGGATCTTCCTTGCAGCTTGGGACGGGTCCTTGGGAAAAGGACCCTTACCCGACGGTCATCAGTTTGCCGGGCTAGGGGACGAACCATCCTGGAGCCCCCGACCTTTGAGAGGTTGGAGGCTCTGTGCGATGGCAGTTCCTGTCTGGTGAACTTGGGGGCGTCGGGTCAGAGGGCGAATCGTCCTGGGCTGTTCTGTCACCCATAGAGCCCGGGAGCTAGGTAGGGTTCTCTCTCCCTTTCTGGCTCAAGGGAAACTGACCCCGTCCTACCTTTCCCATCCCTGAAAAAAATCTCTTTCCGGAGGCTGCATAATATCCCATAAAAACGGGAGACACGCCTAACCAGCTATGCCTCTTAATCCTCCAAAACCAACAAGCCTTAACCTGGCTTTATTGTATTGTAACAATGGTAAACTAATCACCCAATAACCATTAAATATTTTGTTATTAGCACGGCACTTCGTTCCTAGATATAAGACACGCTTAGACAGCTTTTTACATACCTCTGAATCCGGCTGACAAATTGGCACTGACCATAGCTATTTTTTTCAACTATCGGTACTTTTATTGGAAGGAGCCATCCCATGACAATATTAAAGCTCTAATATTTCCAATAAGTTAACTTGTGAAATAAAATTAACTAAATTGTACTGTAACTGCTTTTTATCCAATAACACCGCCGTAAATTAGAACCGGATTTTCAAGAAAAATTAGAAATAGAAATGAATAGACCCTTTACCGAAATGGTGACCCAACCGGTGAAAACCCAAGGACAAAGCCCGAGATGGTAAGCGACATTATTGTATTATTGGAGGATTGAATGAAGCCCGAATTCCAAGTCTTAAAAAAATAAATAGTCTGTGTTCTAAACAACAATTCATTTTCTTTGTTTCTTTTCCCCGCATACTCATTCTACTATTGTGAATAATGTGTGTGATAACAAATGCTTCAAATTGTTCTTCTCCCAAACGGGTGGTCTTATTGTATACCGGGTGTGAACACAATGAGTTAAGTTTTCATTAATTAACTTCCACTTCTGTATAAACTATCAGTAACATGAATATGTTTTTTTTAAACTTATTTTAAATTATGTCTATTATTACTAACCACCAAATTAAGGGTTCTTGAAAATTAATAAAACAATTCACAACTACGAAATATCCCATGTGATTTTCCAATTAATCTTTATTATAATCTGCCAAATAAATCATTTTAGTTTGAACTTTATAATTTGTTTACAAAAATCGGTTAGTAACATTTTGAATTTAAATCATTTAAATATATTTGGTTATTACAAAATGTAATTTAATAAAAGGTCGTGTAAAAACCGCTTGTAAATAATTTTAAATGTTTGATGCACGCAATGTAATAAACAAACACCAAAATCGGCTAACATGTCAAAGGTCATTTTAACAAACAAATGGGCCTGTTGTGAAACAGTTATTTTCGATACGTTACATTCACTCCAGTACACACAACATTCATTAGCAGGTTTTTAGAATGATAGAGTTTTGCTTCGGGACATGTTTTGGTTTACTCTGCTTATGACAACAGATGTATGACTCATATCGATTATTTAACCAAATAGCTAGTTACCGATGTGGCATGAACAGGTTGACATATAACGTCAGCCCTTGGCAAGACTATTTTGAGTTACGACAAATACATTTCCATATTACTTCAAAAATGTTTTCTAAAAGAACCATAAACATAGTTATATATGTTTATTTATTACAGTTTGTTTGTTTGTTTTTGGGGGGATTAGGAGGCCCTGGCATAGTCGGCTAGGTATGTCTCCCTTGGGATATTTTACAGCCACCGGAGAGATGGAAAAGAGGGATGGGAAAGGTGGTAGGTTGGGGTCAGTCTGCCTCGCTCCAGAAAGGGAGACAGAGCCTTACCTAGCTCCGGGGCTCTGTTGGTGACAAAACCCCAGGACGACTCTCCCAGTATAGTCTGTATGTTATAGGCCTCTATAATTGTTATGACATTTGCCATTAACAATTGTTTGTATTCGTAAAATATCTATGACAACTAAGATTTACCTATATTACTACATTGTTGATACAGGTTCCGTCACGATGTACGATAATCATAGTATTTTGAGAACTTCTAAAAAGTTTACAACATATCACCTATTTATTCCAGCCTAACATTAAACATGTTGAAGCTTCATAATCTTTGTCTGGTGTCGGTGTCTGGTGTCTGGAGTGAGGAATAATTATTCTGAAGCTAGTCAATACATCTTGATATCACCACTTTTTTATAGCACTAGCGAAGAGTGCGTAAAATTTAACATCAAATAAAATAAAAATAAACACAAAATACCCCCGTCGCAGCAAACCTGCGTCCTCAGAGAATTTCAAATGCAAAATATTTGTCTTAATACCACATAAAGCCGCATACCAAGTTTCATAAAAATATATTCACATATAAGCGATGTTAATTGTTATCCATAAGAATAACATTGGTAATGAGTACGTAGGTTTGCTGAAACAAGGAACATAAACAATTGGTTTTTATGCAAACATAAATATAATTTAACTAGGCGAAGCCACATACCAAGTTTCATCAATATTCAATCATAAATAAGCGCCAAATAACATTTTAGTTATTCTCCCTAAGAATAACATGGGGGCTGAGTAAGCAGGTTTGCTGCAACGAGGAACAAAAAAATGGGTTTTTATGCAATTATCAATATATCTCAACCAAGTGAAGCTACATACCAAGTTTTCTTATTTTATGTTCATAATTAAGGGAGTCATTACATTTGACTTTTTCTCCGTAAGAATAACATGGGGGCTGAGTACACAGGTTTTCTGCTACGGGAATAATCAACAAGAATCATTTTTTTGTGCAAATATCAATACACCAGAACTACGTGAAGCCACATACCAAGTTTCATCAACATACATTCATAAATAATCGAGATATCAAATTTTATTTATTCTCCATAAGTATAACATTGGACAACGTACTGTGTTTAGCACTTTGAATATCTCAGCAACAGTTGGGCGTAGAATTACAATTTAAACACCAAAATGATCGTTTTGTGGAACTGAACAGATTGTTAAAAGCAAATGTGAAGTTTACATTAAAATAAACTGAGAAAAATCCAAAAACCTTTTTCCCATAAGATTAACATGGGCGATTTTATGAGCAGGTTTTTTTGGATTTTCTCCGCAACCACTTAACCTAGGTTAATAATTCAAAATACTATATTATTTGTTTTTTTAAGTTCTATAACATGGTTAAAACCAAAATTAAGTTGTTCAAACATTTCAGGGTGAAAAATGCAAAAAACTGATTTTTGAAAAATTTAAAACCCCCATAAACCCCCTTCCCATAGTCCGATTTTTCTGGTTTTCGAACTTAAAGTCATGAATGTCATTTTACACATTTGAGCCAAATTTCATCAAAATCGGACGTTTTTTACTCAAGTTATCGCATTCACGGACACACACACACACACACACACACACACACACACACACACACACACACATATATATATATATATATATATATATAAATTTGAACGAATAGTGTTTTTGTCATCTGGAGACCTCAAAACAAAAAATTATCATGGTCTCGGGCTTAAGTCTTACTATGAGACCTACGGTAATAGCTTCTTCCCTATAGGGGAAATTCGCTAAAACACCAAAAAAAATACACACTAATAAAATAAGTCACTATAAGTGAATATAAATAAGTAAAATTAGCAAATAAAGGGGTAATTTGTTTATAAATAACATTAGTGCACGACGATTCAGTTTTACTTTTGTAACAATTGTAATGCAAAGTTATTAATCAGTATTCATAAATAATGACTTTAACTTCACGAAGCTGATTTGCGATTCAATACTTTTAATATTTGTGTCGTTTATTTGATTTCATAACGGAACAGTCACAATAAATCGTGTTTTCACTTCCGAAGGGAAAAATAAAATTTTCAACACTCGCGTTGGCAATTTCAGTTTCCAGAACGGTGCATATTTAATAAGGAGCGCTCAACTTTATCTCTTCGTGAGAAAACTTAGTTTGCGGTCACGAACATTTCGGCAAATCTCCAGAGAACACGGCTTGCATACGTTAATGCTTACTTTTGCACGTATTAAATGCATAAAATATGTAAATTTACACAATTTCTCAAATAATACAATATGTTTATTTCTGTCGGTAATAGTTATTACACTACAAAAGTCGTGGTTAGAATGAAAATTGTAATTAAGAACAATGTCAAGTTGTCATCTACTTTTTTCTTCATTCTTCAGAGTTGCCACTCCTATTTCTAGTTAAATTGGTCACCGGCTAGATCAGCTAGGTCGGGGTTGAAGATTTGTAATGGCGTTGTAAAATCAACCATAACAAGGAACCTCAGAAATCCTTAAGTAAGTTGTAGGGCGCCACCTCATTGGAGGATGTAGAGAAACTGAGACTCATCAATGAGGAACCAAGTCTCTTCCCTTAGAGGTCCTTGGTAGAGATTGATACTCAAACCAATTAAATAAGCTGAAAGATATATTGCACTTGATTTGGCTGGTCGTTACACCATAGGCTTATGAAAGTTTGTTATAAAATAAAACATTTTATAGATATTTAAAATTATAAATGAAGTATGGTAACTCTAGACAATTAGATTAGGCTAAGGAATATTTACTTCAATTTAACTCGATTACTTTAACTCAATATATATAGTTCACAATGATTTTAAATAGAAGTAATGCTGTTAGTTGTATAATTAATCTTGATAAATAAAAGAATTTATTTTTTGGTAAGTCAAATAAATATTTAATCAAAATAAACTGTCAAATTGCCGGATTTATCCAGCTTTAGTAATCGGTAACAAGGTAGACTCAATTGTAAACTCAAAATAGAAATAACAATCAAATTTAATCAACTTTTGAGATAAGGATAACAAAATACCAATGTTGGCCTAAAATAAAAACGTATTACCAACAGCAGATAAGCGCTTAATCTTCAGACCAAAATATTTCCTGAACTCATCCTTCAAATTCTTTAGATAAACATCAAATCCCTTATATTCATCAAAATGTCAACATGAGACAACCACATAAACTACTATATTCATTAATTATACAGATCCTTAAAACTAATGTACAAATCTTAACCTAACAATCAACACAACAATCACCTAGGTGGCCACCTGTAAATAACATGAATTAATATGCAACATCAAAGTTCAATTGGCACTGTAGTAAATAGTCTCTTCTCTGGGGTAGTTGTCTTCCTTGATGAGAAAATCCTGGGTCGGAAATAAATGTGAATAGTCACTCACCAAATTGAAGTTCAAAATTATCGCGGGCCCGCAAACGGTATCGCATTTACACTGAAGTCCTAAGGGGTTTGGAAGGCCCCAGTAGTCCAAGCAGCACACAGTAGTACCAGGCTGTCTGATGTAGAAGTCCCGGAGTAGTCCAAGGTGGCAGCCAGCTCTCACAGTGGCAGGTGGTGTCCAGCACCTCTAAGGTGGCTGACTGTCAAAACCCTCAGGCAACAGTTATTTATCCACCAACTCTGGGTGTGAGGGTTTAAATTCACCAATATCAGACTAGCACAAATTTTCTTTCACTGCCCCCGCTTCCTCAGTCCTTCCGACCCAAATCGGCTGTTATCAATCTCTCTCGGCGCCCTGAACCAAGCGTCAGTCCATGCGGCCGGGCCCCGAAACCAGCGTCCATGACTGTTTGATCACGTCGCCGCTCCTTATCTTGTTGACCGTTGGCACTGGCTAAAACGGTAATGCCTGCAAGTGAGGGAGGCAATTGCACGCACATCCACCAGGTGGTGGCTTTATTTGTCGGAAGGTGCACTCTACCGACGATAAATCCAAAAATGGCGAGCCTTTCCAGGTGATCAAGCTGGAAATTTTCGGGGATTATAGGTTTTAAATTTCAAGCGTTACAAATACCCCCCTTCCTTGGAGAAATTTTCCCAAAATTTCTCATCGTCTACTCGATGTCTCTCTTCAAGTCAGAAACATGCCAGTTTCCCAAGGGCTTTCCATCAAGGTCTTCGACTGCATAGACCAGGTTTGATATTTTCCGGGCGACGCGAAAGGGACCAACAAATCTTGGGGTAAGTTTGGCTGCAAAGTATGCCCCCGCTTTAGATTGTGCAAAATTCCGTTTCCACACCAAATCTCCTTCCTTGAATTGGAGTGGCCTCCTTCGAAGATTGTAATGTTTGGAGTTCCTTATATGTGCATCCGAAATCTTTTGGGTGACCTCCTGGTAGATCTGTTGAAGTTCTTGCAACCGTTTGCCGTAATCTCCACAGCTCAAAACTTCAGGGGTTTCTTCCGTGTCGGTGCATCCTGGAGCTTTCCCCGATGGTGCCGGTTCTCGTCCGAAATTGATGAAGGCAGGAGAATATCCTGTGGTCTCATGGATGGCTGTCCTTAATGCGAATCCCACTTGTGGAAGGAGCCTGTCCCATTCTCTGTGGTTTTCTCCGATATAAGCTCTCAACATTGTGATTATGTTCCTATTGACCCTTTCCGCAGGGTTTGCCTGTGGATGTCGGCTCGGGTTTAACAATAGTTTTACATTATAATCTTTCGTCATGTTCCTGAATGGGGCACCAATAAATTCAGAGCCATTGTCACAGATTATGTAATCCGGTACACCATAGACCATAAAAATGTCCTCCTCTAAGTGTTTAGACACTGCCTTTGCGTTTGCTGACCTCAGTGGATAAAGAAGGGTGAATTTAGAGAAGGTGTCTGTGACCACTAGCAGATATTTAAATCCCCGAAGAGATCGAGGAAAAGGTCCCATCAAATCTGCCGCTATCATTTTCCATGGCTGGTTCACTCCTCTTCTTTCTCCCATTAATCCTGAAGGCTTCTGTTGGTCGTACTTCACACTATGACATGTCTTACATCTAGCAACGTACTTGGCGATATCTTTTCTCATCTTTGGCCAAAAATATCTTTGTTGAATTCTTTTGCAAGTCTTTAGACTGCCCATATGGCCAGCCGTTGGAATGTCATGTCCTTCTCTCATTATCTGAGGCCGTATATCCTTTGGAATTACCAATTTCCAATCTTCCGATTCCTCTGTAAGGCTGGAACTATTTGGTAAATGCTTCCATATTTTTCCTTCTTCGATTTTCCACTCAGGATACTTTTCAGGTTTATCGGCTACAACCTCCATCATTCGTCTGTACCATTTGTCCTGGATTTCTTCTGGTAGATCGATGACATAGACCATCTCGTCTTTCGCTGTTTCTTTTGTAGGGTTCCTCGAGAGAATATCTGGAACAACGTGTTCCTTTCCTTTGCGATGTATCAGGGTGAAATTGAAGGGCTGCAAACGAAGACACCATCTAGCAATTCTTCCCTGGGGGTCCTTTAAATTATGTAGCCACAGTAGGCTGTGGTGGTCAGTCACGACCGTGAACTTAGTTCCTTCAACATAAGGCCGAAATCTTTCGATTGCCCAAATGACCGCGAGGCACTCTCTTTCTGTTGCCGAAAACTTTTGCTCACCTTTGCTGAGTGTGCGGCTTGCATAGGCTATTACTGACTCTCCTTGTTGTGAAGTTTGACTTAAAACAGCTCCTATACCTATGCCTGATGCATCACATGATATAGTGAATGGTCTGGAGAAATCTGGACATGCTAATATGGGTGCTTTAACTAAGCAGCTCTTGATATCGTCAAATGCCTTTTGTGCCTCTTCTGACCATTCGTATTTTTTATTTTTCTTCAAGAGTCTAGTTAGGGGCTGCATTCTTTCTGCAAAATTGGGTATGAATCGGCGGTACCACGAAGCTGTTCCGCAAAATTGGCGTACTTGTTTTTGGTTCTTGGGTACCGGGATACTCGTTATTGCTTCTACCTTTTCAGGATCTACATGCAACCCCTGTTTATCCACAATATAGCCGAGGTATTTCAATTCATGGTGGCACCATCTACACTTATCCTGATTTAGTGTTATGTTAGCGGCACGCAAGCGAGCAAGTATCTCCCTTAACACTTCTACATGATGATCGAAATTGCTAGTTACCACGATAATGTCATCCAGGTAGACAAAAACATGGGGTTCCAGATCTGCTCCTATGACTGAGTCTATGAATCTCTGCCAAGTGGCAGCCGCATTGTGTAGTCCAAATGGCATTGTTTCAAACTCAAACAGTCCCCTCCCTGGGATAGTGAAAGCTGTTTTTTCTTTGCTGTCTTCAGACAGAGGAATTTGCCAGTAGGCGCTTTTGACATCCATTTTTGACAAATAGCGAGCGTCTCGTAACCTATCCAGTATCATCGTTACCTGCGGTAAAGGGTATGCATCTCGTTTTGTTACTGCATTTACTTGACGAAAATTTACACAAAATCTTGTACCACCATCAGGTTTGTCTACCAAAACTATAGGTGAAGACCAGGCGCTTTTTGATTTTCTGACCACTCCCAGTTCTACCATTTTATCCAACTCATCGTTTGCAATCTTCAACCTCGCTGGTGACATCGGATAGTACCGTTGCTTTATAGGTGCAGCGTTACCTGTGTCAATTACATGTTCTACTAGCTGTGTCCGACCTAATCCTGAAGGTGACTTTTCAAATTCTTCCTTGATGACTCTAAAAAGTTCTAGTCTCTGCTCTTCTGTAAGGTTTTCCTCTGATCTCAAACCACTATCCGTCTGAAGTGTCGAAATTCTTGGGATATCAGGAGCAAATTCCCATGTTCTATTGTGTAAGTCTGTCACTAGTTGCATTTTCCCCCAGAAGTCGACTCCTAATATTAATGATTGCTTCAAAGAAGGCACCACTAACACTGGCACATTCCTGGTCCTACCCTGTAATGTAATCGGTAAATAGACTTCCCCTATGATTTCATGCTTTGACAAGTCTGCAGTTTCCACAAAATTTCGATTGAAGTGTTTGAGCCTCGCAGGAAATTTATCAAGAATCCAAAGACCTTCCTCTCCTAGTACTGTCCTTGATGCACCGGAATCTAGAAGTGCTCTGAAACCCTTTCCAAAAATGCGTATGTCCAAGTAAGGTCTTGAATCGTTCTCTTTTGACACCAAGATATAATTAATTTTAAGAACTTGCTCTACTTTTTCCTGGGAGTCAACTAGCCTTTTCCGGTCGACTCCCCACCTCACAAGTTTTTTGGATTGCACCGTGAACATTCCGCCCTGATCGTATCTGGCTGACCACAACCATAACAAAATTTCTTTTTGTGTGACCTACAATCCGCATGTCTGTGTCCTACGTGTTGACAATTCCAACATCTCACTTCTTTTCTGCCTATCTTGGTGTATGTCTGTGTATGTAGGGTTGCAACTCTCCCCTGAGGTCCATTTCCACGCCTAGTCCGGTCGAAGCATGCTAAATCAGGTTCTAGAATGGGGTTGTTCATTGATGGGTTTCGAACGAAGTTAGCCCGTAGTCGACCTGCTTCTGCCCGTCTGCCTTTGTTTCTTAGCTCTTCAATTGTACTGATTTCCTCTAACGCTAAACGATCTTGCAAGTGTGGATGCATGTTCTTCATAATTTGTCTCAATTTATCCGTTTCCTGGACCTGGGCAGTTAATCTTCCATATAGCCCTTCCATTGATGCTAAATACAAGTCAATGGGTTCACTTTCCCCTTGGTACCTACTGAAAATTTCACGCTGCAATCTTATGTCGTAATCCGGCGACTGAAATACCGTTCGCATTTCCCTACATAATTCTGACCAAGACTGAATCCTATTCAAGGTGGAACGGTACCAAATCAACGACTGTCCTGTAAACAAATCTACTGCAGACTCAAATAATTCTCTTTCATTTAAACCACGTGCTCGCCTCAACTCCTCCACTCTCTGCAAAAAAGAACCGACACTCTGACCTGTGCTCAGGTCAAACTTGAGACCCCATTTGTAAACTGGGATTGCCTTGGATCTACTCATATATCCTACTTCCTTAATTTCCTCGGCTTTGCAGGTCCGTAGTGGTTCCATTGCCCTATGCGGTGCCTTGTCTTCATTAGATGTCATTTTAACTGGATTCAATTCTATGTTCTCATCTGATGTAAACCTTTTTGACCTCTCCTCTTGATTCTCCAAGTTTTCTGTACCCATGTTTAAATCACCTTGAGACTGTTGTGGTTCCTCTCCTGGTGGTGTTCCTGTGCTGCCTCCTGCTGCGAAGTTGTCCATCAATTCTTTAACTTTACTTAGCAGTTCCTCTTTTTCCTGTTCATCTTCCTGAAGAGGGTCTGTGATCGGAATTCTCCCAACTCGTGAATAGAGATGCCACAACCTACAAGAAATTCTCTGGAACTCTGTATCCTTCTTATTTCCCTCATACTCTTCCACTAATGTAGAAAAATCTGAGTATTTATCCTTACATTCTTTCAGCTCCTCCTCTAGATCCAACTGCTTCACGGCTTCTTCATCTACCTTTGTATTTTTAGCAAAAGCCTGATTTAAGCGTTTTCTCAGATCCGCAACAGTTCCCTCCGATGATATTCCTCTGATTTTCAACTCATACTCAAGTTCACCTTTTCTCAAATAACAAGAATTCATATTTAAGAAGGATACTAAATTTAGTAGTGAAATAGAAATGCTCATATACACCTTACTAGTCTACCGTGTCTTATAAAAGCATCAGCAAAACATTATCAATAACACCAACTAACCCTATACAAGAGTAAACTTTTATTTTCCTGAAGTCCACTTGTTACCAATCCCCTAATAACACGTTGGGCGCCATTTTTGCCACTCCTATTTCTAGTTAAATTGGTCACCGGCTAGATCAGCTAGGTCGGGGTTGAAGATTTGTAATGGCGTTGTAAAATCAACCATAACAAGGAACCTCAGAAATCCTTAAGTAAGTTGTAGGGCGCCACCTCATTGGAGGATGTAGAGAAACTGAGACTCATCAATGAGGAACCAAGTCTCTTCCCTTAGAGGTCCTTGGTAGAGATTGATACTCAAACCAATTAAATAAGCTGAAAGATATATTGCACTTGATTTGGCTGGTCGTTACACCATAGGCTTATGAAAGTTTGTTATAAAATAAAACATTTTATAGATATTTAAAATTATAAATGAAGTATGGTAACTCTAGACAATTAGATTAGGCTAAGGAATATTTACTTCAATTTAACTCGATTACTTTAACTCAATATATATAGTTCACAATGATTTTAAATAGAAGTAATGCTGTTAGTTGTATAATTAATCTTGATAAATAAAAGAATTTATTTTTTGGTAAGTCAAATAAATATTTAATCAAAATAAACTGTCAAATTGCCGGATTTATCCAGCTTTAGTAATCGGTAACAAGGTAGACTCAATTGTAAACTCAAAATAGAAATAACAATCAAATTTAATCAACTTTTGAGATAAGGATAACAAAATACCAATGTTGGCCTAAAATAAAAACGTATTACCAACAGCAGATAAGCGCTTAATCTTCAGACCAAAATATTTCCTGAACTCATCCTTCAAATTCTTTAGATAAACATCAAATCCCTTATATTCATCAAAATGTCAACATGAGACAACCACATAAACTACTATATTCATTAATTATACAGATCCTTAAAACTAATGTACAAATCTTAACCTAACAATCAACACAACAATCACCTAGGTGGCCACCTGTAAATAACATGAATTAATATGCAACATCAAAGTTCAATTGGCACTGTAGTAAATAGTCTCTTCTCTGGGGTAGTTGTCTTCCTTGATGAGAAAATCCTGGGTCGGAAATAAATGTGAATAGTCACTCACCAAATTGAAGTTCAAAATTATCGCGGGCCCGCAAACGGTATCGCATTTACACTGAAGTCCTAAGGGGTTTGGAAGGCCCCAGTAGTCCAAGCAGCACACAGTAGTACCAGGCTGTCTGATGTAGAAGTCCCGGAGTAGTCCAAGGTGGCAGCCAGCTCTCACAGTGGCAGGTGGTGTCCAGCACCTCTAAGGTGGCTGACTGTCAAAACCCTCAGGCAACAGTTATTTATCCACCAACTCTGGGTGTGAGGGTTTAAATTCACCAATATCAGACTAGCACAAATTTTCTTTCACTGCCCCCGCTTCCTCAGTCCTTCCGACCCAAATCGGCTGTTATCAATCTCTCTCGGCGCCCTGAACCAAGCGTCAGTCCATGCGGCCGGGCCCCGAAACCAGCGTCCATGACTGTTTGATCACGTCGCCGCTCCTTATCTTGTTGACCGTTGGCACTGGCTAAAACGGTAATGCCTGCAAGTGAGGGAGGCAATTGCACGCACATCCACCAGGTGGTGGCTTTATTTGTCGGAAGGTGCACTCTACCGACGATAAATCCAAAAATGGCGAGCCTTTCCAGGTGATCAAGCTGGAAATTTTCGGGGATTATAGGTTTTAAATTTCAAGCGTTACAAGTTCCAGTACAATTATCAGAATTTATTTCGCGATAAACATTAAATTTAATTTTCCCAATGGCTCATCATGATGTCATCAACAGAGTATAGAACCCTTCTCACTGAAATGTGTTTTAGTAGAGACCTAAATAGATTTCGGTTCTCACATTGTCTGATACCATCAGAGAGTTTATTAATGAACTTGACCCCAGTTTAAGATTGTAAATGTTGAAACACTCCAGTTCTGTGAAGTCGATAACCATTCTGCATCGGTGAACTGATGTTGTAGACGAACAGCAAAAATAAAATCTGTCCAAAAATAGATCCCTGGGGAACTCACACTGTAAGACATTTTAAAATATGATTTGACTAAAATTGACGTTATTCTCCACCTTATCCTTATGGGTAAAAATTGAATTTATCTATATAGAAGAAAACACCGTTTATTGTAGTTTTCACTCTTTAATCAACAGAGCCTTTGTTATGAACGGTGCTACCATATTTACAATTGTAGGAAACCTTACCATTTACTAATGACCCAAATTTATTGTAGTTTTTTTTATCTTCAATATTAATGTAAATTAAAACACATACATAAATTAAAAGTATATATATTTAAATATTACGTTGTTTAAATGATGTTATCACGATTTAATACAATAACACATACGCGTGCGTTTATTCGCATTAAATACATATTTTAATATGTTTATAGAATCTTAATTTCTAGGAGTTTTGCTAACCTTTAATCACTTAATTAATTATTTAAACACATATAAGAGATCTAACAAAATGTTGCCAATGGTGATAAGGAAACTATTCGTTACAAAAAAGTATGTTTAAGAAAATAATAATAATAATAACTTTTGTCAATAAAACCCAAAGTAAAAACAAAAATATATGTATAAAACATTTTACAGACTGAATTTTAACATTTGTGTGAAAGAGTCAATATGAGCACCATTCAGTAAAAATATTTGCACTGTTTCCCTTTAGGGCCATTTTGTTAACAAAATTGGCCATTGAATATTTTGCCAATTGTGGTATTTGTTTGCCATACAATTGAATCATCAATATTTTAAAATTGTTCACCGGTAACTTTATTTTAAGAAATGTTGTTAGTACGTTTAATTAATAGCTTTCAAACGGAATGTTTTACAAAAGTGTACAGGGGTAAATTAAGTTGCTCCAAAAGTTAAAATGACTGAGATGTTTTTCTCACATTAACAGAACAGATTGGTAACCACAATTTCTGGGTGTCAAAAACTGTTTTAATTCCTAGCTTTCTCAGATGCAACGAATAACTAAGTCTTTATAATTTAACTTTAATCTTAACAGTACAATAGTCTTACCAATGGCAGGCAATCTAGAATTAGTCAGAGTTTGCAGTATCAAATTAAAATGTTAAGAACAAAACATTGACTAGATTAAAACTGGAATATTAGTCCACGCTTCTGTAGTTTTAATATATGTAAACAACTTTAACTTTATTTTTTAACTAATCCCCCTTCCATTTTATACTACATATTACAAATTCGACTTTTATTCATGTTAATAATGAAATAAATTATTCATATACCGCTAGTTAAGAAATACTACATTTTTATTTTTAAGATTTACTCAGTGTGGTGACCTACTATAACTTATATGTTAGTAATAGCGGAAAATAACATCAACTGATCATTTTGGCTCAAAACATAAAATATACCCTATGACAATGCTTTTAACTAAATGTAGATGAACAATTGGAGCAATTTTGAATACAAAACGAGGCCACAAATTCAGCAACGGAATGTTCATCCCACTGCTTGTATTAATAGTAATAATTTGTTCTCTCTTTGTTTGCTTTAGTGCAAGTTATTATTTCACTTTGATGATTAAATGTTTATTGGATATACTATTTGATTTAATGTGACAAAACGTATTTAAAACCAATATAGTCTCACAGTATTTATATTATTTAGTCACCTATAACTTCAAATATATTTTGGTTTAGGTTTACACTATGGTATTATGCACCTTTTTAGTAAATATGGGTTTTCTTACGCTTTTATTTATTACTATTGGCTTGAAAGGGCGATAGTCCCTAACATTTCTCCTGTTTTTTATTACGTTATTATTTAACACTAGTGGCTTGATAGGGCGATAGTCCCTAACCTTTCTCCAGTGTTTTCTTACGTTATTATTTAACACTAGTGGCTTGAAAGGGCAATAGTCCCTAACCTTTCTCCTGTTTTTTCTTACGTTATTATTTAACACTAGTGGCTTGAAAGTGCGATAGTCCCTAACCTTTCTCCAGTGTTTTCTTACGTTATTATTTAACACTAGTGGCTTGAATGGGCGATAGTCCCTAACCTTTCTCCTATGTTTTCTTACGTTATTATTTAACACTAGTGGCTTAAAAGGGCGATAGTCCCTAACATTTCTCCTGTTTTTTATTACGTTATTATTTAACACTAGTGGCTTGAAAGGGCGATAGTCCCTAACCTTTCTCCTGTTTTTTCTTACGTTATTATTTAACACTAGTTGCTTGAAAGGGTGATAGTCCCTAACCTTTCTCCTGTTTTTTCTTACGTTAATATTTAACACTAGTGGCTTGAAAGGGCGATAGTCCCTAACCTTTCTCCGGTGTTTTCTTACGTTATTATTTAACACTATTGGCTTGAAAGGGCGACAGTCCCTAACCTTTCTCCTGTTTTTCTTACGTTATTATTTAACACTAGTGGCTTGAAAGGGTGATAGTCCCTAACCTTTCTCCTGTTTTTTCTTACGTTAATATTTAACACTAGTGGCTTGAAAGGGCGATAGTCCCTAACCTTTCTCCAGTGTTTTCTTACGTTTTTATTTAACACTAGTGGCTTGAAAGGGCGATGGTCCCTAACCTTTCTCCAGTACTCTGCCTCATCTTATATTTTTACTCTTCACATGCTGAGGAACATAAAACAATATAAGTAGGAACACATGTCAGTTTGAAAACAAAGAAGACACTTAATCGTATGTTTTATTGAAAACAAAACATATGTTTTAAATCCCCATGCTTTTCTTATGGGTGATGTTTTACGTTACTTCCCGTTTGCTGGCAAAGTTTGGAAATACAGTGGAACCTCGATAGCTCGAACCTCAGGGGGAATGGCAAATATTCGAGTTATCGAATATTTCGAAATATCGAGGTTCGACTTATCAAGGTGATTTTCCACAGACTTCGACTTATTGAGGGTCACAGTAACAAAATAGATGGATCATGGAAGGGTATAATCCTGAAATAAGTTCGAGCTATGTATAAAAAATAATTAGACCGTATAATAATTATTATTAAAATTAAAATAGATTTTAACAATTTTAAATGTCTAAAATAAGACCGGAAATATATTTTAAAGCTTCTTTGGTTAACGTAATAGAGGAATAAATACAGTACTGCTATTTTTCCCGAGTCCCCGAGACCAAGACCTTTAATTTTAACACTCTCCCTTTATCTTGCAATCTTGTAATCTCCCACAATTTTGACTAATAAAATTCGCTTACAGAATTATATATCTAAAGAAGATTATTTTGTATTTTGTCCCGATTCATCAGCTCGGCCGGTATTACTGCAGTCAAAACTAATAACAATTTTATAAAAATGCTATTGTGGTGGTTGTGTTGAAAGTACCAGCGTTTTATAGCACATCCATTTATTTTTAAAACATCGCCTAGTCATCCCTCACACCTTTTGCGCTTATCAACAATTATTTTTATTTTTATAGTTCCGCTGCGATATATTATTGCAAATATCTTCCATCACTGATTACTCAACTCTTGTATTATGAAACTAATCAAGGATATGTAACTAAATTGTAACGCTAATTTCACAATAGATTATTACAGTTATACAGGCAACATTTGGAATGTTTCCAAGCCTGATCTCACCAACAAATGTTGCTGCTGTCAAGGGCAAATGACCCTCAGTTAACTCGATTGTGCCTAGCTTTGTGTCCTATAATGCCTTCTGTTTACTGTCTTCAGCTCATAATCTACCTTCTACATTCATAATGCCGTCTATTTATCTACTTGTATATTCTTTGAATCTTTGAACGTAAATATATTTCCCGTATAATATATACCAACTATTTTTGATGAACCTGGTTACACCCATGGATTATTCATTCCAGTTTACTAATATTTTCATAGTACTACATTCACTGCTAGAATTATGAACTTTATAGCTAAAATATATGTTTTATGTAATAATCTGCTAAGTACTGGGGGCCGAGCTTTGCTCGGGGGAAGGCCAGACAGTTTTTTTTAGATGACTTGGAGTAATATTTTACCACTTCCCCCTACTGATAATCGGATTTGTATAACTCACTTGCCTCTTTTGTAATTTTTTAAGGTCACTCCAGTTGTTAGTTTTAGCTCAATGTCCCTTTGGTTTATTTTACTACTCTATATATGTAATATTCACTCAAATCTTGTAATCTCTGCTCTCAGGAAACCACATGTTTAATAATCATAAACAACATGAGTATTACTTTGACAGTTCCCTGGTTGATTATGAACAGCTGTTACAATTCTTTTGTTTTGATTTGAAACTCCATAAGCCCAGTGTTAATTTGTTTAACTTTTCATTTTAGGTTTTTACATTATTTGATTATTCCTGGAGATGAAGCCTGTCTATAACTTATTTTTATCCCAGAAATTAGTTATTTTGAACATTTAAAGGAAATCTTTGGAGCCGTTTTTGAGATCAGTGTCGTAAGCAAGCATAGGTTAGGATATAAAATACCCATCTACGTTATAATTTAATATTGTAATATCCTCATCCACTAAAATCCTTTATTGAGACTGTATAAGTCAATCAAGCAAGGCTCTAGGATGTATTTGATTATTTTCTGACATTTCATACATTTAGAAATAGTTATGAAAATATTTATGGGCTACATGATAGACTTTCGACAAGGTAACATATTCTAATTTTGTAGTGAGTGTTTCCGATTACATCATCTTCAAAACTACCGTTTTCGAACTTAGACTAAAACCAATACTCGAACTTATTCTCGATAATTTAAAAGTTATAAATCAATATGAAATATATATTATTATTAAATATTATAAACATACAATTGGTATTTTTATATCTTGATGGAAAAAATTTGTGTATTAATGTATTGATTTTAAAATTTAATATCAGCCTGTTTCCTCAGATCCTAACTTAAGAAAATTATATTCCATTGGAACCAAAGGCAATACGTTTTCCTTCTATACTTGAAATGAAAGGTCTTAATTGAACAGAGATCAAAGTGACGGTTTCAATTACTCACTGAAAAGGTAATTGAAAAGAAATCTCGTGGGCAGGAAATTGAGGACGATATTTGTTTGCCTGATTTTCATTCCTGAACCTCGTATACCGGTACCGTTTTACGATGAAATTTTTTGTTAAATTCCTAATCCATAATTTCATTTGTGTTCTTTCTACATCACCTAAGCTTATCTTAGTGAAACATTTTTAAACACTACAAATGAAATATATATTAAAATATACTGCACTAATTTGTTTCCCAATGTTATAAATATTACATACTGAGCTAAACAAATCTCAAATTCCAAGATTACCTACAAATAGTGAAGGCTTCGTTTATTGCAAACGGCAGTACAATTTTCAAATAACCTCTATTATTAAAATTGCTTTAAAATCCGTCAATAATGGTCAACACAATAGGACTTTCACCCAAGATTAAATGATGTTTTATGGATCCATAAGTAACAGTTATATTTCCATAACTCTATACCAGCAACGAACCCGGAAGATTGCAAAGCTTTCTCAGTCTTTATGTACACTTTACAGTGCATTTTAGGTTGTGTATACTCAGGCACAACATACAGTTTCTCATCGCCAACATATATCCCGTGCCGTTCTTATAGTGTAAATCATATTAGGCAAGAAACCCGTCAGGACCTGTGGTAACGGCATACAAAATTGTCGATCATGTGGTATCCAAACTTGTACAAGATTACACATACATTGTTGAATACAATACCGGTACGTTTTTAAAATCAGTTTACATCCTTGGCTTGGTAACTAAATACAAATAAAACCTTAGTGAAATTATAATGCGTTCTAAGGATAGCATTAGAGGATCCTAAAGAAACATTTATGTTAAGGGTAACACGCTCAGTTTGATGTGTTGTATCGAATGAAATAAACTATCTCGATTCTACAACTACACTCTGTTAAATTTATTTATTTTTGTGATTTTACTAATTTAGAACTATTTACTCATTCGTGCGAATGAAAGTATATATAAATCTACTGTATGACGATATTTAAATTCCCTCGGTGTGACAAACCATGACACCGCATCTGATTTAAGGATAAATAACGAAGAGCGAAATGAGAGATGGAATGTATTCATTAAACTCCGACGTGGTTTAAATGAAACTCTTCTGCTCTTGTAATATCTCGATAATTAGAACCCGCGAGGGGTTTTTCACGTTTAGTGATCCTGTGGGAGTAAAACTATAGGAAAAGTGAACTATATTTAAAAAAGGGAGATTTGTGTAACTGTATTTTGTACTTTAATAGGTGATCTACTAGCAAAATGACAATGGATACATATAATTCATATTTTTACAGTATTGTTGTATATATTTTAAACGAGTTTTTTCAGATAATTTGAATTGTTCAATTGCTTAGTGTTAACGTAATCTTTTCTGGCTGGATGTTAAAAACCTCAACTGCGCGGTTCACAGTAAACAACGATGAGGGGTGTATTACTACAACAGTGTAAATAAAACTGGTGTTAATTATCCACACGGTACTTATGGATAAACAAGCCTTTAAACAGTTTCCATTATAAATAGCTGACTAAGTAAATAAAATAAATCCATAAGACCAACTTTGGAATACTTATGAGGCGGATCGAAAACAAAAAGTCACATTTACAGAGTTAGAGTTTTTTATCGATAATAAACATGTACATAACAGTAATTATAAAGTTTAATAATTACCGAACAAAATTATTTTTGTAATACGGGGATTTTACAAGACATGTTTAATAAAAGGATAACAGAATAATATA
Organism: Allygus modestus; assembly: GCA_963675035.1. NCBI lineage: Eukaryota > Metazoa > Arthropoda > Insecta > Hemiptera > Cicadellidae > Allygus > Allygus modestus. The sequence continues at coordinate 314,549,504 of OY776112.1, forward strand.
AATAAATCTATTTATTGATAAAATAAAAGTGCTCATAAATTTCCAATTTAAATTATGATAATGTTTACCTTGAAAACTTTTTATGATTCAAACAGAGCATTACCGTACATAAATGTTTCTGTTAATATCTTATTTACTATCAATACAGCTAAGCAATCTATAAGTTAATTCCGTTTAGTCAACTTCAGTATGAAGGTGACGGGTTCTACACTAATATTTCAAACTTACTTTTTACAAGTTAGACCTTAAAGGGGGTTCAAGACTTATCCAGAGTAAAGAAAAGGATAGTGTATTAAAAGTATAAAAATAAGAACATTTTAATCAAAAATCTAAAAATTACTAGCATAATTTCTTTTAAACAAATTACAGAATCGTACAGTTTTTGTGAAGTCATATTTTGAACGTACAGTCAGTTTGTGTAGTAATCATTACTTAATACGAATCCCATCAAAAAAGAATTTCCACTCACAGACTAATTTGTATTTTAGAGTGCAACACCCATACTAGCTGCATTAACACCGCAAACTGTAATTACAGGTCGATTTGGCAATACAACAGCTAACCTGGCAACAGCAACATAACCCCAAGTACAACAATTATGCTCAGCCTTATGTTCAAGGTCCAATTACCTTTATTCTCCAATTACTTTATTTCGACATCGCCTTCTTTACATTTACATGTTGCAATTGCCATGAGTCTAACTTAAAATCAAACGTAGTACAAATAAAAAGTTGATTGAATTAATGATCTTAAATTACGTACGAATAATAAGTTGTAGTAGTGTAGGCCTAGTAGTATATACGACATTGAGTAGTAGTGTTGTTGTGAGTAATATATGTTATAGTGGTTGTAGTTGTATAAATCATGTGTTATTGTGCTAAGATCCATTACGAAAGAATATCAATAAGTTATAATAGTATTTCTAATTATCAAGTACAATTTTAAGCATATCATAAGTATCACGCAATACAAAAACTTCAAAAAATTAACATTTATATTCAATGTATCCAGACTACATTGTGAATAAAAAATTCCAATTGCCTGCTGCACAAACATCCGAACAATGAATAGATAATTTATAAACTATGAAAATATTGGTTTGAATTTTAAAAATAAATACTCATGTGACATTAATTATATAACAGAACAAAGAGAGATAATATGGCCAGGAATGGTGGATTGGATACAAATGGAAGCCACAAATTTGGAAACGGTATGTGCACTCTACGGGTATTAGCGGTCATTTTTCTGTTTGATTTTTATAACGCTGTTCATTATTATTTCACTTTGATGACTGCCTACATTATTGAGGGCTACATTCAATATACGTTTTTAGTAAATGTGCAGCTCGTGGGAATGTGTTTGGGGTCAGAAACGGTTAGGTTAGTACAAAATAGTTAGGGTAAAGTTTTAATAATAGTAGATGATCGTATAGCAATTAAACTTGATAAATATTTAGAAGTATTTCCTATTATTATTATTATTATTATTATTATAGCATCTAAATCATATATTTTAAACTATTTAAAGTAATAATACCCTTATCAAGCACATATCTTTTAACTTTTATAAAAGTGATGTTAACTGTATCAGGATAGTGCAATATAAAAATTATATTGTTTGAATATTCAAATAAACCCAATAATATATTACAACTGAAATTATTATGAAGTTATACAGTTTTCACTCATTTCCAGAAGTTGAAAGATATATTCTTCTAAACAACGAAAAATCTGGTTTTCACGATCACTTGTTTGTATGTATATTTACGTTTACTTTTTTTAAACCCTATCACTTAATTTTTTCATTTCACAAAACTTAAATATGTAAAAAAATATGTTCTTTATGGACGATATGAATGATTAGTGACTAAAAACTAAGTTTCCCCTCCAGCAACTTATTAATATAATGGAATTGTCAATGTGGGTATTGAAAAATTATAATTATTTTCAAAACCAGACTAGCATTGGCATATGAATTATCAGCAGTACTTAAATATTTGATATGGTCAACTAACTTAAATGTAAATACTAAATACCCCCGTCGTAGCAAACCTGCGAACTCAGCGAATTTCCAATGCATGCATATGTTTCTCACTACCACATAAAGCCACTTACCAATTTTCATAAAAATACATAGATAAATAAGTGATCTATAGTATTTTATTTATCCTCCATAAGAATAATATGGGGCTGAGTACGCAAGTTTGCTGCAACGAAGAACTCAAAATATGTGTTTTTATGCAATTATCAATTTAACTCAAACAGGTGAAGCTACATACTAAGTTTTATTAATTTATGTTCAAAATTAAGGCAGACTTTACTTATTCTCCATAAGAATAACATTAGGGCTGAGTATGCAGGTTTGCTGCTACTGGGATAATCAACAAAAAATCAATTGTTTGTGCAAATATCAATATACCAGTATTACGTGGAGCCTCATGTCAAGTTTCATCAATCTACATTCATAAATAATCGAGATATGAAATTTTATTTATTCTTCATAAGGATAACATTGGACAACGAACTATGTTTAGCACTTTGAATATCTCTGCAACGGTTGGACGTAGAATCAAAATTTAAACACCAACATGATTTTTTTGTAGAGCTGAATTGATTCGTAAAAGCAAATTTGAAGTTTACATTAAAATTAACTGAGGAAAAGCCAAAAACCTTTTTCCCATAAGATTAACATGGGAGATTTTATGAACAGGTCTTTTGGATTTTCTCCGCAACCACTTAACCCAATAATTTAAAATGCTAAATTATTGTTTTTAAGCTTTATAAAATGCTCAAAACCAAGATTGAGTGTTTTAGAAATTTTAGGGTGAAAAGTGCAAAAAACTGATTTTTGGAAAATTTAAAACCCCCATAAATCCCCCTTCCCATGGTCCGATTTTTCTGATTTTCGAACTTAAAGTCATGAATGTCACTTTACACATTTGAGCCAAATTTTATCGAAATCGGACGATTTTTACTCAAGTTATCGTGTTAACTGTCTCACACACACACACACACACACACACACACACACACACACACACACACACACACACATATATATATATATATATATATATATGTATATGTATACATATATGTATATGTATATATATATATATTTGAACGAATAGTGTTTTTGGCATCTGGGGACCTCAAAACAAAAAGTTATCATGGTCTCGGGCTTTAGTCTTACCATGAGACCTACGGTAATAGCTTCTTCCCTATAGGGGAAATTCGCTAAAAAGTAATATTGGCCTCATTTTTCCTTGAGAAAACTAACTTTCATAGAGCGCTGTTTTATTTTTATTGAGTTTTAAGTTTTAATATTTGTTTCTTCTGTAAGTTATTTAACAAAAAAGTAATTGATAGAGAAACTCTAGTAGAAAATTGTATTATTTGTTTAGGACTGTTGTTTATATAATCCTACAATCTAAACTTAAACTATGTTAGTTTTAGTAAACCTCTTTTGAGTTAGGGAAAACGTATTTCGTGTTATACTGTATTAAAAAAATATAATCAAATGTTTTATATTTTACATTTGAAAAAACTAATGTGTTAAACTAATTGTGTATCAACAATAACAGTTTATTTAGATGTGGAAATAACTGTAAAACCATAAAACCATTGACAATCGTGCTTTCAGGCTTTTTATTTAAAAAATAATTTGGTAATTGTTCAAAGTGCTATCTGACAAATAAATGATCTTGCCGTCAAACCCAGAAAATATCGTCAGGAACAAAACAACGGCGTTATAATGTTTCAATTCACTGACGCAAACTAATATTTAGGAGATGGGCTCCAATACCTTGTTTTGACCAACTCAGTATTGGATAAATAGAAGATCGATCAAAGGCTAAATGTTTTTTATTGTTTTCATGAGTCATATTTTATTATATTATCAACAATATTGTTTACTACAAAGAGCTTTCGCGCGTGTGTTAATGTGTAAACGCGGTGTCATTAGACAGACTAGGGCCTTGTCCCAAAACTTTAGTCACAGTTTCAACGTCACCTATTATTATTATGAAACCATTTGTTTGAACGAAATTATATTTTAAAATAGTTTGATTATTTTACTACAGTCTCAATTATAGAGATTGTACTGTTCTGGAAAGTTAAGTTAATTTTGTGCGTATGATAATTGTTAAGAAGTAGATAAAGTACAATAAATGTATTTTTATTTCATATACTGCTACGCAATTTTCCTTGGACGTCGCTATGCAATATTTAATGTTAAAATTAATTATACTGAATTTATTTTTACGTAAAAAATTACTAAGGATATTTTTAAAGTATCAAGTTTATTATTGCATATAAATTATATGAAAAGTAACTACGATCTGTTTCACCTTCAATTAAAAACAATTCGACTAATTCTACTTGACTGATCCGTTCATCGACGTTGATGTTATTATAATATTAATAAGCAATTTACTTTTAACTATAAATTTGTATTATTCTTTTGTTTTAATTTTATATTCCAAAAGCCCAAACTATTTTTTTTAGCTTTTAAAATTCTTGTTTCTACATTATTTGATTTTCGCTGGGGATGGGACGTGACTTGAACTTATTTTTATCCCAAATATTGAGTTGATTACAACATTTGAAGTAAATCGCTGTGTCATTTTTGATATCAGAGGTGCAAGAAAGCAACCAAAAATTTAGCAAGCAAGCAAAAAACAAGCGAAACCTTACTAATATTATGATATAGAATTTGTTGTGGAGAAAAAATGAAACTGTTCTCAATTTGACATTTAGTTAAACATCTTACTTGTCGAAAGTTTATTTTACATGTGGAAAGTAGACAAATTATAAATTGCATATTTTCTCAAAGCGATAGCCATTTTTAAACGTTTTAAGTAACTTTGATTTAGAATAGTTATAAATCAAAAATAGAATTAATTAATTGTGTAAATTTAGCATGTTTTTTTTAATAATTATATTTATCTCCATCAACACTCAACTTATTAGTTGCGTTCATGTTCTGCAGGCTATGCTTTCCCATTAACAGTTAAGTTTGCGAATATAAATTAGTTCTATAATTTTATGAAGTTTAACTATAAACGCAAGTCCACCTATGATACAGTGATGTTATTTTAAAACATTAAGCAACTAAGAGTTTTTAACTTTTTCCTTTTTAGAGCCAAAAAATCAATATAATTAAAAGGCTAACATAGAATACTGTTTGGACTGTTTTATATTTGAATTAATTGTATATGTATATTAAGGAATGAAGGTGATATATATGTTTGTTATATTAGAATCTCTAGTAAATTTGTTATGTATGTTTTTATTTGACGTAGCCAATAAATTTCAAGGGCTGAATGGGAATGAGAGACGGGTTTTCCCTGTATCTGTTGGACTTTGCCCAGAAGCACTAAAACGTTATGGCAACCCTTGGCATGTGAGAGCTGTTTATCCCTACTGCAGTTCTAGGGGCGGTGTGTGTACTTATTTAACTAGTATTGCCCAATTCCAAAAGGTGCAGTACACAGAATGTTGGAAAATATAAATTACAAACTCATCTATGCTTGCAGTATGTACCTTATTCTGTTAATAGAAATTAAATTTGTATACAATACTCGAGATTTTTCTATGAAAATTTAATATAATTATCTTCAAACCACAAAACTAATTGACTAAATTATACAGAGAGAGGTTTTAATTTTATTGAAAGAGGCGTTCCGAAAAAATATTAAAAGTTATCATTATTATTTTAATATTCCACAATTACATAATTGGAAATTGCTAAGTGATGATAAAACAGTCACAATGTTCCTATAGCAAGACTACTTCTAAGCGTTCATAATTTTATGAGAAACAGATTTTCTTGCAAACTCCAACAACGATTTAAGGATTTCACATTGAATTTGTTTACGTCAATTTTAATTTTGATTTGACTTTTAAAGTAATCTCGTCGCCTAAGTAAGCGAGTTTAATATTTCGTTTTATCATAAATATCAAATAACATTAATGCGCATCCTCAATTCACGGTATTTGTATTTCAGACACACTTCTTTTTAAATCGTAATTTCATCGAATTATTTGCCGTCCTAATTCAATTCAAATTTTATTTATACAAACTAGTAAATAAACCAGGACATTGTATACAATTTACTGTTGAAAAACTAATATTTTCATCAGAATGAGTTTTTTTTTAAATATACTATCTCATATGTTAAATAATAACATATTGGCAAATGGCAAATTTAAATGCAGTTCGTCCAAATGTTAGTTAACCCATAGCTTATTTTTTTGGAAAACATTTTCACTATTTAGTTTATGAAGTTATAATTATTCTCTCTACTCTAATTACTCGTATTAATATTGGCTATTTGTCTCCAGAGAGCAAGCAATACAAACCACCAGGTGTATTGGAAATTCCAATCACTTCAACCTTTGGGTTCATTTAATAGATGTGCTTAAGAAACACGACATCCATTGCAATAAAGTCACTGCCCACCTCTTCTTGGTTCCAAATCTTACGAAAGTATCGAATGCTCCGACGTATAGATTCGTAAATCTAAGAACGCTTCGTAAATCTTATATTCAGAACGCTTCTCGCGGATCTATTTTTATGGAGTAAAGTTGTTATATGGTGACCAAGGAGGTCTTTTAAAGAGTCAACGAAAACCATACACATGTCACAACACACACTAAGGCAGAAATCGGTGTTGTTTTTGTCTGTTTTTATTTTTTTTACAATTCGTAGTGTACGTGTATTATTTTTTACTCATTAAAATGCACTATCCGGCACTACCATTGGCTTAATAATAATATAACTACTTCCGTAGGATATTTTGTTCATATACCTTCTTCAAACGAATAATTTTAGCTAAAGCCTAATAATTGTAAGCCAGCAGATTTTAAATTCGAAACACAATCGTCTCATACATTAATTTCCTTAAAACCCTAGTTTTCAAACACTTCAGGTCAAAATAAAATCAAAACAATTATTTACCACGTTTTCTTTTATGTATCATCTCGACTTGTGAAGCAGACCACCAAACCTTTCTAGTGGCCACAGTAATTAGTAACCAATTGATTGCGTTTCGTGGAATAGGGGAATCATCATTTATGCAGCTCTTCACGTGGTTTTATTTCAATCTGCTTGTATCGGTGTTGCTTCTAGATTATTCTACCACGAGGACCACGAGTGGTCCTTTGATGATTATACACTGACACTCAACTTTACAGTGTATTGCGATGAGCTTCAGATAAATGTTAACGGTTTTAGAAATATATTTGCCTCTAATTTATCATCGGTTTTCATTTATTTGATCATATTCTTTAATGTTATGCCATACATACATAGTGTTGTACTCGGTTTATATTTTAAAACTCTGTTATTAAACTGAGTTTTTATGATCATTTCACAACACATTATTCACCATTGGGAAAGCTTTACAGCCCGATTTTCCCAACAAATGTTGCTGCTGTCAAGGGCAAATGACCCTCAGTTAACTCGATTGTGCCTAGCTTTGTGTCCCTAATGCCTCCTGTTTACTTTCCTCAGCATAATAAACCTTCTATTTATCTATTCGTGGACTTGTACAATCTTTGTATGCATGATTATTATTTGTGTTTGGATATATGTATACATACTCGCTGTTTTATTATCAAAATATTCCAAACTATTCCGGTTATACTAAAAGACTCAATTTTCTTTTGGAGATTTTTTAAAAAGAGAATCAAGATTTTTTTTCTTGCCGGATTTTTGGGTGAAATTAAAGCTGATAAAAATATATATCAATGTATTATTTTTAAGTAAGGACACGAATATAGAAATACAATTTCTTTTTTTAAACCTCAACTGTCCGTCACCATAGGCTATTGACCTGTGCGGTGAACTAAATACAGCGAGGTACCGTAACGGCACTAGTCACATGGGCAAGCCAGAAAGATATGACCGCTCATGATCTTACAGGAGTCGGTCGGGACCGGGATCGAATCGGCCACGTCTGACTTGCCAGTCAGGCACTTTACCTCTGAGCTACCGTGGCGGTATTCAAACGCCGCCGCCCTCCCAACCACACTGTAAAAGTGTTTTTGGTCATTCAGAATTTGTTTACCACTTTCCGTAATACTTTTAATGTCCCGTACTTTCGTGGGTTATATATATTTTACAATTAAATAACCTTAAAAAATCAACCTCATGTGAGTTAAGATTGCATTTAAACTTCAATTGCAAATCGAGTGACAACTAGGGAAATTTGAAGTATTTTAGGAATTTTTGGTATTTCAACAAACACTAATTTGTTACATATAGAGGGTTGTCATGATGATATTTTCAAATTATTTCAAAATTAACCAAGTATAATTTGTGTCTGTATGATTGTTTTTTTAGCGAATTTCCCCTATAGGGAAGAAGCTATTACCGTAGGTCTCATAGTAAGACTTAAGCCCGAGACCGTGACAAATTTTTTTTAAGGTCCCAAGATGACTAAAACACTATTTGTTCAAATTTATATATATGTATATATATATATATATCTATATATCTATATATGTGTGTGTCCGTGAATGCGATAACTTGAGTAAAAAACGTCCGATTTTGATGAAATTTGGCTCAAATGTGTAAAGTAACATTTATGACTTTAAGTTCGAAAACCAGAAAAATCGGACTATGGGAAGGGGGGTTTATGGGGGTTTTAAATTTTCCAAAAATCAGTTTTTTGCATTTTTCACCCTAAAATTTTGAAACACTTAATTTTGATTTTGACCATGTTATAGAGCTTAAAAAACCAAATAATATGGCATTTTGAATTATTAACCTAGGTTAAGTGGTTGCGGAAAAAATCCAAAAAAACATGCTCATAAAATCTCCTATGTTAATCTTATTGGAAAAAGGTTTTTGGCTTTTCCTCAGTTAATTTTACTTTAAACATTTGCTTTTACCAATCACTTCAGATCCACAAAACAATCATTTTGGTGTTTAAATTGTGATTCTACGTCCAACCGTTGCAGAGATATTCAAAGTACTAAACACAGTACGTTGTCCAATGTTATCCTTATGGAGAATAAATAAAATTTGATATCTCGATTATTTATGAATGTATATTGATGAAACTTGGTATGTGGCTTCATGTTGTACTGGTATATTGATATTTGTACAAAAAACAAATGTTTTGTTGGTTGTCCCCGTAGCAGCTAACCTGCATACTCAGCCCTAATGTTATTCTTATGGAGAATAAGTAAAGTTTTATATCTCCCTTAATTATTAACATAAATTAATAAAACTTAGTATGTAGCTTCACCTGGTTGAGTTAAATTGATAGTTGCATAAAAACACATATTTTGTGTTCCTTGTTGCAGCAAACCTGCATACTCAGTCCTATGTTATTCTTATGGAGAATAAATAAAATGCTATTGAACACTTATTTATTAATTTATTTTTATAAAACTTGGTAAGTGCCTTTATGTGGTAGTGAGAAACATATACATACATTCATTGGAAATTCGCTGAGTACGCAGGTTTGCTGCGACGGGGGTATTTTTCTTTTACACTGAACTAATCTTAAAGTATTTAATTATTTTACGACTGTATTAATTTCAGGAACACCAAGAGAATCTTGTTTTTCATTTCAAGTTCGAATTAAAAAGCTATAACTGAACAGAGATAAAAGGGAGCATTTCAATTACTTATTTCGATTTTTATTTGTTAAAAAGAAAAAAGTCATTGACACGTAATCGAGAACGGTAAATCTTTCCTTGACTTTATAGTCCGTAAACGACTCCACCGAGATTACGATGTAATCTTTGTTGTTCCATGACTGTTTTTATCCTTATATTTTTTCTACATAATCGAAATTAACCCTAATTTGTTACGTAGTGAAATCAAAGAAAATTATATAAAATTTAAAATGTACATAAATTGACACTGTTTGGCAATAAGTCCTCTTAATGTATAACAAATCTATACCTAGCCTTTAACAAATTTACAGTTTTTTTTTACACTTGTAAGTGTAGGGAAAATAAAAAGTCCTTAGGTACGACATCACGTAAATCAAATTATAATTTTTTGCGATGAAAGTTTTCATTCCTTATAAAATACGAGCAATCCTCCCTAGGACTAAGGTCAAATGTTATTTTGTTGAAACACGGCTTACATATCTACAGTCGACATTTCAACACCAAAATGCATAGTTTTGCAACAGTTGCAAATTGATACTAATGTGGTATTTGTAGTTTCCAGGTTTTATGATAGCCTGACACAACGTGAATTGCCCTGCTGTCGACTTGGAATCAAAACATCACTTACGACACCACCATACTCTCATACATACTCATGGACTTGAATATAATTCCAAACTGCCCTTCTAAATTTTATCCAACTATTTGCAATGCTTTAAAACATCTATTGACTCGAAAATATAATACAATTTGGTATAAATTCAAAGTCAGCGCAACAATTTTTAGTTCCATACCAGTTAAACAAAATTACAATCAGCACGAACGTTATCAAAAGTGGTTCAGTTGTACTGATCTACTTATACTGTTATTTATATGCTTTATATTCTGCGAATAAGAAATAAAAATGCATGTTTTGTAGGTTTTTTGTTGTTTCTAAAATTAGAGCTTTGTAAATTGCCATTAGCTATTGTACAAGATGACGAACATTAGCTATACGATTAAGCACTAACAGCACTTAGTCATTATGTAGACCTAGTAATATTATTAGTTGCAGTATTATTATTAGTATTTTATTTTAATATTATTAATACAAATTTCGTTAAGTTCAATTTGATATAGTGTAATAAAGTGTATTTGTTATAATTAATTTCAGTTTTACCAAAGGTAACCTTAATAGGAAAAAAATATTTATTTTTATTTTAGGTTTAGTTTTTATTTATGACTAAAAATATTACCAAACTATCCGTCAGTGTGATATTTAAATGCCATCGGTGCGTGAAAACACATGTCACCACATCTGATTTAAGGATAAATAACGAAGTGCGAAATGAGAGATGGAATGTATTCATTAAACTCCGACGCGGTTTAAATGGAACTCTTCTGCTCTGTGTAATATCTGGATAATTAGAACCCGCGAGGGGTTTTTACTGGCGGATAAATGCTGACTTTTAGAGATCCGGGGTTGGGGGGGCACTATGGGATTTTTTTATATTTATACACAAGTAAGCAATCTTTACCTGCAACATGTACTTAATATTATGAATTTCTTGCAAAATGGTAATAAATTAAATATCCCAGGTGGGTTTTACTAACTTTTATAAACGTGGTTTTGATTTATAAAGTTCTTATTATATTATAAGAAACTCCTGATTTGATTAAACATTAATTTGTAAGTTTACAGTACAAATCGCTTAGAACTGTACGGTTCAGGTACATCTCTTGCGGTTTTTACCTACCTACCTATCTAATGTAACTGCTCAGTGTCACTTACCTATGTGCTCAATCCGTGTCTACTGTCAACACGTGACTAGGACTAGATGATACAATTTTTATTCCACCTCACAGTTTACTTGACTTAATTCAACCTTTGTCTAGTGAATTAGACTACAAAAGAGAATTGAGACATATCAAGTGTAAAAATAAGTCGGTTTTGTCATATACAGTGTTGAAACTCTATGTTCGTTCATCTAAAATTTGTGCATGAGTCATGAAGTAATTTGCTACCTATAACATAGATTATAGTTGTAAGTATTGAGTAGTGTGGAAATGATTAAAAATAATAAAAATGCATGCTTCCCTAACTCGCTGACACACAAGCCTTTCCTATTACCCCTCCACCACCACTCCACCGCTACCCTTATCAAGCATTTCTATCGCTACTCCAAACACATCCCTCCACCACCACCCTTATCAGAGCCCTCCACCACTACCTCTATCACACATCTCCACCACTACCATTATCACACATCTCTACCACTACCCCATATACACTCCTCCTCCACCACCCATATCACATCCTTCCACCACCACTTCTATCACACCCTTCAACCACCACCCACTATCACACATCTCCACCGCTACCCAGATCACACCACACCACCGCCAGCCCTATCACGCCCCTCCATCACCACCCCTGTTATACCGCTCCACCGTATTTTCTATTTCATCCTCTACCTCTACCCATATCATACGGGAGGGCCAGCCCTATCTCTACCTTCGACACCCCTAATACGTTATGAAGAGTTGTATAACTTACTTCGCTTATTGTAGGAAGTGTACAAATTATCATAAAATAAATAATTGAGAAATCATTCAAATTTTAACATTTTAACGTTTTAAATAACTAGTATTATTTGTATTGTAAAGCTATGAAATGGTGTTCACTTATTGTAAAAATCTGTCCATCATAGCGTTATCCTAAAAAAAATACAATTCTGAAGCGTATTTCAGGAATCAGCATCGATACGAGAGTTGTATTACGAAGTATGAAAGTTTACAAGGTTATCCTGGCTGTACATAGCACGACTGCTTTACTGGTAAGAGAATTTAATCAAAGGTCCCTCAATCGTGCCTAGCTTTGTGTTCACTATCGTAGATTGATTCTGACATTATTTATTTTCATATTGTCACCTTTATATTAATTTTATTAACTGTTTTTTTTTATTTAAGCATGAAAACGTATTTCCCACTTTTTAAATATTTAAACATAACAAATAATTTTGAATACAGTAAAAATAACAACTTTATGACGAATTCATTTCTTCACGTTAACTTATTTATAAAAATTTTTTTTAGTAAATAAAATTTATCAAAAATATAGAATGCGGGTAGCTTAGGAATATATTTTTACTTTTCTAACAAAACTCAATGCAAACCTCGTTTATATAACAGCGAGATGGTTTTAACGTCGTCGTATTTAAATCCGAATCGATGGAAGAAATTGAATCAGTCCCTTCACTTTGTTTTCCCAGATACCATTCTCGCTTAATATTAACTGTTAAATAACTCTTTGGAAATATTGACGATGAATTCGCTGTGTCAAAGTATTAAGTATCCTCTGTAAAATATTATTGTTTATAATAATATAATACAATCCCACAACATATCACGATCTACAACCATTTCCCACTAGTAGGTTGCGTAATAAGGTATACAAATTGGTTGTTGGTACATCATAATTAACATTTTAATATCCCTTAAAGTTTATAATAAGTGAACAGTTAAATACATTAAAATAGTGTTCTTTTATTTATTACTTTTTGAAAAACTTTAAGAGATAATAAAACGCAAATTATAAAGTATCAATATTCAATTTTGAAATTTTTAGTTCTTAAGTTTAAATTTAACATTTTAATTGTAACAGTCAAATTTTTGCATTTTGCAACAGTGCTAATAGTCATGAGAACGTTTTTCAACCACATTTCAACCCATGCATATGTTTTATGATTATTTACTTTTTTAAATATGAATAAGTGTTATGCATAGGCTTTAGCTGAACGACAAGGATGTATAATTTATAACACGTAAACAAAAACTCTTTGTAATAATACAGTATTCTTAAGACTGTGGCGAAATTACCTACCTGAACCCCACATAAAATAAAGAAAATATTTGTAATTTAATATACATTTATTTTATACTGTACTTCGATATCCAAAACAATAACATGGTATTGGTGTATAGCCCAGATAAATTATTGTAGCTTCGTCGAACGGCCAGATCAGAACGCCGCTGCTGTTGTTCCCGCGGCTATTCTCTGTGTTTGACCGCGAGGTCATTTATTTGCCGGATAGCGCTTTGATCAATTACCAGAGTATTTGTTCCGAAAAAAGTTAAAGTACGATTGTCAAAGGATTTATTGAGTTTTTCTGATTTAGCTATTGTAATTTTACTTTGACTGTTGATTACACTTTTTCTAACAAATCGTTTTATTTATAAGTAAATCTGATAAGTTTAATATATAAAGTGAAATTTGTATTTGATAATTTTTGAAAATATGTACAGATTAATTTAAATGGTTTGAATAAACGTTGTAAAGCCTAAACTAAAGTAGTCCTAGTAAGCATAAGTGTAGCAGTTCTTCAATAAGACCCAGACAAAATTAAAAAGATTCAAAACTTTGTTTTCAAAACTCTGATTAGTATAAGGCAAAGTAAACAATATTTAAAGTTCTAATTACATAAATATATTAGTTAAATGCTCAAAAACCTACAATTGTGTTCTATTGATGCGAGCCTTCTGTTATTCTTCAATCTACTGTGCTAGGCTAAGTATATTTTTTGTAGAAAAAATACTTCCTATTTAGGAGTAAATTGATTGGGATTAAATCAATTTTAAAACAATAGAGTTGTTATGAAAACAAAAGACTTACAACATACAAGAGCTACAGTTTTCAGAAAACGTTTTTCAAGCAAAGTCGGCCTACATTTTTAAGTACCAGTTTCACTTTACCTTTTTAATACATATGTTTTTCAAATGTTAATTTCATTTAAATACACGATCATTAAGTGCGTACTCCTATATATTATAATAAATATGCATGCGATTTAAACTTGAAGATAAAATATTCTGTTTCGAACGCTTAAGTTGGTAAGTCCAGTTTCCAGAACAGTGTATATTTAATAAGCAGCACTCAACTTTATTTCTTGAAAGGGAAACTTAGTTTGTGGTCACGAATGTTGCAGTGCGTCCCTGGAGAACGCAGTTTGCAGATATTTATGTAAGATTTGCAAACTTGACAAAATAACATTTGCGATTAAAGCCATACTAGAGAGCGAAACTAAATGTAAGTCTTGTGTCGTGGGTGGGAAAAAACGATAAACCTTTGCGTCATACCACACAGAATGAGCTGTTTTCTTAGCCTGATCGAAGGCAAGAAAGTTATTCTTTACCGCTTACTGCACAGTAAATTTATTATCTACTGCAAGGTAATTTACCGTGCACTAACTGATCACAAGGGAATCAGTAAATAAGTAAATTTGCAGGTTTATAAGAAAGCTGATTGCAACAATAACACTAAATGTGGGTTTATTTCAGGTTAGTATCAAAGGATAAGAGAAACGTAGTGATTAACAAAAATATGTTATGCTCTTAAAATATGTTACTTTTTATGAGTATCGTACGTATCTCTCCAGGTAAGAATTACTGTACTCGCATGAAAATCCTGCACTCGGCTACGCCTCGCACAGGAACCATCATGCTCTCTCGGTAAATAGTATATCTCATTACAAGTACAGAAAGTGGCATTTTCCGGTGCGCGATCAAGTTTCATGTGTGTCGGATCCGAACACAGGAGCAACAAATTTCACGTGCGAGGCAAAGCCGGGAATAGTTGGAGCAAGTGCCGGAAAATCACTTTCGGTACAAGATATAAACGATAATTTTAATCACGACACCTATTTCTGTTTATATTTAGAATTTTAAACAGTAAAAACAGCTGATTTCAATTGTAAAAATAAATGGTAAGGAAACATTAGTGCGCGTAGTGGACAAATTGAAAACTGATTGAGAGCAAGGTAAAGTAAATTTTGGGCAAGGCAAAATCAGGTGATCATTTTTCCCTTGCTCTAAATTAGAGCTTGAGAAACGATAATTTTCTTTGACATCAGCTGTGATCGAAAGTAGCTACTTTCTGTACGGAGTGATGAAAACACTATTACCTGATTAGTATAACCTAATATACTACTTCATCGCACTGTGCCGAAAAGTAGCTGTTTTCGATATTAGCATTGAGTACATAAAGTAATACTTTTCCACCCTAGTGCCGATAAAACAGCTGATGTTTTTTACCACACTTTTATTAGTTATTCTGACACCAGTAGCGCTAGTAGGTTGCTGCGCTACCAATAACAGTGTTGCATTCGAAGTCAGCTGTTCTTATTAATCTAATATCAATTACTACGTAGATTAACGTAAACACAATTGTTTTTATTTTGTTGTGCGAAATATTACTAAACATATCTGATAAAAATGTCTGGAAATAGGTCTCATTATATTATTATTATTATTAACATTGTGATGAAAAATATCGTTCATAACTAGTACCTCGTTAAGTGTTTTTCCGGTACGCGTTCATGTTTTGCGTGTGAGGAGACAGCCGAGTGCGGAAATTCGATCAAGTACCGGAAAAGAATATTTTTGGCAATAATTATGAAGCATACTATTTTATCACACTAAACTTAAAGTAGCTAATTCCAGTACCAACTGAGAACACCTAAAGTGATACTTTCCCACTCTGTAATCGGGAGCAGGAAAGAAGTTGAGCTCCAGCCAATAATATGGCTCCAAGCTGTTGCCATTTCGCCATAGAAAAATATCACTTGAGTGTTATTCCGATCAGCTTGTGTGCAGTTTGGCAATTCAACATGTCTCCTATTGGCTGGTCTTGGTTGATAGATCTGTAAACCACGCCCTTAACTGTCATCTCTCTAACTCGCGGGAATAGACCTAGAAAAACATTGCAGGCTTTTCCTGCACTGCTATTAGTTATTTATTCTGGAACCAGTAGCAAAAGTAGCCAATCTGTTGTTTTTATCTATCGTAGTGTTGCATTCGAAATCAGCAGTTCAAAAAATCTAGCTAGCAAAAAAACATAAAACCAACGTAATAGTATATTTCACTACTAATTAACGAAAGTGGCCTATTTTATTGGAAGGTAGCATTTTACGCACGAGGCGACCGAGCGATATTTCATAGTAATTTTTCATTAGTAAACACAACACAGTTTTACAATTCATTTTAGTCTCAAAGTCATCTGTTTGAACATAGAATTACCAGCTATCAATGATCGAGGAATCAAATAACGAAATCACACTGGCGCTCCTGTTGAGCAAAACGGGAAATTACATTGCTTGGGACAGGAAATGTTTTGTAGGGACAGGCAAAGTATTGTTTGGGACAGGTAAAGTAATGGTTGGGACAGGAAAAGTCAGCAGATCATTATTTTTTTTGGTTCAAGGAAATCAATAATTTTCGTAGATCTCAGTTGCATGGTAATGGGCTATTTTCAAATACAGAGTGATGAAAACACCTATTATGCGGTGTTATAATAATGTATGAAAAAGATGTTTCATTGTTATTATTATTATTTACGATGTAATGAAAAATATCGTTCATAACTCTTACCCTAAGTGTTATTATACTTATTATAATTATAAGTGTTATTATAATTGATAGAATTTCTGTGCTCAGCTATCGCCTCGGACGGAAAACACGCTCGCTACCGGAAAATGTAATTTTCGGTACTACAGATGAAATACACAATTACAGGAACAATAATCAAATCAATGAGTATCGTTGAATTAATTATTGCTTAGTTAATTATTAACTACTTACTTAAAAATATAATCGAGTTAATTTAAAAATTACAAAGTTAAAACCAGATATTACGTAAAATATAAATAAACAAATGTATTGTTATTTATAACATAACCATGCAAATCAAAGACTAGGTATGATATAAATTGAGTTAATTTTGAGATCCAATATTACATCAGCCATCAAAGCGAAATACACTAGATAAATGACAGGGGTAAATCTAATAATGGAAGGCAAGATTGCTGCGGAATCACGAAACATGGAAGTTACATTTGCGGCTGTATTTGCAACTTCCTGCCAGAGTGTTTTTTTCTCAATGATTTCCCTGGGTAAATTGTATGAAAGGTGTTTGGATGAATGTATATTTTTAACCTGCTCTAAATTTTTACATTATTTTAAGTGCATAATTACTGAATATTATTATGATTACTTAAATTCATATTAAATTGCGTTGAATGTACACGATGCAATGTAGTTTTGATATACTTTTGTTATGCTGAAACGTACAGACAGGAACTTTGTAAATTGACTTAACACTTATGTTCTGAATTGAAGGTCTGTTACGTAACCTTAGAACGTTAAAATTTCAGAAACTGCGGAAAAGGTTTTCAGCATAATTATTCCCCTTTTCAGCCCCTATTTTACACAATAAACCATGTCACTATTTCCACTTTGTGCTGGTTGTCTTACGGAAAATCAGGTTATCATCCCACTGAAAAACCTTTCCAATTTTAAAGGCCACCACAAAATGGCCGTAATTTAATAAAGCGCAACGGTGGCTAAAGATGAGCAGTAGTTTCGATCAAAACACTTTCCACAGTTTGGAAATTTGACACGTAAACGTAAAGGCGACCGTGATAAACCAAACTTCATTTAATAATATCCTTATCTTGGAGTTTATATTTATTCTGGTACCATTTATGAAAGTATCTAATAATATGAAGATAAAAATAAGCTCGTATCTCAAATACTTAAATGGTGCACAAAACCATAAATTTTAACATTGTATTTAAATTTTCGACACATTTAAGTTGACATACTTTAAAGCTACTGTAAGGGGGAAATCTCACTTCATTTTATCATGTGCAAAGGGTAATACATAAATTGAAGAATCTTTTTAACTAATTATGAGCTTTATTGGAAATAATTTTATAAAATATATTCATAAATATGTGCTTAAATTCAACTGCAGTGTTCTGCCTATTACAGTAGTAAATATTTAACAAACCACTATTACCGTCCAACCCAAAACGTTTCTGACTCCCATAAACATCCCAACAATAACTCACTGAACCTATATTGAATGTGACCCTCACCACTGTGAATCAACAAAGGGCAATAATGAACGGCGCCATAACATTCTAACAAAAAATTACCGCTAATACTCGTAGAGCTCACGCTGTGGCCAAATTTGTGGCTTCCATTTGTACCCGATTCACCATTACTTGCCATATTATATCCCTTTATTCGGCCAAGTTGTTGGCTTCCATTTGTACCCGATTCACCATTACTTGCCATATTATATCCCTTTATTCGGCCAAGTTTGTGGCTTCCATTTGTGCCCGATTCACCATTACTTGCCATATTATATCCCTTTATTCGGCCAAGTTTGTGGCTTCCATTTGTACCCGATTCACCATTACTTGCCATATTATATCCCTTTATTCGGCCAAGTTTGTGGCTTCCATTTGTACCCGATTCACCATTACTTGCCATATTATATCCCTTTATTCGATTTTTTGATCATCCGGTCCATAGGGGTATTAATTTTTATATTTTATTTGTCGTTACCCAAAATTGAATCACTATCCAGGTGTTTGTGCAATTCCTATAGAATACCGGATGTTTGACTAATAATTTTCTAGTTTTAAGGCAAACTTTAAATGTTAAATATTAAAACATTATTTATTTTTGGATATTATAAAAAATACGGGGTTTCCTGATAAGCTTTAACGTGTACACTATTTGCTACGCTATAGCAAACAGTTACGTATACACACAGCAGGTGTGACTGACTGACCAACGCTACTGATAAGACGATTATTTCACATAGATGGTTGATGTTACGGATTTTTACAGCATTGACCACATATTTCATGTTCCCCTAAAATAAATTAAAAGAGGGGTTAAGTTTGGGCATCGAGATGCTCAAGACTTATCCTGCCTATCCACCTCATAGAAAAACACGAGCGTCCAACGAATCATACACATATCCTTCGTAAACACAACTGCAGGATGAGATGGGGTTTGCCCAATAATTTATGCGTTATACCATTACATCTTGATATAAGTAAAGAATATCCTTCCATTTTTCGTAAGGAATGTAAGAGACATAACTAAATCTTTGAGTGGTAATTTAAAGTTAGTTATTCAAATTCCGCAATCACTTATGAGGGTTATGACTCATTTTATTGTGCAAACCTAAAATTTCCGTTTCGTGTACTTGTAAACAGAACTTATAATTAAATATCATTCTATATTTTTTAACTGTCATATTTTCTATGTACTAAATACAAAGGCATTTTTAATAATATAAAGTTGAGAATATTAAAATAAAATAATGTCAGAATGTAAACACCGATATTGGACACTAAGCTCGGCACAACTGTAGCACTTGAGGGTACGGTGCGGTGGAAAGCTGTTGAGGCATTTACCGGTAACTTCACCTTTTGAACTTTCCGTTCGTGGTATTAGTACCGTCCAAATATGTAATAAAGGATACAATCAAATGAATTCCAATATTTTAAGGCAATTGCTTTATTTTAAGTTTTAATAAGAAATTATGTTTGTGCAGGATTACTATGACATGAAAAACATGAACTAACAGAAATCGTATCATGCTCTTTTTAGTTAATAATAAACAGGGGTTTTCGTTCTCAACTTAAATATTCATAATCAAAGAGCTTATATAATTTAAGGCTAATTTTTTCCTTGATCACGTTTTTACTCCCCCGGCGCCCCCCTTTATCCCTACCTAATCGTTCACTGACACTTCTTATATTTATTTACATAAATTCTTCAATAATATTCTTCAAATATCAATTTGTTAAAATACAAATTCTCTCAGTCTAAACAAGGACCATCCGGTGACACATGGTTTTACTGAGAGATCGGTTATCGTAGGGCAACGGGTTTTCTTAATCTGTTGGACTTTCACTAGCTCGTTAGGCCAACTCTTGACTGATGAGGTGTTGGTATATATTAATAAGAATTGCTAAATCCTGTGGATTTATAATATGTATAGTATTCCTTTCATAGTTACAAAAACAGCGTTGTATCCGAAAAAATCTCCAAATCTTTACAAATCAGTTAAAAATAAATAAATTAGTAGGCGAAACCGAGCAGTCATTTGAATATTCTGAAAGGGAAATCCCTGAGAAACGATTAAATGTAGTAATTGTTCATGTTAGCATAACAATATTATTTCTATGTTTCAATATATTTTCACTATAGAATGTCTGTCAAATAGAACCAACGATTTTTTAAGATCTTTTTCCAGGGAGGACTTTATATTTAATCTAAATAGAATTTATTGAAGAAATTACTCATCGATATTCTGATATAAACTCGACGTTAAAAGGAATCTCGCCACTCAAGTAATTGAGTCTGACATTGCACTTTGTCAGATCAGTTCGGTTGCATTCATTTGCTAAGCGTATCCTCAATTTTATGGTCAAATTTGTTTTTCAGAAACGTTTTAAATAAACTGTACCAGGAAACTGCCACATAATTTCTCCCTTTTAGCGTAACTTTAATGAAGAATCATTACGTTTTATTTACTAAATGTAGAATATAAAGTACGGGTGAATGTACATAAAATATTCTAAATAATTTTTTTTCAAAAATATCCACCCAAATCCCTTTTATGGAGGCACTACAGTATCCTTTGCTTCACACTGTGGTTAAAAGAGGGGGAATGGCCCCTCATCCCCCACAGGGTTAAGTGGCAACATATTTCGAACATCCTCAGTTTGTCAATGCTAACTTGACCTGCATATCAAGTTTTAATGAAATTGATCAGTAAATATGAGAGAAATAGTTATTTTTGTATTTCCCATAACATTGGACAGCGTACTGTGTTTACCACAAAATGAAAAGTTAAATTTCCCCCGCAACCAGCAATCATAGAATAGTAATTCAAAATACTAATTTATTTAGTTTTTTAGCTCTTTTTAATGGTGAATAGTAATCTTTTTTAACATTTAAGTATTTTTTACGAAAAATCCAAATAAAACTGAATTTTGGATGTTTTAAGTCCTGTAATTTTTTAAACCGAATTTTTACAGAAATTCGGGTGGTGTCATTTTGTTGGAAACCTGAATCTCTACAAACCACTGAAGTTTAATGGAAAACGTTAGAGCCGTTTTTATGAAATTTGGATTTTTCATGGCGATTTTCGGGGGATAATTACCCTTAAAAATCAAAAACTCAAAACGAATTAAATAAACAACCTGGTAATTTCGTGGATTTGTACCTTCATATCAAATTTCATAAAAATCAGCCCATTAGTTAGGGCTCTAGCTCGGTACACATCCACACAGACACCCACCCACCCACCCACACACACACAAAACAACTCAAATTCGAAAATTTTGACGAAAACAATATTTTCTCCATTTTATACTACGTATAGGGGGAGAAATTGAAAGTGATCTCGAAGATATTAGTAAATATTCAATAGTCCTTTATTTAAATGCTTCATTTGTTAACATATATAATGTATAAAATACTATTTTGTTTTGTCTTGTTACTGTAACGTTTTACTAATGTATTAAAGCTAGCACATATACAACTCGTACATCTTAAAGAATACATTTGTATCTTAAAAATACACCAGGAACTTTTGGGATTGTGGGCGAACGCGAAGAAAGTCCGTGCGTCAATATAAATTCCGAGATTGAATTAAAGGCTTGGCATAGAAGAATATTTTATAAGTATTTTTTTGAAAAGTTGAGAATTACTTTTGGATTTGATATGTATTGGCAATCTACTAAAAAAACGGAATACCCTTGTCAAATTGGCTTCTTTCATAGTGAAGGTCCTATGCCATGGAAAGGTAAGAGTACTAACAAGCCTGGTATTGTGTTAATGACTTACCGTTCTAACTCAACTCAAACTTTATTTTTATCAACAATAATTTTGTAAGATTAATAATGAATGCTACGGTATTAACAAAATGTAATGTTAAATAACGATGCTATTATGATCTAAGTACTTATTTATCCAAGGCAACATAATACTAATTAATTGCATTGTCTTAACTAAGTTTCAAGTAATTATAGGATTACTGCGGGAAATGTTGTATTGTTTATTGCAATAGTTGGAATTAAAATGTATTATATTACATAAAGAAAAGAAGAAAAAACAGTTCAAATTATGCAAGCAGCTGTTGTGCAAATTTAAGTTATTATGATTTATCACAGAACAAACATATTGGAAATTCATTGTGGAAAATATCACGGCTTATTAATTTTGTTTATTTACAATCCATAAAACAAATAATTCCCTAATTTAATATTGTTAAAACAGTTTTATGCTGACTATTTTGTAGAAAACTTGTAATTATAAATATAATTGAAACGCTACTGCATTATATTGATTGCTTTTACTTAAGTAATTACTAAATGATTTTGCCTTCATGAAATACGTTAAAGTTTTATCATTATTTTAAATTTGTATAGTGATTAAATTGACTTCATGAATGTTTAAATGGTTCACACTAAATATCAACATATAAAAGCTATAGAAATTAATATAAAACAAATCATTTAAAACATTACTAAAAACCTTTTGATTAGCAAACTTACTAATCAAGAAGTTAATAAAGTAGTTATAATTTGCTACTCAGTAGTAGAAGATAACTACCAAGTAGTTATAAAACAGGTAACTTCGTATTTTTATAACTACGGTAATTAATTGAAGGCAGCATACAAAGCTTAAAACAACACTTTTATATGTTGTAAGATATATTTAATTGCATCCTGTAAAAACATTATAACTAATAAGATCTCCATAGAAGACTTACGATATACAGATGTGTCTCAATAAGGAACGCTTTAATAATTTTTTAACTATTACTAATTCCCAATAATAACCTAAAATAATTTTATTAGTTACAATATATTTTTATCTTCTCCATTTAACCGGGTAACAAGAAGTTAAAAAGAAAGTACTATGTAAGAAACGGATACGTTTATTTAAACCTGATCATAGCTTTTAAGTCCTATTTAAACCTCAGGCTAAACTAACGTACGTTCTTTAAAACCATTCAATTCAATTCCTTTATTGTCGTAAGACTTTTAAAAAATGAATGACAAATGTCAAAGAATACAAAAATCACATGTACACATTCAAATACAACTTCATCTTAGCAATCAAAATTAAAGATAATCTTTATATACTATGTTATCATAGGCCTGAAGAAAATAAACTTAAAATGTCTTTAAACAAATTAAATAAACAATGCTTACGGGTAGCAATCTATCAATCTAAATTAAAATATTAGAGGCTATCAATCTAACAATGCCTAAAATTCGGACTACTTCCAGGCTCATTACTGGGCCCGATACTTTTTAATTTATACATCAACAATTTGCCTGATACAATTGCATATAACAATTTAGTAATGTTTGCTGCTGATATTGCATTAACATTTGAAAACGGTGAACGTTGAGTATTTATCATAAGTCATTTCTAAAAAATAGTAATACTCAATAGACTTTCAAGCAAGATTATGTTATAAATTTGTAGTTATCAATCTCGTGTTTGATTATGATGATGAACTAACTAAAGGACTTGAATGAAATTTACTTTGATTTTTGGTTGTTTTTCAGCTGCACTAAAACAATTCTGGGCCGATTGTACAGTACCTCGACCTAGGATGGATATTAGTGAAGTTATATAACAATTATACTAAATGCTGCTTGTCTTTCCCCCAAAAGAGAAACGTGTCGTAAGTATTACTCCTACTGAATGTGTCCGTTATTGAAGTGTTCCGGCAGCGTATTTACGAACCCTAAGTGGTCTCAGCGTTCGCTCGGTTCGGGCCACCGCCAAGGTTTGGCGGAGAAATCCGATCGCCCTAACCTAACCTAACCTAACCAACCTAACCTAACCGTTGTACTCCTGCGTTTAGGTTAGGTTAGGTTAGGGCGATCGGGTATCTCCGCCAAACCTTGGCGGTGGCCCGAACCGAGCGAGCGCTGAGACCACTTAGGGTTCAAAAATACGCGTTCTGGCAACAGCTTAAGTAGTAATGTGAGGTGTGGAAGGTGCTCTCGGTGGTGTCCACACACATACATCGCACATTATTTAACAAGACTCGCGGTTTCTGTTGTAAGATAGATTACTGACTGGCCATTATTTACAAAATGTGTGTATCCTTTAATTATACTTGCCACAAAATCAGTAGCGGCAAAACTTGTGTTAAATTATACTTGTGATTCTAATTAGTCATTTCATCCCAACACTCACAATTACTATTCACGGACTGTAAAGATTAGGAACAAAAAATAAAATAAGAGGACAAAATAGAGTAAAACTACTATTAAGAGCTGTGGTAGAATTTGGGTAGATGACAAATAATCAAGAATAATGGAATCAAATAAATGTGATCAAATTAGTGACATAATACGAATGTTATTATTTGATCATTACCAAGTTGTTTAAACCATACAACAAATATTTATGTTTGTCTGGAAGTACATATACAAGGTGGAACTAACTAATGGCGTTACATGATTTCGTACGCAGGCAAAAGTGGTTTTCATGAATGTCTATTTTCTACATCTAAGAGAAAAATTAAATCTATTATGTTATTACTTACTTTAATTAAATTACTAAAAGTCTGTAACATTTTACATTAAGTTATGTTTTAGTATTATGGATGAATATTGTGTGATGCTATTTATGTATGGTTTGTACATTGAGAAATAATAAAGTATACTAGAAGGTGGCCGTCGAAATTCGACGGATAAAATACTAAGTTTGGCCGAAAGTACCTGTAGAAACAACAACAATGATAATACTTAAAATATCACAAATTATGTAAATGTACTTATGTATATATATATATATATATATATATATATATATATATATAAAGTTGTTAGCGACCCCTCAAAACGTGTTTTAGGGGGTTACGTTAGGATCTGCTATGGTGGTCCCGGGGTTAAGTTTCACCGTGCGGGTCATGGTAATAGTTCACTTTTCCATAGGAAATTTACTAATAAATAAAAAGCTTGATGAGCTGATCAGCTGTCTAGTGAAAATCACAGAGTTGGGATTATAATCAGCTGTTTGTTGTAAACAAAACATACTTATAAATCCTACCAAAATGGTTTGTAGACACTTACATTCTGTATCATATAACAAACTTAAAAGGATAAAATTATAAATCTGACAATTTTGGGGATCATCAGAATGTGTTAGCTTCAAATTGGTATAAATTGGTATAAATACACGTTACCTGGTTTTCTCAAACTAAAACCGAGTTCCTGGTCAAAACTTCTCCCATATAAATAACATGGGTAAATTTTATGACTTTGTACTTTGTATCATTAAACAAACTTAAAGGGAGAAAATTATAAATCTGACTATTTTGGGGAGTATGGGAATGTTTAAGCTTCAAATTGGAACAAGCTATATGACATTCCATGATTACACGTTGCCTGGTATTTTCAAACTAAGGCCGAGTTCCTTCAAAAATATTCTCCCATTTAAATAACATGGAGCAATTTTTTAAATGGAAACATTTTATAAACTAAAGCGATATTTTTGAGTTTTACATTTTTCTGTTAATTTGCAGTGTAAAAGTTTTAAAATGACACATCGATTGACCAAATCGGTTGAAAAATAACGGCGTAGTGGGCCGAGATCGAAATTCCTTAGCTAATTAATATATAAGATTTCGATTTGATTTGATTTAAAGGATACAAATGTAAATAAATTCTTGGAACACGGTCACCAATTCGTTTTTAAGGGGTTTCTTCCATGAGTTCACATATCATGGTCACGTGATGGTTAGTTGTTAATACGATTGCACCACAGTACACAAATCATAAACATATTAAAAGCTCGATTTTTTCTTTTTTTAGGATGAGCAGATATAAAGTGTATGTTGGTAATTTATTTTTCATGCCGAGGTCAGAAGTATTATTGGTCTTAAGTAGAGCTGGTTACTATCATGTAAATATGATTGTTCTACTTTTATTTTATAAAACAATTTTTCTTCACAGACGAACGTATTTTTTACAGAAAACTGAAGTTATATAATTACACAAATATCAGTACCTTGTATAATTATAAATTATGAATAATCCCTCTTATAACTTTAATGTAAAAGTTTCCAAGCATCGCTAAGTGCCAACAGGCAGATTTTGATCAAAGAAAGTTTATCACGGTAGCAAGTGTATCATTTTCAAATATGAATATCCCCCAGGACCTGTGCAATTTAACTTTCGCGTTAATCAGAAAACGAGATCTCAACGTCTCGCTTCTCGTTTTACACTACGACGACACTTCATTAATTTAACTAACATATTTTTAATTAAATTTACTGGTCTCTAATTTGACTTGACTTTTTATAACGACTCTTATCAAAAATAAACTTATTTATAAGGTATTATTTAAATTTTAACTCCAGATAAAGATATCCAGATATTTTAATATCCAGTTTGTTTTTGCTACAAGTTGCGTTTCGTTGCGTGTTGTGGGATGAGGGGAGGGGCAGGGTGGTTATTTGACATATTGCATACAAACGATCACAAGTAATTTATATCTTAAAAGCTTAACTTGATCTGAAAGCCCCTTGAACACTTTGGTCAAATATAGACCAAGGAAGACGAATTTTTGAATAGGTGGTTCACTGCCTCTCGTGTAATTTCAGGTCATAATTTGTATTATAAAAAGATTCGCCGAGTCATTCGTCGAATCACTCGACGAAACATTTAGCCAAGGTAACTATCCTACCTACTTGACCCTATAACGAACCTGTTTCAACATCATTAAATATCAAAAATATCATTTAATCTTAATTACAATGTTAGCCAAGTGTTGTGTGAAACTTACTGGGTACAAATTTTAATTTTTATTGTAAGCAAAGGAATAATTGATGTGATTTTATTTCATTACATCAATGAATTTTCCAAAAATGCTCTAATGTTTTTCCATACTGTTATTAAAGTGTGTTATTAGTTATTCTATTTGGTTTTATTTGTAAGAAAAGTGTCTTTATCTTGCAATTCTCGTAATAATATATTTGTATGTGTTTCTTCATTCTGCGACTAAAGAAGCTTTTATAAACATTAAATCTGTACATTCTTTTTGTTTATCTCTGAAACATTAGCAACTCAAGTGTATTGTTTTAATTTCAACCAAGAAAACGTTCTATTTACCTTAAACTAGCTAACACAACATGTATGTTCGCATCCTGCTCAGTGCTGCGTTAATTTACATGAGGGTTTAAAAAAATACAATCCTTTAGTAATAACTGTTTATTTAGTAAACAAAGAACCTTAGAGCTTAGTTTTTAGCATTTAATGCACTTTTATTACTACTAATTTGCACGTAATTTACATCATGTTAAATAATGTTCCAGTTAATTTTTGGCCGTTCATTTTACCTTTGTGAGTTGTAAAATGTTAAAGCAAAATAATTTATGTCACTGGCCGGTATTTGTAGATAAAAGCAGTATGTTTACAAAATATTTATCCATAGCAGAATTGTTCATCATGTTTAACAGCCAAGCACAACGCATGGATGCCTTAAATTAACATTTGAAAGAAAATGCCAAAAACAAAGACAACGTTGTTCTATTATCAGCATTATATATTATTAGTTGAAAGACTACCTGACAGGCTTCTTAATATATTTGCATTGTAGGCCTATATTAAAATCTAAATAATAAACACTCTTAAAACCTAAACACTTATAAATAATGCACATTTTTATAATGGAATCCCTGATTCTTCGTTTTCTGTCACAAACGACAAACCTAATAGATTCTTAATTAGTTTTAAAGTTTTTTTAAGATATTTTTATAGAGCTTTGAGAAAGGCAATTGTTTCATTCACAATAGACCTTACTTCTGATTTTGTTACGCCTCCATTTTCAACAATATATTTTTTAAGGTTGGAAGAGAACAAGTAAATTGCAGTATTTGTCAACCGGAGGTGCAGCACTCAAAGAAAACGGCAGCTATTTAGCAAATTACACTTGTCACGGCTTCTTAGCAAACACAAAGACGGTTCTAATGCTTCTGTTCCAGAGCTCTGTTCAGTTGCGCTCTCATTTTTTGTTTATTACATGAATACAATTATTATTTATAGTAAAACTAGGCATTATACTTTCAGTATCTTATAAAATTTAAGTTATATTTCCGAATAATACATTCAATTTTCTTAATTTTTGTTTGATGCATAAATATTTTTTTACCCTTTATCATAAATAAACATAATACTATAGAGATAAGCATCGGTTGTAAAGACATAAGCACCGTAATTTGACTAATTGCTAATTGGGAATAAATTAGTAAAGGAAACGAGCAATGAAAATGTATTCATTAAACCGCGGACGTTGTTTAAATGGAGATACTAGTGTCTGTTTAATGTCTGAATAATTAGACCCCTCGAGAGGGTTTTAATTGTGGGCAGCTGCAGAAGCCAGTCTCCGGGGAGCGACTTCTCGAAAACCCAGTTAAAATCATAGATAATTCCCAAAACCTTGCGCAGTATTCTTACACACTTATTACACAGAAATATTTATTCATTAATGCAATAATCGCTAAAGTCACTAGTACGTTTATTACATCACATTTCTGGTTAAAATATAATTAGAATTTGAATGAAACATGATAAAAAGATCCACGTTTCAGTAATGATTTTCGTGCGAGAGAGAAATGTTTAAATATGTTTGTAATGGTTTTGCAGAACAGACCAGTCAGAGCGCACTTTTCAACTGAATTGCATAACACAGTGTGACTTCATATTGTTTTCTTTATTATTTTAACGAACGGTGAACATATTTATTGTTTTTATATCATGGATTGAATATTGGGTATATGACATCATACTAAAATAAGAACAAAAAGGTTTTATTTGTATTTTTATGAATAAAGGTTTAACAATTTTTGCTTATAACTCTTTTCCTTTTAGCGAATTTCTCCTATAGGGAAGAAGCTATTACCGTAGTCGGCATGGTAAGACCTAGGCCCGGGACCATGATAACTTTTTGTTTTGAGGTCCCCAGACCCCAAAAACACCATTCGTTCGAAACTGTGTATATTTGTAACTATATATATACAGTTTCGAACGAATGGTGTTTTTGGGGTCTGGGGACCTCAAAACGAAAAGTTATCATGGTCTCGGGCCTAGGTCTTACCATGCCGACTACGGTAATATGGTATATATATATATATATATATATATATATATATATATATATATATATATAATATGTGTGTGTGTGTGTGTGTGTGTGTGTGTGTGTGTGTGTGTGTGTGTGTGTGTGTGTGTGTGTGTGTGTGTGTGTGTGTGTGTGTGTGTGTGTGTATGTGTGTCTGTGTCCGTGGGTGCGATAACTCTCGTAAAAAAGGTCCGATTTTGATGAAATTTGGTACAAACGTGTAAAGCAGCATTTATGACTTTAAGTTCGAAAACCAGACGGATCGACCTATTCGAAGGGGTATTTTGGGGGGGTTTTGTACCCCAAAAATGGGTTTTTTTGAGTTTTTAATTTACAATTTTTTTAAAGTAAAATTTTATTTTTCCCATTGAAATCAGCTTAAAAAGACGCACAATTTGATGTTTTAATCATTGTTCTACGTCAATTGTTTTCTTAGATATTGAAAGTGCTAAACACAGTACGTTGTCCAATGTTATTCTTATGGAGGATAAGAAAAATTTTATATCTCGCTTATTTATCAACTTATCCTCACGAAACTTGGTAGATTGCTTCATTTCATTGTGGTCTATTAATATTTGCACAAAAACCCATTTTTTGCCGATATTTCCCGTAGCAGCAAACCTGCATACTCAGCCCCATGTTATTCTTATGGAGAATAATTAACGTGTTATCTCCTTTAATTATGAACATAAATTAATATAACTTGGTATGTGGCTTTACCTAGTTGAGTTATATTAATATTTTATAAATCCCATTTTTAATGTTCCTTATTTCAGCAAACCTGCATACTCAGCCGCCTTGTTATTCTTATGGAGAATAATTATGTCATAAACTGTTTATTTATGAATGTATATTGATGAAACTTGGTATGTGGCTTTATGTGGTATTAAGATAAATTAATATGCATTGTAATTTCGCTGAGTATGCAGGTTTGCTGCAACGGGGGTATTTACTTTAATGGCGGTTCTTGGAAAATGCTACTTTAAATGATTTTCAACAAGTGCATTCAATCAATAGACTTAAGACCAAGGTGAATTTACGTTTTTGGACTTTATATTAATTATACAAATTATTCCTTTGCGTTTTTACCAGTTGAAAAGAATATTGAATTACAAATTATTAAAACTAGTTAATTATTAAATAATATTAGGTTACAATGAATTGGTAAGAGCTCAATTTATTTGTATTATTTTTGAATGTAGTTACACATGTATTGACTAGTAATACAAATAAAATACTATTAGAAAGTGTATTTTTTATTTGTTCATACGATTATTTAGTCCTGAGGTCTAATGTTCAAGGCTCAATTAGCCAGTAAACGGCGCACCGCTCACCTGACACCGCCAAATGAGCGCCTGTTAACTCGATTGTGCCTAGCTTTGTGTTCCCTGATGCCGTTTTGTGTTCTCTTCATTTCCCACAAAATGCTGTCTACTTTACATGCTGCCATTTAATTTTAAATACAAATGTGAACATTTTGCAGTTGTGATTTCGGTTGAGTAACAATTTCAAAATCTCAATTACAAACTATTAATAAAACAATCAAGCAAATGAATAGCAACAAAGTAGTAATTAATTATCATAACCTTATTATTTGTAATTTTTTTAATCGATTACTATGACAATTCTGTTTAAACTCAGTTCAGTAATCAAATTCGTGAAACCAATACCAAAAAATATTTTATTTTCACATTTTAGTATATTTGAAATATTTATGACGAACATTCAAATGGTCCATGACAAATCAAAATAGAGTAACGTATCCTACTTAGTCACTCTCTAAAATATGTTTGTTATTTTGAGAACTTTTACCAGACACATCGTTTAAAATTGCCTTTCCGGCCATCGACATTCACACTCGAAACTGCGCGATTTATATATTTCAGCTACAGTATTGTGGCAAACGTTATAAAATTACTCTCGGTGGTGTTTTTCTTATATTATGCTTTTAAAACTGTACCCCATACTGCAATTCTATCCCACTGTATTTTTGACTATCAGGGACCACACCAATTTACTTGTTTAGGATTTCAGCACAAATTTGTTCTAACTTGCTTAATAAACCCCAACCTCATAGGGTCTATGTTGAAGTTTGTTTTACTAACACCTAATGAACCTTCACAAAGTAAAGGAAAATTAATATAGTAGTAAGGCTTTAGGATTTTTAAACCTGAAAATCTAACCCGATATTCACACAAATTTATACACGAATAAAACAATAAACTGGATAGTAACAGTCATACTTTTATGTTCATTTTCAGCAAAAACATTTTCATTCATGTTGCGATGATATTACAAAGTATAAAACTGTAAGTATTATCAAAACTTTACCTGATCAGCGAATAAAGAAGACAAACTTACAACAATTACACTAAACGAAATAACTAAACACAGCCCAAAGTAAAAAAGTCGACTTACCTCTCAAAATAAAACATTTTAATAAATCAACTATTCGCTGTCGCAAAATCTAAACTTCACAACACTTTGATCTAACTAAACCATTTAGATTGAAAACTTATGGTCATTGATAACATTTACGTAATAATACTCGTAGTTTCTTTTCAAAAGTATATTCGTCTCCGGCCAAAGGGAAATACGGTCAGGGCTGCGTCGTTGTGTGGTCTGAGCGGGAGTTAAATTACACAAGTCCCAAAGGAAGGCCGCATTTTATCCATCTGAGATATGGAACGCTGGTTGCAATACAATGGCCTTTGATCTTCTCCCGCAGGCTCTTGATCGTGGCTTCAAAATTTGTTTTATTATAATATTCCGAAAAGAATTGACGTGTTACGTGAGATCGGACTTGATTTTGGAATTTAATAATGTTAAAATAAATAAATCAAGTTTTTTATTTACCTTATACGAATTGGCAATAAAATATAAGACAAATAAATTAATAAAGGAAGCTTATAGAAGGAATTAATTGCATCAGATTTTAATGTTTGTTTTTATCTTTGCCTTTTGTAATGTATTAAATATTGGTATGTAAATTATTCATACAAACTAAACACTCAAAATGCCAAGACAAACATGTATGTAAAATCGTTCATTTCATAATATGTTGCTCAAGCAAATTTTGCAAATTCGCTTGAATAAGAGACAGTTTAATTATTCTCAGAAACAATTAAATCCAAGCTGTTTACTAATATATGGATTTAAACTCCCATAAGAACCTCCCGCAGTGCGATTTTTTAATGTCCTCGGAGCGCAAAAATCCATGACACCGCATCTGATAAATAACGAAGTGCGAAATGAGAGATGGAATGTAATCATTAAACTCCGACGAGGTTTAAAGTTTAAATGGAACTCCTCTGCTCTGTGTAATATCTGGATGGTTAGACACCGCGAGAGGATTTTACCGGCGGATAAATGCTGACTTTTTGAGGTTCAGAGAGGGTAAAAATCCCCGCCCCGCCTCCCACCACTATAGGGGAAGTCTTAACTCGTTCACGGGTGAGAAATGTATAACTGCATTTTGTATTAAAATAATATTAACTCCTAGCACACTGATTGTGCATAAAATCTCCACAGTATTTTTACATCAATGTTATATTTTACAGCCAATTGGCCATGTAGTTTGAGTAAATAAATTGCCAACTGTAAGCAATTGGGAGGAAAAACTGAACCTAAAGGGAGGGGGATCATAATGTTTGCGAGCTTCAACTTGGAGAGGAGTAAATACTGGACCGGAATCCCTACTACTAAAACAGTGCAAATATAGAATGAATACATATAACACCGTTGTGAGAGAAGGTAAAGAACAGAACAATGCAAAAGCCGGATTTAAAGCAACAGTAACATTTCGGAGACTCTTCTTATAAACGATGTTCATCATATAAATATAATAATTAAACAAAGTTTACTTTTGAATGTTTTAAAAATATTTCAGTAATAAAATTGTTGTTGATTAGGTACAAATTTATCGTAAATTTAGTTAATTAATGTATATAGTTAATATGTTTCCCTTAGTGTAAAGTTAACAGGTTCTTAAAATGGTTACAGATGGTTACCAGATGGTTACACAGACAGAGCAAATCTGAATTTATTTAGTGTAAAAAAGGAATTACATGATAAAGTGTAAAATAATGTTGAATTACTACCAATTAAACAAGAGAATGATAGTTTATAATCTTAGTAAGGTTGTATTTTTAACACAGCAAGCACATTTGTGCAATTTACCGCGGTTTTTTATCAGTCGCACAAGCTATGCTACAGAAACGAAAATCCGAAAGTTCTTGTTTTCTTTCTAAATTTTATTAATTAGTTCTCTTAATAGTGACATGTGTTAGGGTATTTTAATATTTATAGTTAAACTCATATTACTTTATATGAGTTTTAAATACCGACATGTATAGCACTTTTGGAAAAAAACTCAATCACTTTTCTCGACGAATATACTAGCTGGAAACCTAAAAATGAATACCCCTATGACACTGATGATGAAACAGATTGAACAAACGAAATAATATGGCGAGTGATTGCAAATTGGATAGAAATGGAAGCCACAAATTTGGCCACGGCCGCGGCGCGGCGTGAGCACTCTACGGGTATTAGCGGTCATTTTTCTGTTAGACTGTTATAGCGCCATTCATTACTCCCCTTTGTTGATTCACGTTGGTGTGGTTCACATTCAATATAGGTTTTGTGAATTATTGTGGGGATGTTTATGAGGGTCAAAAACGTTTCTGTTTGGATATAAATAATTGTTTGTTAAATTGTTACTGTTATAATTGATAATACACTGCAGTTTAATTGAATTTAACGATGTTTATGAGTATTTCTTGTAACTTTATTCCCATTTAAGCTCATATTTGATTTAAATGAGTTCAAACAAAAATATCACTGTCCTGAAGTCTATTTTTATAACGCGCATTTTATTAATTGTGTTATCTTTTCAATAATAAGATAGTGCAGTTAAAAGGTTTAAAAAATGTATTTGATGTTTGCCAGTTATCCATTGTAAATCAATGTTGATGAACGAACAGAAAGGAAGTAACAAATTAACATACAGACTTTTAATTTGCATCGCCCAACTAAGAAACTCAAAATAATATTAACAAATTCGACAAAACTAACTAAAATTAATATCACAAGTAACTTGTTTACAAGTTCATATAATATCATTTCCACATTTCTAGCTGGTTTATGAACAGCTACTCTTCGAATCATCTCTCATACAATTTACCCAGGAAATCATTGAGGAAAGAACATTCTGGCAGGAAGTTCCAAACGCAGCCACAAATGCAACTTCCATGTTTCATGATTTCGAAGTAATTACACCATTTGTTATTAGCTTTACTCCTATCACTTACATCGTGTTTGGTTTGGTCACTAAACCAGCTCGAACCTTTACCAAGCTTTACCAGCTTTTTGAAGCTGGTTAAATATCAGGTTCATTTATACTCCTCTTATTAAAAAATATCCAATTTAATTAATGATATACATTTTTAAACTATGCCATTTTTTCTGTTGTACTTCCCAAATGTTTAGCTTTATTTGTCGATCAAATTTGTAATTAAAATTTAGATTGTTAAATATTTATACTGTGTTTCTATTGCTCATGATTATGCTTGCGCTTCCTTTTCATTAATGCGTAGGATTTTGGTTTCATATTTTACTCTACCAAGTTGCCCAAATCCAGCATAATGAAGCTGTGACAAACTGTTCTCCAGGGTTGCTCTGACATATTCCTAGCCCAAATTTGTTTGCTTTACTGTAAATATTATTGTGCGCTGCTTATTAAATCTAACATATATACAGCCGCATGTGTAACTCACTGACTGACTGACTGACTGACTGACTGACTGACTGACTGACTGACTGACTGAGGTATACGAATT
Organism: Allygus modestus; assembly: GCA_963675035.1. Classification (NCBI taxonomy): domain Eukaryota; kingdom Metazoa; phylum Arthropoda; class Insecta; order Hemiptera; family Cicadellidae; genus Allygus; species Allygus modestus. Next base: position 314,584,977 of record OY776112.1, read on the forward strand.
CTAGACCACTTCTAGATGAGCTAGAAACCTGACATTTTGCATGCAGGTAGCTTATAGTTTGTAACCCCCAGGAAAATCGCCAAAACTAACAATATTTTATTTTAACCCCCCTAAAAAAACTATTTAAAACCCCCCAAAAAGGCTTATTTTAAAATTCCAGTTTTTGAGCTCTAGCGCGCGAACGGATGGTCCTATCAAAAAACGGACACCACCACGTGCCACGGATTTTGCAAGATCTACAACTTTGGTCCTATGACCTTTTGTCGTATCTCGTCTCCTTCACCCTTAGATAGCTCTAGATTTTTTCAAATTTTGAGAATTTGTGGCGGTTTTTTATTTCCTATCACGTTAATATACTTGATGAAGGCCTAATATTGGGCACGCAGTATGTCAACATCACACTTAGTAAATAACAGCAGAAATCTGACCAGTTTTTATTAGTTAAACCTGTCGAAAAAATTAAAAAACTCTTAAATTTTATAGATTTGACCGTTTTCTAAGTATAAGTAGTAAGGAAATGCCGGTTCCGGAACAATTGTTATTAATTAGAATGCACGTATCACCATTTATACTTTAAATAGGATCGTGATATATGGCTTGCTTGTGCGTTGCACCTTTTCTTCCCTAATCCTACTATTTTTAGTTTGAACTATCTGAAAAAGAAAATTTGGGAATACAAAATCGAAATGTAGTATTTTTTATTTGAGCTCTAGCGGCCAAACGGGTTGTCCTATCGAAAAACGAAGACCACTATGTGCCACGGATTTTAGACGAACTACAACTTTAGTTCTATGACATTTTGCCGTATCTCACCCCCTTCACCCTTAGATAGCGCTAGATTCTTTAAATTTAAGTTTTTTTCTAAGATTTTTTGTGGTTTTTAATGGTTTTTTCGCTCTAATATAGAACTTAGAGGCCTAATATTTATCACACCGTATTCCTACATTACAATTAGTACCAAGCAACACTCACACACCCAGATTAGATATCTTATACACCCAAAAAAATCAAAGTCTTTGAGCTTTTGTAGATTTATTCGTGTATTTCGGGTATATTTTCTATATTGCGCTTTGTCGAGGGTAAAATCTCTTATAAATCATGTCATTTTTGCTGCAGAAGGATTGTATAAACCCAAAGTCATAGTATTTCAGGTTGTTAACGGTGGTCGTATTCCTTATAAGGTTCAAAAGACGCCTTATAAAGGCTACATTATACATAAATTAAGGGTATTAATTTTTTTTCGAGCACTGAAAAACATTGAAACACAGCACTGAATCATGCATTGAAACTTAAAATTAAACATACTACGTCTCCATGCCAAGTCGTACTCACCAATAGGCTTATGACCGGATTTTATAGGTTAAAACCTTAAAATAATAAAAGCCTTGGAATAGTTGTAGAATTTAGGTCTTAAATAGAATTTGGACCAATTTACATTAAACTGTGGCCAAACAGCGCCTTGGGGGCGAAGCCCCCCACAGGGGTCTGGGGGCGGAGCCCCCAGCGAGCGAAGCGAGTCTATAATATATACAGCCGCATGTGTAACTCACTGACTGACTGACTGACTGACTGACTGACTGAGGTATACGAATTCTAGACCACTTCTAGATGAGCTAGAAACCTGAAATTTTGCATGCAGGTAGCTTATAGCTTGTAACCCCCAGTAAAATTGCCAAAACTGACAATTTTGTATTTTAACCCCCCGTAAAAAATATTTAAAACCCCCCCAAAAAAGCTTATTTTAAAATTACAGTTTTTGAGCTCTAGCGGTTAAACGGATTGTCCTATCAAAAAACGGACACCACCACGTGCCACGGATTTTGCAAGATCTACAAGTTTGTTCCTATGACTTTTTGTCGTATCTCATCTCCTTCACCCTTAGATAGCTCTAGATTTTTTCAAATTTTGAGATTTTGTGGCGGTTTTTTATTTCCTATCACGTTAATATACTTTATGGAGGCCTAATATTGGGCACGCAGTATGTCTACATCACATTTAGTAAATATCAGCAGAAATATGACCAGTTTTTATTAATTAAACCTGTCGAAAAATGAAAAAGCTCTAAAAATCTTTAGATATGACCGTTTTCTTAGTATAAGTAGTGGCGTATTGGGGGATCTGGGCCAATTTATATTATTGGACAGACACGTGACACCAATAATACTTGAACTAGAAAAGTGAGATTTGGCATGCATGTGCCTTGCATCTTTTCTTCGCAAATCCTAATATTATTAGTTTGAACTATCTCAACAAAATAAATAATTGTGAATACAAAAATCAAAATGTAGTATTTTTTTATTTGAGCTCTAGCGGCTGAACGGGTTGTCCTATCGAAAAACAAAGACCACCACGTGCCACGGATTTTAGACGAACTACAACTTTAGTCCTGTGACTTTTTGCCGTATCTCACCCCCTTCACCCTTAGATAGCGCTAGATTTTTTAAAATTTAAACTTTTTCCATAGATTTGTTCGTGGTTTTTAATGGTTTGTCGCTCTAATATAGAACTTATAGGCCTAATACTTATCACACAGTATTCCTACATTACACTTAGTACTAAGCAATACTCCCACGCCAGGATTAAGTATCTAAAAAAAACACAAAAATCTAAGTTTCAGAGCTCTTGTAGACTTTTCGTGTTTTTCGGGTACATTTTTTATGTTGCGCTCTGTCGAGGGTAAATATAAATATAAATCATGTCATATTTGTTGCAGAAGGCTTGAAGTTACCCAAAGTCATAGTTTTTCAGGTTGTTAACGGTGGTCGTATCCCTTATAAGGTTTAAAATACGCCTTTAAAGGCTACACTTTACATCGGTTAAGGGTATAATTTTTTTCAAGCACTTAGGTAAGAAATGGAGGCTTAAAATTTAACATACTCCATACCAAGTAGTATTCATCAACAGGCATATAGCCAGATTTTATAGGTTAAACCCTTAACAATAATCAAAGCCTTGGAATAGTTGTAGAATTTAGGTCTTAAATAGAATTTGGACCAATTTACATTAAACTGTGGCCAAACAGCGACCTGGGGGAAAAGCCCCCCACAGGGGCCTAGGGGCGGAGGCGGAGCGATTTTTAAATTGTTATGTACTCTAATATTGTACTGCTAGGCCTAAATTTGTTCACTCAATAAGTCTACTTTATATTTTGAGTATACATAGGACCTCGGATTATTATCGTAATTAAACCATGTGACAGGGACCTGGGGGCGAAGCCCCCCACAGGGGTCTGGGGGCGGAGCCCCCAGCGAGCGAAGCGAGTATGTACTATACTATGACCTACAAAGTGTTACAAAATAAGAATTTGAAGTAACATAAATATTCAATTCCGTTTTAATTTTACTTGGAGATTGGATAATTTAATATAATTTAAACATAACAAATTCAGTTTGAGCCTCATATTTATGGTACATGGAGCAATACCATTAAAAAAAGTTTTCCGTGTGTTATATTTATATTTACCAAGAGTTGTACTAAAAGCTACACATTTTTTAGTGGATATGGCAGAAGCCACTTTGAAACATAATTCTAAAATTGTCTTTGACTATTTCGATGCTTAACTTTTTTCTGAACAAACGCTCCAGTAATTGATCAAAGCGCTGTCTGGAAAATTACCTCATGGTCAAACCCCGAGAATATCGTTGGGAACAAAACAACGGTGTTCTGATGGGGCCGTTCATCGAGGGGGGGTGGGGGGTGGGGGCCGTTCTGATGGGGCCGTTCATCGAAGCTAAATTAACGTAACGATGATATGCCCAAATACATTGTATTCAGATTCAGAAAATTTGATTCATTGGCTTGTACAATAAAGGTTTTACACCCACTGAATTTCCGTGGCTTTAATAATGGCAAATTAGAGTGAATTATCGTAATAGTGGATTTTAATTAGTGAATTACCCCTATTGGTAAGAAGCTCTTACCGCGTAGTCGGCATAGTAAAGACCTCGGAATCCATGATAACTCTTCTTTCTGAGGTCTTCAGATACCAAAAACACCAATCGTTCAAAACTGTATATATAATACTCGTAAAAATGGTCCGATTTTGGTGAAATTTTGTACAAACGTGTAAAGCAGCATTTATAACTTTACGTTTGAAAACCAGACAGATCGATCAACCCAAAAGGGTTTATGGGGAGGTTTTGTACCCCAAAAGTGTTTTTTTTATTGTTTGCATATAATCTTTGAAAAAGCCAAATTTTGGTTTTCACCATTGGATTCAGCTTAAAAAACACACAATTTTATGTTTTGATCATAGCTCTACGACAATTGGTTCTAGAGATATTGAATGTGCTAAACACAGTACGTTGTCCAATGTTATTCTTATGGACAATAAGAACAATTTTATATCTCGCTTGTTTATGAACGTATACCGACGAAACTTGGTATATAGCTTCATCTGGTCGTGGCCTATTGATATTAGCACAAAAATAATATTTTTACCAATCTTTCCCGTAGCAGCCAACCGTCTCAGCCACCCATGTTATTCTTATGGAGAAAACGTAAAATATTATGTCTCCCTTAATTATTAACTTAAATATTAATAAAACTTGGTATATAGCTTCACCTAGTTGAGGTCTCTTGAAATTTGCATAAAACCCTATTTTGTGTGTTCCTTGTTGTAGCAAACCTGGTTACTCATCCCTAATGTCCCTTATGGAAAATAATAAAAATGGCATACATCGGTTATTTATGGTTGTATATCGATGAAACTTGACATGTGGCTTCACCTAGTTGAGTTATATTGATATTTGTATAAAAACACATATTTTTTACTCCTTTTTGTAGCAAACCTGTGTACTCAGCCCCTTTGTCATTCTTATTGAGAATAATTAAAATGATATATATTGCTTATTTATGAATTTAAATTAAAGAAACTTGGTAAGCGGCTTTGTGCGCTACTAAGACATATATATGCATTGGAAATTAGCTGAGTACGCAGGTTTGCTGTGACGGGGATATTTTACCTGATTATTGACAAGAGCTTTTTTAACTAAAGACATTTTTTTAAAGAGTTTGTATTGTTTCTGTTATAAATCGTACATCATTTATCACTTAATACACGTGGGCCTAAGCCAACGACTCTGGTCACATTAATGTCCAAAATACCGTACTATCACAAACATTTTCTGAAATAAAAATAGGTTTAAAAATTTAATTACAAATGTTTTCCATTCTATTGATTTTGTTTAAGATGCAGTAATTTTAATTTCCCACTAAATAATGTTGAGTTTATTTTTTTAACTTACGAGTACTATATGAAATAATCCCAAAACCCAATTTTTTAAATGTTTTCTTACCGGTCCTCACTTTTACAGGTTCTAAAAATTAAAAATACAATTTAACAATACTGATTATCTCTCTTATGTTGATTGCGTAATCAACTATTCTGCATTATAAATATACTACTATTTATAATATATCCTAATAACAACGAGTTTTCTCGGAAGTTGCACAAAGGAACATTTATCTGAAGAATATCTCAAAAGACTTATTTTTCAGTGGACTGAGAAATATGTGAAAGTGAGAATGATATCTGAAGTATAAAAAAATTGATATTTCAATTAATTTTCCCGACTCAAATTTAAATACGACGTTAAAAACCAATCTGGCCGTAATCGAGTTTTGGATTCTGTTTTGTCAGAACAGTCGAACTAAATTAATTAATATGCCATGCGTACGCTTAACCTGTATTTATGACGAATTTGATTTGTTTCAGAACTAATCTTTTCTATATCAATTCAAAAATCAATGACTCTTCATTTCAGTTTATAGCATTCACCTTTGGTAAAATCGCATTTTTTAACCAGCGCCGCAATCTTCTACACGCATTTTAAGCATGTTCTTAAGTATATTAGGTATTACATATATTATAATAAACAAGTTAATATACAATTATGTTTTTAAACCAGCTAAATGCTTAGTGATAATTTATATTGTGTAGTGGAAATATTTCATTTTACCTCTTGTTGAATATTGGTTGCTCACATGACAAAATTACAAATAAATATGGAAAAACAACATTAAACTTTCAATTGAAGTTCATGTAGCAATATAATATCTGATTCATTATCAGCAAGCTTCTTACTCTTAGAGCTGTTTTTTCCTCTGACCGTTAAACGTACGTAAGTAAATTAAGACTGGTTTCTTCAAGTTTTAACCTAGAACGAATGTCATTGAAATGGTGTTAAAATACAAAATAAATCAAGCATCTTTTTCGTATTAATTATTATTATATTAAATTATTGGATTTAAGAACTTATAGATCTTTAAATAAAAGGTTAATTGTTTGCTGAATTAAGTTGCTAATTTAGAAACATAATCATGACCCAAATTTGGTTATATTTTGACACAAGAAGGTTTATACATTATTTTAAAAATCCTGTAACTGAAATAACGATCTCCCAGTGAATCATGCTTACTAAAGAACTAGCCAATAAATCTCAAAAGCTGAATGAAAATGGAAAACGTAGGACTTCCCTGAATCTGTTGGACTTTGCCCAGAAACGCTAAAACGTTATGGCAACCCTTGGCATGTGAAAACTATTTATCACCCCTGCCTATCTAGGTGAAGTATTTATTTATTTGAACTAATGACGCTGAATTTCAAAATGCGTAATACTACGTTTTGGTAGATTATAATATAAATTATAAAGCATTCCTTTCATCTAAATAATTATATTTGTGTCTGTACTTAGCTCACAATCAATAATTATTTTGTTATTTTGGAATTTATTGCTCTAAAAATGTCTAAATAAATAGACTTGTAGCATTTTTATGTATGTTTGTTACGCTCACAGGCTAGATTGTGTCAATACTATTTCACGGGAAAACGGATTTACAGAATTTTATCAAATCTCTGTCTCATTGCTCTTCTGTCTATTGTAAATTTTAGGATACTTAAAATCATCTTAAGTTATTATGTTTCTGCCCATAGTCAGTCATAAATCCAATATTAATTGTATGGAAATTTATTTAGTTTACCATCAGAATAGTAGTAACAGTAGTTACAGTAAAGTGTAATTTCTTTACTCCAAGAACCCATAATGGAGATCGGATCACCAGCTAGTACACATGAACAACTTTATAATAATAATAATACAGAGTTTGGTTCTTTTCAACAAAAAACTGGAAACTTAAGCAACGTGTTTTAAAATTTCACTGAGCAGGAGAGAATATCTGTGAAAACTGTCAATTTTTTCTAAATAGTAAACATATTACTATGTCAGAAGGACTTACAGGCAAATATCTCCAATAATTTATTTTTCAGATTAGATTTGTTGAGGATTTTATATTAAATAAACGAATAAAAAACTTAAATTACTTCACTTACCTCGATTCTGACAAGCGTAGAATAAGCTAATCTCGTCGTCGAAGTAATCGACTTTGATATTGCGTTTTGTCGGAACTCTCAAATCATATTATTTTCTACTCGTATTCTCAATTTACGGTGGATTTTGTATTATTTGTTTTGGAGACAAATCCTTTTAAATCGTCAAATAATCGGATTTTCCCGTTATAATTAAATTTAAACTTTGTGTATAAACTTACTTGTAAACCAGAAATATTTAAATGTTCACTATTCAAAAATATATTTTTTCGTCCTAACATCAATTGTCTTCTAACATTTGTCTCATATAAAAGATACAGTAAAATGGTTGCCTAAACTTTAATACATACTGTAAATTTTTGTAGCTCATTTACCTTTCCACGTTATCATGTAAATAAAAAGTGCAATGAAAGTAGTTGTTACCATGCCAATTAAAATAACACTATTCGTCACTGATCAAACATTGGAAATTCATGCTGCATGATGTCGCGGCATATCAATACTGTTTATTCGTACCCTATTAAAACAAAGGATCCACCGTTTCGACTGTTTAAGTACCGGTAACAAGTTGCAGAGTCTACTCTATAAATAACTTTCATCAATTGTTGAAATGTATCTTTACTTCAACTACCTTTACCTTATTCAACTTGTTAAACTTGACTTCAAAAGAATCCTTTGATGCATTATCATTAAGTGAAATTTTAAACAAGCATATCGGTTTTGTACTAGTTAATGAACCAATTTATAACACTAAAAATAGAGAAAAATACTATCCATTCTTTTCTGTATGCCTTACTAAACGTAGCATAGCTCATACTCATGAAATATTTTAGCTCTTTAATACGCTGCGTGCTTAAACTAACTCATATCCTTTCATTCTTCGTGGCATGTATTTGTGGTGATGGTGTTTAAATCAAGCATTAACTGGCTACTCATCATTAAATCAAAACAAAATATTAAGTAAATAAGATATATTTGGAATCTCTATTGAGATTCATCCTTAGTCTATTACCACTATATAGGTTATAAATAATAAACAAACAATTCCATGTGATTAACAAGTATATGATAACAATTTTCAGAAAGTTAAACTATTACACTAGAAATTTTGTCTATTAATTTAAAATAAAAATATCCCTTATTAACCGGTAAACATTGATATTTATCATTTTTCGTAGTGAAGCTGAAAAGAATTAGTATTATGTTCGAGCATGGAGATGTTATGTATTAACAACTCCATGTTTCGAACAGTTCATAGTATTTGTTACCAGACAGAACAATTGTTTCACCCCTATATCCCAGGGTCATCGTCATAGCGGGGTCCTTGAGGTTTAAAACATCGACATTGAAAAACATGTTATGTTAAAAGTTCTTAACTCTTTAATTCGTCGATCTTCAAGGTTCTTGGATTTTTATTTTATATAAATAGTTATGCAATCTATGAGTTATCATTTTCAGTAATTCTTTTGCAAGACTCAATTTACTTATATTTAGGAGTTGGTCCTTGATTACAAATATTTTTCTAAAAAGCATATAGGAAGAGGTGTGTTCTCATGTTGTTTTCTTATGTATTTTTTCTCAACTTACTACTGTACTGAGAAGTTCGCGAAAATGATTAACCTCAAGAACCCCATGCTGACGATGTCCCTGGGACATAGGGGCGAAACAATTGTTCTCGTCAAGTAACAATTCCGGATTGCTCGAGGGTCGAGACGGTGAGAGTGTACAATGTAGCCATCTGTTTTGCGATACATGTAAAACAGATCAAACAAATTACCTAGCACACCTACTTGATATTTATGTTGTAGTTTGAAAAATTATTGAATAATGTTTCCTAAAACTTGAAACATTTAACCACCATACATACAATCTTTCATCAAGAAAAACTTGTGCTACGTTTTCCGTCACAATCGAGAAACCTATAAAGGTTTTCTTTTTTAACTTTCTTTACGGGACCTTTGGTTAGGCCTACTTCTTTGAGAAAGACTTTTGTTTTAATTTTAATGAACATTATTTTATATTTGTTGGTAAGATCTTAATGTCATACAATCTTTCTCAAGGTTCCAAAAAAAATAACGAGTTCGCACGCAGCACGCTGACGTGAGGGAAGTGAATTTCCACATCAAAAACTTTTAAAACTCAAAATCAGTGTAAAACATACATTTATTTCTATTTTTATTGAATTCTGAAAACATTGAGTTTTTGGCTGTTCTGATGCTCCTGGTTTCATTTACCTGCAATGCTGACAATACAATTTTGCGCATTATAAGGTTAGGAGAAGGTCCAGTCAGGCTTGAAAGTAGGCGTGAGGTTGCTGGGGATGATAAAAGTACACCAACAAATGAATAACAGGCTTTACTAATGTAAAACACCCATAAGACAACGTACTGTGTTTGGTCAATACACATTTTCTTCTATAACTTGGTAAATAGTTATCCTAAAATGACGGGAGAGGGCTTAAAAGTTTCGCCTTAATAATTCCCATCTTTCTATATGGATTAATTATACATCTGGGGCTTTTCTGACCCTTTTTGGGTCCAAAAACTCGAAATTTGAAAGATTAATCCCCAAAAAATGGGTTTAGAGTTTTCCGATTGTTTTGCCCAACGAACTTGTCCAACAGATTATAGAAAGAAACGTCCCTACCAAATTTGAAGTAAATCGGACAAAAAATGCGACCGCTAGAGTGCATACACATATATATATATATATATATATATATATATATATATATATATATATGTCTATATATATATATAAAATTTTGAACGACCCCCCAAAACGTGTTCAGGGGGTCACGTTAGGAACTTCTATGGTGGTCCCGGGCTTAAGTTTCACCGTGCAGGTCATGCTAATAGTTCACTTTCCAAAGGAAATTCACTAATTGCAATATTTGTTGCAGCACTTAAAGAAAACAGCAGCTTTTTAGCAAATTACACTCGTCACGGGTTCTTAGAAAACACAAAGACGGTTCTAATGCTCCTGTCCCAGAGCTATGTTCTGTTGTGTTCTCATAATTTATTTATTTCATGAATATTTATGATATAATTAAAATGTATTCATTTATGTTAAGTTGTGAAGGCATTTAAATATATAAATTTTAATTAATATGTTATTTAAGTCAAAATTATAAACAGAACTTTCCTATATTGAATTAATTAATCGTTGAAATTCCTTAATTCTCACGTTTTACATGTTTAATATCAACAGTTTGGTTTTACATGATTAGAAGTCTTACTTTAAATTCATTTCATACTAATTATATCACCATTCAATTATGTCTGGTGAACTTTCTGGCATATTTATCAGCCTGAGCTAAGCTTAGTTCATCTATTTTATTTTGATGTTATTATGTATCACATTAAATTTAAACTATTAAGGTAATTTCCAACCCAATAACTAAAGTCATCCACTATAAATCAATTTATACCACCTAGGATTATTTTATCCATTGCGCGATATGACATTAAATGCGGTTTTACATTTTTTAGATCATTTTACTTGAAAATAAGTACCATAATTTTACTAATTGCTATTTTACAGAATAAAATATGTGCAAAGGAATGAGATATGAAAATGTATTCATTCAACTGCGGAAGTGTTTTGAATAGAACTGCTTGTGGCTGTTTAATGTGAATAATTTAAACCATTGAGAGTTTTTAGTTGCGCAGAATTGCAGATGGCTATCTCCAAGAAGCATCAAAAACTGAGTTAAAATTAACAGATAATTTTATAGCATTTATGCAAGAGTTTTACATTCATACATTTATGCATTACTCTTTTAAAACGGTAACAAGTATTTTTATAACATTTAAATTTTAGTTGGAATAATTTTCAAATTAAAATTACCATTATAAAAAGGTAGGGTTCAAGCGTCAGCACATAATTTCGAGCAAGAGAGCAATGAAGCTTTTCAAATGTGGTTGGTAATGACTCTAGATAACAGTCAATGTTCACTTCCACGTTCACTTTGCGTAACGATGCGTAAATTCGTGTTACTTCTTTCGAAAAACGGTAAATACCTCGACTGTTTTAGCGAATTTTCCCTTTAGGGAAGAAGCTATTCCCGTAGTCGGCATGGTAAGACCTAGGCCCGGGACCATAATAACTTTTCGTTTTGAGGTCCCCAGATGCCAAAAACACCATTCGTTCAAAACTGTGTATATATATATATATATGTGTGTGTGTGTGTGTGTGTGTGTGTGTGTGTGTGTGTGTGTGTGTGTGTGTGTGTGTGTGTGTGTGTGTCCGTGGGTGTGATAACTCTCGTAAAATTGGTCAGATTTTGATGAATTTGGTACAAACATGTGAAGCAGCATTTATGACTTTAAGGTCGAAATCCAGCCAGATCGCTCTATCCAAAGGGGTATTTTGGAGGGGTTTTGTCCCCCAAAAATATTTTTTTTTTAGTTTTTTACATTGAATATTTTTGAAACACCATTTATAGTTTTCACCATTAAATTCAGCTTTAATAAACAAACAATTTGGTGTTTTGATCATTGCTCAACGTCAATTGGTTACAGAGATATTGAAAGTGCTAAACACAGTACGTTGTCCAATGTTATTCTTATGGAAAAAGAGTAAAAATTGTATCTTGCTTATTTATCAACTTATCCTGACGAAACTTAGTATATTGCTTCATACCGTTGTGGTCTATTCATATTTGCACGAAAATTATTTTTTGCCGATAGTTCTTGCAGCAGCAAACCTGCGTACTCAGCCCCCATGTTATTCTTATGGAGAATAAGTAAAATGTTATATCCCTTAATTATGAACAAAAATTAATAAAATTCGGTATGTGGCTTCACCTAGTTGCGTTATAAAAAAATTGCATAAAATCCCATTTTTGTATACCTTGCTTCAGCAAACTTGCATCCTCACACGCTATGTTATTCTTATGGAGAATAATTAAAATTTCATAAATCATTTATTTATGAATTTATATTGATGAAACTTGGTATGTGGTATCCTCATCTATATATATAAATGAGGGGTTATATGTCTATGTGGACAATTTAATAACTTTATTGACCCCGGGCTTAATACACGCGGGTCATCCTAATAGCTCACTTTTCCATTCGAAATTCCCTGATAATTGTGATTTTATAGCTGTAGTCAGAATGTTGTTTGCTTTTGTATTAGGAATAGAGGACCATCATAATGAGTAGTTTTGATTTCAAAAAGTGTGATTACCCGGCATATGACTTCACTGTAAAGTTCAAAGCTCAATTAGCCTGTAAACGGCGCACCGCTCACCTGACACCGCCAAATGAGCGCCTGTTAACTCGATTGTGCCTAGCTTTGTGTTCCCTGATGCCCTCTTCATTTCCCAAAGCATGTTATCTACTTTGCATGCTGTCATTTAATTAAATCCGATCATCGACTTTTTGTACGTTGTGATTGCGTTGCTAAATGACTAATTTACGAATTGTAAAAACAATTAAATTATTAAGAACATGAATAAATGTTAATAAATGTGTGCGTTATTTTTTAAAGCCAACAAATTTCACAAATAGTGGTCGACTACAAAAATAAATTTAGACTTTTGGCTGAGTACCGTCAAATAAAAAATTGTATACAGAACTAAGCATTCAACTTTAAATTATGCATACGATTTTTAAATCTGTAATTTATATTAATTTTAATGTATTCTCAATGTATTGTAATGTATTTCAAGTAAAACATTTAAACACTAAATTATGTAACAAGGTTTTTGCCAAAATATTAAATATATAATTACAAAATATTATCAGCATTATAAACCATTGCACAAGTCAGGTGTAACCTAAAGTAGTAAAATGGCGTTGTCAAATAAAATAACTAAATTACTTGGTAACTTTCATTGAAATTGTTATTTTTGAAAAGGTTTTTACAAAACAGAAACTTGTTACTTATTAGGTAGGTGCTACTGATATTTACAATGAAAACAGTGCAGTTACAGTTTAAAATTTCAATTGTTTACTGCACGTTTTTCCAATAAACATTCTTATACGGAGTAGTAATATTTTCCAGACAGCGTCAGGTTTCTTTCAGTGGTCTTTTTTTATTTCAAGCTTTTAAAACCCTACCCAACTCGAACCCTCCATTTGTCAACGCCTAGTTTTTTTAAAGGTAAATTATTTGTTTATGAATCTTGGCACTAATTCTTATTTACTGGTTGAATAAATTCCGACAGTACCAATATAGTCTACGGTGACGGTCAAAGTGGCAAAACCTTATAAAAGTTTGCTTCATACCTTTTTACCTTAAAAGAAACTAATATTGCTACTTAACTTTGTAAAACAAAATAAATCTACATGGGTGTAAGACCTCTGGTTCTTAAAAACAAACAAAAATAAACTAGCATTCACACCAATGCCCGACTGAAACGGAGAAATAACCGAGTTGGGACAATTTTTCCAGTTTACCTTTAACGACAGATTTATTCTTCCTGTTGTGATGGCATCACATTTAATACGTGCATTTAAAAGATCATAGAATGTTATAGCTGTATGTTGTATATTTAATACTAGTTAGCCTTATAAAGCGTGTATTCAGTGACATAAATTACAGTCAACGAAATATTCGTTGGTTTTACGTAAAGTAGCTAAAATGGAATCTAAGCTAAAAATTCTCGTTGTCTCAAAATGTATAGTCAACAAAATGTTAATTAATTATTTTTTGAGGCAAATAATACGCGTCATAAATACATTTTTTGACTGAAACCCTGATTTATTTTTATATTTAGCTATGTGATCACTTCGATTTTTGGTTCGTAATGTTTAAGTAAAAATATTTTTTTTCCAAAAGTATATTCGTCTCCGGCCAAAAGTTAAATACGGTCAGGGCTACGTCGCGTCGTTGTGTGGTCTGAGCGGGAGTTAAATTACACAAGTCCCAAAGGAAGGCCGCATTTTATCCATCTGAGATATGGAACGCTGGTTGCAATACAATGCCTTTTGATCTCCTTCTCCCCGCAGGCTTTTGAACGTGGCTTGGAAATATGTTTTATTATATTCCAAAATATATTTGACAACACAGATATTTTGGTTTTTTGTTTTTTATAGGAAGGACTGAAGTATTGTTTCAGGGGTTGCCGAGAGTGAAATACATTTAAACATTTACAGGTTAAATCTTCATTTGAATGCAGAATTCAAAATATCAAAATTTATTTTTAATCCATGCAATCTCATGAACTTTGGTTGAATATATCCTCATGATGTTAAGATTGCCAGATCGATCCCGAGAAAATCTTTAAAATGTTTAAAAACTTTCAATGTTGTGAGAAACTGCCATGTGTCATTTGACTATTTTTTCTGGGTGTTTCCCAACATTATGTTGACTTTAGATAAAACCACGGTATTTACCATCCTCTATTAAAATTTGAAATAGATACACCATTTTTACGAACTGAACAAATTGACGAGCTATCAAAAGTCCAAGTCACTAAAATTTACAATGTTTTTCAGTTCTAAATTGACACGGATAGTTTTATGACCTCGTCCGTGAGACGAGCGTTTGATCGAATGCATAAGTGAAATTGTTTACTACCCCAAAAAAATAAACAACTTCACATATGCATGTTCACAATTTTGTTTTTTAGGTTTTTGCCGATCGAACATGAACGTTGGATAAACTCAGATTAAATCGCTCAAGGGATTACTCTTCAATCCCATCTTCCATGCACTCTTGCATAGATACATTTATTGCACTATTTCAAATCCATTTGAATTGCAAGATTCATTTACATCTATTTGTAGATTATGTTCAGCATCTCCGATATATTAAAGTATTACAAAAATAAAATATTTGTTTACCTATTATTAAATAACCATAAGCATTTTCTAAACGTTTACTTGACAGATATGCTTGCGTCAGATGACTCTTTTCACCAGAATGTCACTTTTTAGGCTAAATATGCTAAACTAGATCCTTTTGTGCTTAAGCATTTTATAAATACAAGCTATGGACACTAAGACTAATATGTCCATTAATAAAATGACCTTGCAGACAGTAGTTTAGAATCCAATTGAACTGGTTTGAAGAATACTCTATTACGAAAACATAATGAGCTGTTAAAGCTCAGTGAAAAGGAATAACTCTTTATCTATACTGTATACTGTATAAAGCGAAAATCAGAATATTTTGATAAAACCAAATTCTGACTCCCATTAAACCATATGCATGAATGAAAGGTCTTTCTGGGGAAATTTGAGGCAAAGTGTTGTTTTTTTATAAAACCATCCCATAACGGAATAAATCAAATTAAATCACATTCAAACATTTTGCTAATTAATAGCAGCTTAGTTTTATTTTACAACTGAAATCAGGCATACAAAAGCCTTTGGGCCCAGGTAGATAGGATTAATTTTTATTTAAAAATAATATTTTAATAACTTGTTTAAACGAAAGAGATGAGGGAGTAAGGCGGAAGCGGCGTTTTAGTAAATTTGCACTCAAGACTGAACACTTAAGCCGTTAAACGCAAACTGCTGAATGAGACATAAATTGTAATGTTCTCCTTCTGCAAATTACTTCCTGGAAGCAATCCGCTGAGTGGAAGAGTAAACATTTTCTCAGACATGTCCTTAAGTTGCCTTGCTATAGCGTTTTAATCGCTGATAGAACACTGTTCAATTTATGTAATTTGGTGATGAAATAGTTTTGTTATGTCATAATTTTATGATGAAATAGTTTTGTTATGTAATAATTTTGTGATGTAAAAACTGATTTTGTAAAGTACAAATTCAGAAGAAAATGCAAGCAGGAAAAGCCAGAATCGCTGTTGCAATTGCTGGCCGGAATAGGCCTAAAGACAATGGTTTAAATACTTCCTTGGGTTGAAAGTCCACCGAGTTCGGTCAACTACCGGCCGGCGTGTCTGGACTCTTGATACGTCAGTCCTAGGTCTGAGGTTTTAAATTCAGTCTCGGTCGGGGACTGCGGTATTTTTGGTACTCTGCTGAAAGTCTCGAGGCCTACAACCCACGAGACGTGCATTTCTTCCATTTTGAATTTACAAGTTCAGTTTAAAATGTAGTCATGAATTCATTTCAGCACTCCAGGTTTTTCTCAAAAGAGGAAAATCAGTCAGTAAGCATTTATTTATTTTCCAGGGATTAGAAGCGTTAACCTGTGGTGGAGAATAAGCTTAACTGAATATCTAGAGACAGGTTGATTATTCAAGTGATGAGTATTCAAGTAAATAAAGTATTGGTTTTAGTTCAAATTAAGTAAATGGAACACAAAGGCAACAAAACCCAACATTTTTAGGTTTTATTTCGAAGGAAATTCTGATTTATTTTATTTTTTAAATGAGGAGAGTTTTTATTTTGTTATAAATAATATACCAAGCAAGTTAGTTTAGTTTTTTGTTTTGTTTTTGTTATTGTAACTAACACCACTTCTTTAAAATGAAAAAATTATCAGCTAAATACATGTCTAAGGGAATTATGAATTATTATTTGAAACTAGTAAAAAAAGGTGAAACAGGCTTGGGAATCTTGGGTGCAGATGTGCACAAAAACACTGGGATTCCTCATGACATCATAGTAGTAAAGGGTTGGGATCATTTATTTATGAATTTATATTGATGAAACTTGGTATGTGGTATCCTCATCTATATATATAAATGAGGGGTTATATGTCTATGTGGACAATTTAATAACTTTATTGACCCCGGGCTTAATACACGCGGGTCATCCTAATAGCTCACTTTTCCATTCGAAATTCCCTGATAATTGTGATTTTATAGCTGTAGTCAGAATGTTGTTTGCTTTTGTATTAGGAATAGAGGACCATCATAATGAGTAGTTTTGATTTCAAAAAGTGTGATTACCCGGCATATGACTTCACTGTAAAGTTCAAAGCTCAATTAGCCTGTAAACGGCGCACCGCTCACCTGACACCGCCAAATGAGCGCCTGTTAACTCGATTGTGCCTAGCTTTGTGTTCCCTGATGCCCTCTTCATTTCCCAAAGCATGTTATCTACTTTGCATGCTGTCATTTAATTAAATCCGATCATCGACTTTTTGTACGTTGTGATTGCGTTGCTAAATGACTAATTTACGAATTGTAAAAACAATTAAATTATTAAGAACATGAATAAATGTTAATAAATGTGTGCGTTATTTTTTAAAGCCAACAAATTTCACAAATAGTGGTCGACTACAAAAATAAATTTAGACTTTTGGCTGAGTACCGTCAAATAAAAAATTGTATACAGAACTAAGCATTCAACTTTAAATTATGCATACGATTTTTAAATCTGTAATTTATATTAATTTTAATGTATTCTCAATGTATTGTAATGTATTTCAAGTAAAACATTTAAACACTAAATTATGTAACAAGGTTTTTGCCAAAATATTAAATATATAATTACAAAATATTATCAGCATTATAAACCATTGCACAAGTCAGGTGTAACCTAAAGTAGTAAAATGGCGTTGTCAAATAAAATAACTAAATTACTTGGTAACTTTCATTGAAATTGTTATTTTTGAAAAGGTTTTTACAAAACAGAAACTTGTTACTTATTAGGTAGGTGCTACTGATATTTACAATGAAAACAGTGCAGTTACAGTTTAAAATTTCAATTGTTTACTGCACGTTTTTCCAATAAACATTCTTATACGGAGTAGTAATATTTTCCAGACAGCGTCAGGTTTCTTTCAGTGGTCTTTTTTTATTTCAAGCTTTTAAAACCCTACCCAACTCGAACCCTCCATTTGTCAACGCCTAGTTTTTTTAAAGGTAAATTATTTGTTTATGAATCTTGGCACTAATTCTTATTTACTGGTTGAATAAATTCCGACAGTACCAATATAGTCTACGGTGACGGTCAAAGTGGCAAAACCTTATAAAAGTTTGCTTCATACCTTTTTACCTTAAAAGAAACTAATATTGCTACTTAACTTTGTAAAACAAAATAAATCTACATGGGTGTAAGACCTCTGGTTCTTAAAAACAAACAAAAATAAACTAGCATTCACACCAATGCCCGACTGAAACGGAGAAATAACCGAGTTGGGACAATTTTTCCAGTTTACCTTTAACGACAGATTTATTCTTCCTGTTGTGATGGCATCACATTTAATACGTGCATTTAAAAGATCATAGAATGTTATAGCTGTATGTTGTATATTTAATACTAGTTAGCCTTATAAAGCGTGTATTCAGTGACATAAATTACAGTCAACGAAATATTCGTTGGTTTTACGTAAAGTAGCTAAAATGGAATCTAAGCTAAAAATTCTCGTTGTCTCAAAATGTATAGTCAACAAAATGTTAATTAATTATTTTTTGAGGCAAATAATACGCGTCATAAATACATTTTTTGACTGAAACCCTGATTTATTTTTATATTTAGCTATGTGATCACTTCGATTTTTGGTTCGTAATGTTTAAGTAAAAATATTTTTTTTCCAAAAGTATATTCGTCTCCGGCCAAAAGTTAAATACGGTCAGGGCTACGTCGCGTCGTTGTGTGGTCTGAGCGGGAGTTAAATTACACAAGTCCCAAAGGAAGGCCGCATTTTATCCATCTGAGATATGGAACGCTGGTTGCAATACAATGCCTTTTGATCTCCTTCTCCCCGCAGGCTTTTGAACGTGGCTTGGAAATATGTTTTATTATATTCCAAAATATATTTGACAACACAGATATTTTGGTTTTTTGTTTTTTATAGGAAGGACTGAAGTATTGTTTCAGGGGTTGCCGAGAGTGAAATACATTTAAACATTTACAGGTTAAATCTTCATTTGAATGCAGAATTCAAAATATCAAAATTTATTTTTAATCCATGCAATCTCATGAACTTTGGTTGAATATATCCTCATGATGTTAAGATTGCCAGATCGATCCCGAGAAAATCTTTAAAATGTTTAAAAACTTTCAATGTTGTGAGAAACTGCCATGTGTCATTTGACTATTTTTTCTGGGTGTTTCCCAACATTATGTTGACTTTAGATAAAACCACGGTATTTACCATCCTCTATTAAAATTTGAAATAGATACACCATTTTTACGAACTGAACAAATTGACGAGCTATCAAAAGTCCAAGTCACTAAAATTTACAATGTTTTTCAGTTCTAAATTGACACGGATAGTTTTATGACCTCGTCCGTGAGACGAGCGTTTGATCGAATGCATAAGTGAAATTGTTTACTACCCCAAAAAAATAAACAACTTCACATATGCATGTTCACAATTTTGTTTTTTAGGTTTTTGCCGATCGAACATGAACGTTGGATAAACTCAGATTAAATCGCTCAAGGGATTACTCTTCAATCCCATCTTCCATGCACTCTTGCATAGATACATTTATTGCACTATTTCAAATCCATTTGAATTGCAAGATTCATTTACATCTATTTGTAGATTATGTTCAGCATCTCCGATATATTAAAGTATTACAAAAATAAAATATTTGTTTACCTATTATTAAATAACCATAAGCATTTTCTAAACGTTTACTTGACAGATATGCTTGCGTCAGATGACTCTTTTCACCAGAATGTCACTTTTTAGGCTAAATATGCTAAACTAGATCCTTTTGTGCTTAAGCATTTTATAAATACAAGCTATGGACACTAAGACTAATATGTCCATTAATAAAATGACCTTGCAGACAGTAGTTTAGAATCCAATTGAACTGGTTTGAAGAATACTCTATTACGAAAACATAATGAGCTGTTAAAGCTCAGTGAAAAGGAATAACTCTTTATCTATACTGTATACTGTATAAAGCGAAAATCAGAATATTTTGATAAAACCAAATTCTGACTCCCATTAAACCATATGCATGAATGAAAGGTCTTTCTGGGGAAATTTGAGGCAAAGTGTTGTTTTTTTATAAAACCATCCCATAACGGAATAAATCAAATTAAATCACATTCAAACATTTTGCTAATTAATAGCAGCTTAGTTTTATTTTACAACTGAAATCAGGCATACAAAAGCCTTTGGGCCCAGGTAGATAGGATTAATTTTTATTTAAAAATAATATTTTAATAACTTGTTTAAACGAAAGAGATGAGGGAGTAAGGCGGAAGCGGCGTTTTAGTAAATTTGCACTCAAGACTGAACACTTAAGCCGTTAAACGCAAACTGCTGAATGAGACATAAATTGTAATGTTCTCCTTCTGCAAATTACTTCCTGGAAGCAATCCGCTGAGTGGAAGAGTAAACATTTTCTCAGACATGTCCTTAAGTTGCCTTGCTATAGCGTTTTAATCGCTGATAGAACACTGTTCAATTTATGTAATTTGGTGATGAAATAGTTTTGTTATGTCATAATTTTATGATGAAATAGTTTTGTTATGTAATAATTTTGTGATGTAAAAACTGATTTTGTAAAGTACAAATTCAGAAGAAAATGCAAGCAGGAAAAGCCAGAATCGCTGTTGCAATTGCTGGCCGGAATAGGCCTAAAGACAATGGTTTAAATACTTCCTTGGGTTGAAAGTCCACCGAGTTCGGTCAACTACCGGCCGGCGTGTCTGGACTCTTGATACGTCAGTCCTAGGTCTGAGGTTTTAAATTCAGTCTCGGTCGGGGACTGCGGTATTTTTGGTACTCTGCTGAAAGTCTCGAGGCCTACAACCCACGAGACGTGCATTTCTTCCATTTTGAATTTACAAGTTCAGTTTAAAATGTAGTCATGAATTCATTTCAGCACTCCAGGTTTTTCTCAAAAGAGGAAAATCAGTCAGTAAGCATTTATTTATTTTCCAGGGATTAGAAGCGTTAACCTGTGGTGGAGAATAAGCTTAACTGAATATCTAGAGACAGGTTGATTATTCAAGTGATGAGTATTCAAGTAAATAAAGTATTGGTTTTAGTTCAAATTAAGTAAATGGAACACAAAGGCAACAAAACCCAACATTTTTAGGTTTTATTTCGAAGGAAATTCTGATTTATTTTATTTTTTAAATGAGGAGAGTTTTTATTTTGTTATAAATAATATACCAAGCAAGTTAGTTTAGTTTTTTGTTTTGTTTTTGTTATTGTAACTAACACCACTTCTTTAAAATGAAAAAATTATCAGCTAAATACATGTCTAAGGGAATTATGAATTATTATTTGAAACTAGTAAAAAAAGGTGAAACAGGCTTGGGAATCTTGGGTGCAGATGTGCACAAAAACACTGGGATTCCTCATGACATCATAGTAGTAAAGGGTTGGGTCTTCCAGATGAAAAATTCAATAAGTGCAAGGGTTAACCTAAAAAAAGTCTTAGCCTGAAATCGTCTTTGTTTAGTTGCATGATTTAGTTTGTTATTGTTCATTAAAGACAATACAAACTTTTCCTTGAGCTGGTTTGTATGTCCCGCCCTAGAACGTTGTTCTTTAGAAGCTCAGCTTGACATCGAACTAAGCCCCGATTTTTTTAATGACGTGCTAAGTCTTCCAATTATTTATTCAATACCGTACGTATAAACAAATGTAACATATTTTAACCGCCTTGGTTTTTACTCCGATTAAGTTTACAAAAATGAATAAACCTACTTTTAATTATTTATTAAAACGCATACCTTACTAGTATCTACGGTCATTAAGTTAAAAATAAACAGACATTTTCGGTTAACCTATATTCAGACACGCACTACAGCATATAATTGGTACAACTCCTAACTAAAATCTATCTAATTAATATTGGAACAAAAGTTACCACTTAAAATCGCCAGTAATCCTAATAGAATGAAGTTGTGGTGCGGGCTGTACGGAAAATCCATTTTGCAGTTTTTCTCACTTAAATAGTTTCACATCCGCCATCGAAAATAGAGAAAAACAGTTTCACAGGGGACACATTTTGAGGTTACGATTTATGTACTCTAAAATTATCCTTAAGGGATTTGGCAAGTCCACGGGTTCACCGAGTTTTAATTGCCCATGTACGCGTCACAGTGGGGCACCGCCAGCGCTTGACGCTCCCAACTCAAAGCGTCGCTCCGGACTGACGCCGGCGCCTCCCCCGACGCTCCCCTCTACCCCTACCCCCTCAACAACCTCCCAACACATGCTAATCAATTATCTCCCTCTCACTCTAAAGGTTTTATCGCGTCAGCCTTTTTGCTAGGGATCTTGCTCATTTGCCGGGCCCAGATCGATGTCCCGGCCCTGGCCGCATCTTTCACCGTGTGCCTTATTCCCCCATCCGTCGTCTTTTCAGCATCTCGCAGTCGTGAAAGAACTCAGCTCTGTGAAGTCGTTTGGTGCTTTATCGTCAAACGTCGCGTTATTCAATCAACCGAATGGGGTTTCTTTCGTCACCGTGCTAGAAGAAAAGTTTTATTGGTTTGTAAAGTTGCTTGGATATAGCTAATTTTTCTGTTCAGGCATAATCTTTCTGAGTTACTTTGTTGTTTTCTTCATACAATATTTAAAGTGGTGTTTTGTGTTTAGTTTTCTGATACATTTATTAAAGGTTCATCTCATTCCAGGACGACATTCAGACTGGTTTATACCAGTTGTGAAGGTATGTGAAGCTGGCAGCGCCCATATTGAAAATAAACGTGAAAATAACCTAAATCGTTTGTTTATCGTTTGTTTAGGTTTGTTTAGCTATTTTCGACGTTTGTTTGGCCTTTGTTGCTTTTAAAAACGAAAAATAAAGTGGGCGCTGCTAGCTTCACACCAGCAGCGCCCATTCGTTGATTTGAACTAAAAACCAATGGAATCTTTTTTTACCGTTTGTTTAGGTTTTTTAGCTATTTTCGACGTTTGTTTGGCCTTAGTTGCTTTTAAAAACGAAAAATAAAGTGGGCGCTGCTAGCTTCACACCAGCAGCGCCGATTTCGAAAATCTACTTGAAAACTATCTAAATCGTTTTGTTAATCTTTTGTTTGGCTATTTCTGACGTTTGTTAAGTGGTAATTGCTTTTAGGTTTGAAAAACAGAGTGGTTCTAGTGGTTTCTGCCAGTTTCGAAAATTATACTTATCCATCACAGGAATATTTACTGATATGCACAACTAAGCTAACATATTGCAAAGAGAACATTTAATTATCAGGTAATGAGGTATGGAAGGTAAAAATTAAAACGCATATAATTGTTAATTAAGAGAAAAATCGAATAATTAATGGTTATGGTATTTGTGTATGCCCTGGGACTAGATGTTAACAATTCGATGCAAAAAATATCGTTTTTAAACTGGGTTGGACCGAAAATCAGCTATTATTTATCTACTCAGTTTATACAAGTCGGAAATTGTTGTTTCACTAAACGCTGAATAATACATTTATGGAACAGATGTCAAGTAATTAATTCTGTTTAACGAATAATGAACAAAGATAGCAGTGCTTCCTTTGTTTTTCGATTTACAAATAAATTAAAGCTTAACATACGTTAAAGTAGAGGTAAAATAGCGGTAATAATGCAAAATATGCGGGTTTAGCCTCCCTCAATTTTCCCTTAAAAATTCTCGTTTTTCCCTCGAGTCCAATAATAACAAACCTAAACAAACTATAAACAAACGATTCCATTGGTTTGTAGTTCAAATCAACAAATGGGCGCTGCTGGTGTGAAGCTAGCAGCGCCCACTTTATTTTTCGTTTTTAAAAGCACTAAGGCCAAACAAACGTCGAAAATAGCTAAACAAACCTAAACAAACGATAAACAAACGATTTAGGTTATTTTCACGTTTATTTTCAATATGGGCGCTGCCAGCTTCACACACCTCAGTTGTGATGTTGAATTTGGGCACAGC
Organism: Allygus modestus; assembly: GCA_963675035.1. Lineage (NCBI taxonomy): Eukaryota > Metazoa > Arthropoda > Insecta > Hemiptera > Cicadellidae > Allygus > Allygus modestus. The sequence goes on from OY776112.1 coordinate 314,608,997, forward strand.
AGATGAACAAACAAGTGGTTAGTCCTTTGGCTGTCCATTATGACAAGCTCCCCTTTCACCTTGGTCCTTCCTTGTGTTTAGATAGCAGGGGACGAAACGTCTTCTCCAAGATTGTTTTCTCCCTAAAGATAAATATGGATACCATTTCAGTCGACCTAGAAAGGCAGATCAGACCACCAGATTGAGAGCTGAAATAAGTAGCAACTCCATATACTGACATCTCCATTCCGTACCACCTTTTCCATCCCTGATAGTTCCTCTCTTTCAGGTGACTTGGGCATTATTCCCAAGTAGAAGATGTGCCAACGTTGCTATCATGGGGTTTAAAGGTTAATTCCCCACTCCTACCCACCTCCCCGGAGCTTAGGTGGCAACATATTTCTCAATCTCCCACTTGATCATTGCTTACCAAACCTGGGTTAAAATTTTAAATTAATACTGGAGTTTATTTTTATTTGTTTGCCTCCATAAGAATAGCATTAGGTAACGTTCTATACCAAAAAACCGGTATGTATTTTTATCGATATATTTTTTTATAATTTTTTAGTTTTGAACTCTTTTTATTGGCAATGGACACATTTTATTAAATTATAGAAGTTTAGGGTAAACTTCGAGAAACATAATCCTGATTACTGCAATAAAGAGCTAAAGTTTAATCAAATTCGTTCGAAACAATTATGAGAAAACCTAGAATTCGTTAGGATTTTGTGGAAATAACGCCCCTTAAAAACAAAAAAATATTTTTCAACAAAATAAAAAAAGAATTCCGAGATGTAATTAAGCATTGTACTGTACCTGCATACCAAATATCATCAAAACCGGGCACTTGGTAAGAACTCTTGGTCTGAACTCATCCAAACAGACATCACGTCAAAACCACTTGTTTTGGACTGATGGAGCATCAAACGAATATTTCCACTAACTCAAATTTTGGTTGAATAAGAGGACCTATGTAAGTTTAGAATAATTACAAATCGAGCTTATCGATTACAAACTGCATTTACATGTAATAAAACACGTCACATAGTAACACGTTTCCATTGTAACGAGAATGCACGCAAGATATCTGTTAGGCGTTGCTGAGAGAGGTTCGCTGTAATGACACTACACCATAATACAGCATATTACAGAGCGCTGCGGCGCCGCGGCGCCTCGCCTGTGGTTTACAAGTAAGCGTGTTCGCTCAACACTCCAGCCTTACTTACGTTCGACACGCCCTCAGCCGGCGATGGAGGGCACTTAGTGGTCATGCAACCGAGGTAACATTATATTTCAATAGGATAATTATATTTCGTTAGCGTTCAAAGCGTGTGTTCGAGTTTATTAAATGGTGATCGTATCGGTGATTTAAACTGTAGTTGTAAAAGCCTTTGAGTTAATTACGTAAATTTTATAATTGAGGAAATTAATATATTATGAATATGACAAATTAAAACCACGGTGATAACTGGGAAATGGATGGTGGTTGATTGATTTTACATGTGGCTGATTCAAGACCTCTAAAACGTTCACAGTTTAATGTTATGTGTTTGGTTATTTGTTATTTAAAATAATTTTACGCCTCTTTTAAATTGGTCGTCAGTTCGAAATCATCAAGTATCGTAATTTATTCAGGAGCAGCAAGAGGTTTTTGAATGGTGTCTGTAATTACTTCTAATCACATTCTATCATGTGTCGCCCTCTGTAATTGAAATGTGACCTTAAACCTTTATTATGTTTTTAAGACGAATTAAAACCCCAAAGAAATACAAACATGACAATCAAGATCAACCGGTCAGGGAGTTTCAGTATTGGCCAACTGAAACTTTTGGCGAAGAAAACAAAGTTTCTCAACATTTACAGATGAATCTGCAGTGTTTCAGTGCAGATACAAAAACAAATAAGCGAGGGTTACTTGCAACTTTCTTTTAATTAAGGACTCCCTTCACAAAAAACCATACGATATTGATTTATGAAGATGAAATTTGAAACTTAATTGTTGACTTTATGTGGGTATTTCTAATATCTGGTTGTAAAGTTTTCTAAGGATATTTGGAATACATAGCCTATTCCACAATCAGTTTCTTTACTGACTATAATAATAGTGAAAGGTTATTATGTTTACCATTGCATTGTGAAAAAGGTAGTGTATTACACTGGGGCTTTCACAAGTGCTACCGTAGGCCCCGGTTAAACTCCCTAACAACTGTTTATATAGGCATTCAAACATTTAAACTTGTTTAATATTCTATACAGCTTGTATAAAAAGTATTAAGAGAAAACTGACATAAAAAATGCACGTACATTAACAAACAAAAGATAATCTGTTAGACAATGATCTAAGCATATTTGTTTCTTAGTGAAAGCATTGCTAAGTCCCATTATAGGGTTCAAATAAAACCTATTATTGTTTAAAGTAAAATATTTATTGTTAAAAATATACAATGCCAAGGAAACATGTATCTGTATCCAAACATATAACTACCGTGGAATTTGAATCTGCCACAACCCGAAACAACACTCCTGAAAAAATTTGACGTGTAAAAAACCAGCAGTGTTTGTATTTATTTAATAAATGTACAATTTATTTATTATTTTAGTAACAATTCACACAACACAAAATAATAATCTCCGGATGGTAATATAATAGTTATTAATCAACTGATATTAAATAAGAAGAATCTTTCTTCTAGATCTGTTTACATAAGTTTCAACAAATGTTTAATTGTCTTTCTACACACAATTACAAAACTGTGATACACCACCAAACAATTTATTACCAGTACACACAGAAGCTGTATGAAATTTTCGTTCTGTGGTACTGAATTACAAGGTAGTAAGTGGTATAATAATCAATTTTCAAGATTAAGGGGTAGTTCTGAAAACACACTTAATTGGAAAATGTCAATAGAAATTTGAATTAAACTGATTAAAATATTTATCATGTAACAGCATTAAAAAGCTTAGCAATAATTGCTGTTTCCAAACAAGTGCTATATTCAAGAAAATACGTCTTAAATCTATGTGAAGGCCGAATTTCAATTGGCTAGATATCTTGCTAAAAATAGTGCGTAATTTTTTGTTTCCTTACACGAATGTTTGACTAACAACTATTGTCTCCTTTTTTTATAAATAAAAATCCGACACCCAATTAAAGGTTTTATTGACGTAAATAAAAAACATTTATTCAAAATAAATTTACACCTTCTTCACACCTTAATTGGCTAGTAAATAATACCTTAATTGGCTATTATCCGTGCTAGTGCCCTTCCCCCTCACACCAAGAGGTATACAAAACGTCGAAACATTTAGTTCTCGCAGGAGTGTGGTGGCGGCGTGTGCAATATATACAGGGCTGCGGCGACTGTAGGCGGGAGGACCGATCCTACTAAGTGTCGAAAGAGATTTATTTCTCTACCCAATTAATTATAGAAATCACAATCCTGCGGTGCTTCTAAAGGACCCCGGGTTGGACACCTACACCTCAGTAGGGGAAATTGTTCTCCTTTTACTATACAAACAAATACTCTTTATTTATCCAAATGCACACCTGTACAACAAATAGAGTAAATAACAATACTAGAATTATTATAAACAATACTATTTAACATACAACATTTATCCAATGAATAGATTGCTTTTTCTTGTGGTTACTTATGGCATCTTTTTTACATTTTAGATTAGATTTTGACGATTTTGTACAGCTTGGAAAATTGTTCACACATAAAACCCAACTATTCAATCATGTTGTGCTTCCTTAAAGTTAAAATACTAAGAAATATTTGTTACTCAAGAAATAAAATTGCTATTTCCAACACAACGAAATGTGTGTTGCACAACAACAGTTTCGATAGTAACTTTGTAACTTTTTCTGTTGAAAGCATTGTCAATAAAACCTTTAATTGAGTGTCGGATTTGTATTTATAAAAAAGGAGACAATAGTTGTTAGTCAACCATTCGTGTAAGGAAACACAAAAATCACGCACTGTTTACATCAAGATACCTGGCGCTTGCTTGGCGGTGCCGATCTGGAGATAAACTGTATCGTCGGCCGAGAATGCATGGGCTGCAGAATCTATGAGGACGGGAGTTCGTCTGAGGTAACCAGATATATCGATTTCGAGTTTAGAGTATGTGGGCCGGGGGGAGGGGCGGGGCGGCTGCAAATGACACCTAATATCTTGTGGCCCGCGCCGCAGCTGTTACAAAATACGGCCGCCCGACCGTGTTTTTGTGTCTCTGATCAGTAAATAAGCCCTTTTTCCAGCAAACAAATAATACGGATGAATGGTTTATGATAACACTTTTTCTATTTCCAAACAATATTATAAGACTAAAAAATCCGCTTTTTTGTCATGATGGAAAAATGGAATATGGAATATGCTGAAGAAGAAGCAATTAGTTCGTTCTAACGATGATTAAAATTTGTAGAATACATGCGTTTTATCTAAAAGGATATCGAATTATAACGGTTAGTTAAATCAATCTTCAAAATAATGCAAATTTTATTTTTTATGATTTTTCCCGACCGGCTACAAATTGTGAGGCTAAAGACTGTTCAACAGTTAAACAAAGTACAAGTACACAACTTATGACCTGCCTTCAATTTTCTGATATTGTTACCGAAATTCAATACTAGAGGAACTACATCAGGGCCTACAGTGACTAACGGGCCTGCATTCTTCCCCCTTCCTCTAAAGTCTCGTGACACTATGCGGCCGATCAGCAGCCGAATATCCCATTAAATTACATTTTAACAACACGACCCGCCTCACTTATTTTCAATCTCCTCGGAATTAAATTATAAACTAAACAACATGTGCCTTTGCCCTTCAAAATGCCAGGATCGAAATTTGAAAACCACTCTGAACTAATACGAATTATCGCAATTGCAACTGATAGGCCTACCTTAATCGTCAAAATCGGGTCAGCAATGTCGGAGAAGTACGCCTTACAAAAATTGCCTTAGCGTTCATTTTTTGGCCTTGGCATGTACCGTCTTTTTGTAAACCGGAAAAGTATTTTTTATTTTTTTTTTAGTAGGCCGATACTGGTCGCTGTCTTCGTACTTTAGAGCGGATTAGAATAATATATATCACTTTTGGAATATACAAAATATTCGGAAATTCTTTTGACAAAAAGGTGAGAAAACTGGCAGGAGGTCGAACATTCTAAATGCTTTTAATGCGATTAACAGTTGCAAGCCGGCCGCATACAGTCACGTGACCGAAATTGTAAGAACCGGTAGTTATCGTAGGCCCCGGCTACCATACATCGACGTGATTTAAAGTTACAGACGCTTTATCAGGTATTCGTAAGAGTCCATAAGCGTAATTTCAGCATTTTGGTTCGAGGGGCAAAATCGGTTGGGATCGTGATTATTGAGACTTTTTATATATTACAATAATATTTTCCAAATTATTAGGGGGCAACTGCCCCCCCTTGCCCCCACTTAATTACGTCTATGCGTCAGACGCCTTAAGTTGCACATACGCGACCAAAATCGCGTTAACAGGTCCGCCCAGAAGGGGGGGGGTGCAAGAGGGGCAATTGCCCAGGGGCTCGGCCTCTTTGGGGGCCCTCGGCGGGGGGTTGATTTAAAAAAATGCAATAATTATACTCTTGGTTATCAGCGAGGCCCAAAGAACAAGAAACAAATTTACTATTGAAATAAACATAACAAATAAACACACACACCGTATATAATTCGAAACACTTAACTTATATACAGGAAGGGTTAAAGGGGGTCCATACTCTCTCATTTGCCCAGGGGCCCGACATTTCTCTGAGCGTGCCTGTTGCGTGATGTGAAAAGGCTCTAAAAAGTCGCATAGGAGCGCGACTTGCTGAGAAGCACTGATTCAAATGGGCGCATTTATATTGATACGACCACAGTCGCGGGGGTGCACGACCAGGGCGCGACTGGTTTTGCAGTCGCGTCCCTCCGCGTCTGGTCGTGACAGTACGTGACTTTTATCTACGGGTTGCAGAGTATTGTTTTATATTCTAACGTTCATACTGCACAACTTTTGACGCGACATTTGGTTTCACTCGTCCCAACTTCCGCTTGGATATTTTTGGTTGTGGGGAATTATTGGGAATTGTTATCGACGAACGGTGGATAAATACATATTTTAGACCTGGAGACCAGCGTTAGGAATTCGAGGGTAATTACCCTTTTCGAGGGTATTTTTGAGGGTAATTTACTTTCGAGGGTAAAAAAGGGTAATTTCATACAAGGGTTTATTACGTTTTAATTGCTTGTTATATAACTTATTTGCCACTCTTCTTTTAGGACTTAAGTATATATTTTTCATATTATTAACTATTTAATAAATATAGCAACAGAAGGCCTACACACATTGGGCCTATAAACAAATTGTTCTATGTTCTACAGCCTAACAACATTATAAATAGACTGGGTAACATAGTGGTTATCGTGCTCGCCTCATAACCTGAAATTCGCCAGATAATCCTACCAAAATCTGAAAATTGTGTAAAGGTTCGATACTGGAACCAGTTGTCATTTGCCATTCAGATACAAAGGGTTGACCTTAGATAGCAATAAGATCAGTGTTTGGCCCGTTTCCTATCAAAACGTAAAAAATGCCATTAGCGTTAAAAATCGTAACAAAATAATTGCATGGTTAGGACTATTGTAAGTTAGGTAATATTCATGTCCTAATATTTTTATTTTTGTTATGTCAACGTTTTAAGTCATTTAATTTGCGTACATAATTTTTCATTTTACTTTCTGATTTAAAGTACATTTTACAATTACCGATAATGCGCTTACCAAACAAAAATATTTTGGAGGGTAATTTACGGCGAAAAGGGTAATTTTGCCGGAGGTCGAGGGTAATTTTCCATTAGTGGTCGAATAACACTGCTGGAGACACAGTTTCTCTTTGACAGTGTACCTGCGAGCGTTGTTGTAGTGGAAGCATGGCCAAACAAAAAGCTGGTATAAAGTATGGAAAAGGCCTTTCGACTTCCTTTCAACCAATGGCGATGTACGAAAACATTTTGTTGGCCCTTTTTTCTAATCAGTAGGAGCAGCAACAGCATTTCTTCATGCTTCGCCATCGTTGGCGGTCTGACATATGGATGGTTATGACACTAGTCGTAGGCTACACCGTCGCGACTGTGCGACTCTGGTCGTGCGCACATTCATCCAAAAATTAGTACGTAAACGCGACCGAAGTCGCGTAGTTTAAAAGGCTCTTAACCTGGAGTTTTTCAGAGATTTTAGAGCCCACGTACTTGACACCAAAGTTTCGGCTAACTATTGTCTCGTATTGGAACTCTTCAACGAAGAGGCATATAAAAAGGTTGTTGATCAGAAAAATCTAAAATAGTTTATTTTACCTTATTTTCCGTCAATGATCCGTTTTAATCCTGTGTAGGCTACCGGTTTCGAGGGGTCATTCCCCCATCATCAGGCTCCAATAAAAACGTTATTCACTCATAGAGGTCATCAAAGTTCAAAAACACATTAATTAGCGTAATGTTAGAGGGGTGATGGGCATGATACCTCGAAACCCGTAGCCTACACAGGATTAAAACGGATCATTGACGGAAAACAAGGTAACATAAACCATTTTAGTATTCACAAGTGATCCATCGCCTTAACTCATAATACCCCCGTCGCAGCAAACCTGCATACTCAGCGAATTTCCAAAGGAGATATAAATGTCTTAATACTACATAAAGCCACTTACCAAGTTTCATAAAAATATATTCACAAATAAGCGATATATACAATTTTAATTATTCTCCATAAGAATAACATTAGGGCTGAGTACGCAGGTTTGCTGCAACAAGGGACACAAAAAATGGGTTTTCGTGCTAATATCAATATAACTCAACTAGGTGAAGTCGTATACCAGTTTTTATTAATTTATGGTCATAATTAAGGGAGACAGAGCATTTAATTATTATCCATAAGAATAACATGGGGCCTGAGTACGCAGGTTTGCTGCTACGGGAGAATTATGCAAAAACAATTTTTTTGAGCAAATATCAATAGACCTCAATGAGATGAAGCTGTATACCAAGTTTCGTCAGTATACGTTCATGAATAAGCGAGATAAAAAAAATTTCTTTTCCTCCATAAGAATAACATTAGACAACGTACTGTGTTTAGCACTTTCAATATCTCGGTAACCAATTGACGTAGAGGAATGATCGAAATACCAAATTGTGTGTTTTTTTAAGTTGAATCGAATGGTCAAAACTAAAATTTGACTTTTTCAAAAATTATATGTAAAAAATTCAAAAAACCCATTTTTGGGGTACAAAACCCCCCCAAAATACCCCTTCGGATAGGTCTATCTGTCTGGTTTTCGAACTTAAAGTCATAAATGCTGCTTTACATGTTTTTAACAAATTTCGTCAAAATCGGATCATTTTTACGAGAGTTATCGTGCTCACGGACACACACATATATATATATATATATATATATATATATATATATACAGTATCGAACGAATGGTGTTTTTGGGGTCTGGGGACCTCAAAACGAAAAGTTATCATGGTCCCGGGCCTAGGTCTTACCATGCCGACTACGGTAATAGCTTCTTCCCTATAGGGGAAATTCGCTAAAAACAATTTCACGCTGTTTCAGGATGTAATCCTGTCTCCAGGCCCGAAGAATACCTGGTACATACAAATTCCAGGAAAAGATAGATAAAAATCATAAAAGAGCTAAAACAGATTCCGAATGTTTTAAAGTTCTTTTACCCAATTATGAAAAATGTCCACAGTAATATAAAAAATTAAAGCAAGTAAACTCACCTCCACCAACAATTAACTTCAAACAAAGAATAAAAAGTGACATAAGATAAATGTCATTTCTTTGAGAATAAACTGTCTTCTTCTAAGTGAGAATTACTTTATAAGTAGGCAATATTTCTCAATTTATTGTTCACAATTAGTTTTTAGCGAATTTCCCCTATAGGGAAGAAGCTATTACCATAGGTCTCATGGTAAGACTTAAGCCCGAGACCATGATAACTTTTCGTTTTGAGGTCCCTAGATGCCAAAAACACCATTCGTTTAAATTGTTATATATGTGTGTATATATATATATATATATTTATTTATATATAAAATCACATAAAACCAAAATATAACCTATAATATGTAGGTTATCTAATTTTGTATAAAGTTCTGAAGATGGTGTAAACCGAAATATAAACTGTTTTTGTAGATAATTTTGGTTTTATATATATATATATATATATATGTGTGTGTGTGTGTGTGTGTGTGTGTGTGTGTGTGTGTGTGTGTGTGTCCGTAAGCACGATAACTCTCGTAAAAAAGGTCCGATCTTAATGAAATTTGGTACAAATATATGTAAAGTACTATTTATTTGAACAAGTTCGAAAACCAGACCAATCGCACCATCTTAAGGGGGGTTTTGGGGGGGTTTTGTACCCCAAAAAATTTTTTTGGGGTTTTAACATGAAATTTTTTTTTAATCAAACTTTAATTTATACCATTGAATTTAGCTTAAAAAACAAACAATTTGGTATTTTGATCATTGATCTACGTCAATTGGTTACTGAGATATTGAAAGTGCTAAACACAGTACGTTGTCCAATGTTATTCTTGTGGAGAAAAAGAAAAATGTTGTATCTTGGTTATTTATGAACATAAACTGACGAAACTTGGTATATCGCTTCATCTGGTTGTGGTTTGTTGTTGTTTGTACAAAAAATACATTTTTCGCCTATGGTTCCCGTAGCAGCAAACGTAGGTACTCGGTCCCCATGTTATTCTTATGGAGGGTAATACAAATGTTATATATCGCTTATTTATGAATGTATATGGATGAAACTTGGTATGTGACTTCACTTAGATGAGTTCTATTGATATATGCATGAAAACCCATTATTTTGTGTTCCTTGTTGCAGCAAACCTATTTACTCATCCCTAATGTTATTCTTATGGAGAATAATGAATATTTTAAATATCGCTTATTTATGAATATATTTCTTATGAATCCTGGTAAGAGGCTTAATGTGTTATTAATATATATATATGTATTCATTGGAAATTCGCTGAGTATGCAGGGTTGCTGCGACGGGGGGTATTTTATAATTATATTTTTATGAGCGTTATTTTATAAATAATCACAATCTAAATTTAGAGAACCACATTTTATTTGTAGTGACTAATCCCGATTTACTTATACCCAAAGTCGAAAGCAGAGAAGATAATACGCTGTTTATCACTTCTTTTGAAAGAAAAACGTCAAATTGTTATCATACTGCAAATGTTAGTGGTTATATTAAAAAGTTTAGAAAGTAAATTATTTGGCTAGTATTATTATTTAGCAAAACTCAAAATTCTCTATAACTTGATTGTAGAACTTTAAGATAATTTTATATAGTTTTTGTACAAACTTAATTATTATAAATTAAAATTAATTTATTACAAGTAATTAGACTTCAAGGTGGGTCTAGGATATCCCTTCATTGTTGGAAAGGCAACATTTCTTTTAGCTGTACCTCGTGTGGTTGCCTGCAAATTGCAGGCGCTCGTTTAAGCTCATAAATTTCAATGCAGTTTTAATTATTTAATCTTACTTTATTTATTTATTATTACTAATAATTCTTCTTACCTTAAACCATCTCAAACCTAAATCCATCACAAACAAACTGGATTATGTGTTACTGTTTTTTTTTTGTTAAGGGAATTTCTTTATTACCTGGCCTGTGTGTTTTATATCAATTTGTATTAAGTCTTCTTCAAACCAAAGAGCAAAAATTTTGATTTTCATCAATTTAAAATCCTTATTTAGATTAGAAACATTCAGCAGAACGTAGCACACGGAGTTGGGCTGTAATCAGGCCTTGTTATATGAACAGTCTCGATGTTGTTTTTTTCCGCTGTTAATGCCTCTGTGTGTTTCTATCCTTAAATAAATAATAACCTAGAAGTTTACATATTGAAACAATACTACCAATTTCTTTCAAATAAATATTAATTTCTATAACGACTGTTTAATTAATTTAATTTACTTTGAACCCATTAAGTCATTGTATCACAAAAAAGGCTGGTATTTCCAAAATAACCCATTAGTCTTTCAAGTTTTGTGAATGTCCCATACATTAAATAATGTTTGTAAATTAAAACGAGTTCGCACGCAGTACGCTGACGTTAGGGAAGTGAATTTCCCAAATAAAAACTTAAAAAAATCAAATAACGGGTTTAAACAAAGATTTGTGATATTTTTATCAAAATGGAAAATATTTAGTTTGTTGGCTGTTCTGATGCACCTGGTTCTATTTAAATGCAGTATTGGGATGACAATGTAAGCTTAGGAGGATGTACCAACAGGATCAAAAATTGGTATGGGGGTCTTAGGAGTGATAAAATTACATCAGGATATGAAAAACAGCCTTTTCCAATGTAAAATCCCCATAAGGCAACATAGAGTGTTTACTCAATTTTCATTTTCTTTAATAACTCGGTAAATATTAGTGCTAGAATGATGAGGGAGGGCTTAGAATTTTTGCCTTTTCACGTTCTATAAACTATTATCCATTAATCTTACATTTAGGGCTTATCTGACCCTTTTTGGGCCCAAAAACTCAAATTTCAACATTTAAAAACCCCAAAAATGGGATTAGAGTTTTCCGATTGTTTTGCCCAACGAACTTGTTCAAGATTACAAAAAGAAATGTCCCTACCAAATTTGAAGTAAAGCGGACAAAAAATGCGACCACTATAGTGCAAACACATATATATATATATATATATATATATATATATAAAATGTTGAACGAGCCCCCAAAACGTGTTCAGGGACTTCTATGGTGGTCCCGGGCTTAAGTTTCACCGTGCGGGTCATGCTAATAGTTCACTTTCCATAGGAAATTCACTAATGATTCCCTGGTGATAACCACTGTGAGTATAATTATACTAATTTCACACCAAAACACCATTCTTCGCTTAACAGATGGGCCATAAGCTCGATTCATCTATTCTGTATTCAAAACTAATGATACAACTTTTGAAAATTTGAAATCATTTTCAAGCAACAATATTTCTTGAATTTATTTGGTTACAATAACACAAAATTAATTTTTCGTATCTGACAACTTATGACAAATGCATTTTAGGAATATTAATAGGAGATTTATTACAAATACAACCAAACTAATTACAAAAATATTGTTTAATAAATATGTTATAATTTTTTTATACTTACGTTGTAATAAATATTTAAAATTTTTAATAAATACTAAATACATTAGTAAATTAAACATGAGACAAAAAACATAAATAAATCATGTAAGGGGAGTTTTACGCTTATGGAACTCAAGTGGAATGCCATTTTTAGGTGCAAACAGAAAATCAACTGCGCTGGGTTCCAGTTTGTCTGGAGTTTTCGCAGTAACACAAACTTGGTACTGCCTCAGAATGTGCACTAGAGCAGTCTTGATCTTGATGTATGAGTATAACACAGCTGAAACAGATTTATTAAATGTATATTATTTTAGTTACAGTAAAACTGTGTATATTATAAGAATTCATGTCTAGTACTGTATTAAATAATCATTAGATTGATGAACAATAAATTAGTTAGTTCAAGAGGTTTTTTACTATTTTAAGCTAACTTGTACTTCTCTAGGAATACAAATTTCCTAATCATCCCTTAAAATACGGGTACAAACTTATATTTATTTACATAATAGCACTTTTTAAATGTTATCAGTCTGCAATACTACCAGCTATATTGGGGGTTTAGCTGCACAACAGCATTGTTATAATACCACAACTGGAACACTTGAACACTTCACTGACGTCATTTATCGATGGACCGATTCGAGGTTCATATATTATGCAGGAACTATGTAGTTAGATTCCAGGGGCATACATCGTTATTTAGAAACATATAATCATTTTGTATGTGTTTTCATAAACTAAATGTAACACCAAAATTGTATTTACATTGTAGACTGCTTTTGCTGAATTGTAGCTAGATGTCTATTTTAGGATTTTTGACATTGTAAACTGGTGTTAGTGATAGTTAGTATAATGACGCCATTCGATGTATACCATTGTATACTTTATGAATAAAGATATTTTCAATTTCAATAGAATGTCTTATTAATTAGCTGGTACTGTATACCTTTGAAATACTCAAAATCTGTTCCGACATCTGCAAACGGATGCATCTGTTATCTGATATTCGGGTACTTTCACGGTTGGATAAATGTTTGAATATGTAAAAAATGGAGGTAAGATGTGTTCATGTGAATGTTTAATTTGATCAGTTAAAAAGGTAATGTGTTTCATTCAAATACAAACCCTCCTATGGTCCGGGTCCACCCCAACTTTCCCACCTTAAAAAAGATCCTCCATAAAAAAATATTTTCCAGCTATTCAAAGTAAAAGAGTTAATAGTGCTAAAACCTAAATAATTGCTGAAAATTACCTGGACAAAAACGAGGGCCAATGCCGAATGGCATGAAGGCAGCGATGTGTCTGGCCGCACAACTCTCCTCCGAGAACCGTTCAGGATCAAAGACGTCCGGATCAGGATAGTACTGTGGATCCATGTGGATATTCCTGAGAGGTGTCAGGATCAGAGTCCCCTTCTCCACCAGGGTTGAGGTTCCAGGGATCACGTAGTCTTTGGTGCACCGTCGGAATATCAGAGGCAGCGGGGTGTACATCCGTAGAGCTTCTGCGAGCAGAATCTTGGTTTTAGAATATACGGTAGTAAACAAACTTAAATAAATAGTGTAATTCACAGCATTGCTCCTATTTGAAAATTAATAAGCCTATCCTTATAATTAACATTGTACTGAACATGCACATAATATTGGGTACAATTTTCTTAATGAAATAACTTTCAGTACAGTCTTTTATGATCTGATGTAAACACAGCCGTAATTTGGGTGTGGCAGGGAGGGGGCAGCTGCTCCCATAGTAATTTGGAGAACCGTTTACTTTATATATAAAAAGTCACAATAATCACCATCACATTCGTTTTGCTACCTCCCCCCACATTCAAAATTCTCAAATCACCCTTATGGGTGTAAAATATCATAATTATTGTTACCATTAAACAAAATACCATCAGAATATTCATTTCAATTGATTGCAAATTGGAGTTTGGTTACATAGGTAATAAAATATATTTAATTTGATGAGTTATGAGTTAGTTTTATTATTGGTTTAGGTTTAGACTCTATGGTTGATTCATAACGTGTGAAATAATATTATATATTGATTCCAAATTCTAAATGATAGGCTCAATTTTGTAACTTTATATTTCTTCATAAACTATCAGGGCCGTACTCAGCTTTCACAGGCCCAGCAGGCCCATGTTGCCATCCGGATCCAAGTTTCATAGTGAATGTGTGTGTCAACTAGGCCTATGATTGGGACGCATCGGGAATGAAGACCTACCCCAGCAGCACACATCGTTGGGCCAACGTTGGATTATTGTCGGCATTGTAGAACATGGTAGGGAAATGGTCGGTTGGTATTAACGCGGATGGGCCAACGAACCAATCGTTGGGTAATCCCACGTTGGCAAACCCAACCACAGCAGACGTTGGGCCAACGAACTTATCGTTGGGTAATCCCATGTAGGCAAATCCAACCATAAACAGACATTGGGCCATCAATAACTATTGTTGGCAAATCCTACAATATTATATTATATTATTATTAATTATAAGGTATTTTGAAATATATATATATATATATATATATATATATATATATATATAAAATTTAAAAAAATGGTTCTTGTTTATAATGCTTTTAAAAATTATATATATATATATATATATATATATATATTATATACTGTAGTATTTTTGTTATTATAATTGTATTAAATATACCAATATTAATGTGCTCGTCATTTTTCATATTTCATAGATACATAAATTAAAATAATTTGTTCCTACTTTATTACAGTGATTTGCACGAGTAAATTCACTTAGAAGAATAAAACGAAAGTATTATCCAATCTTAGAAGAATAACAAAAAAGTACATAGTACAAGTCAAGTCGTGTAGGTACAGACTATTGGTTATTTTTATATCTCAGTCCATCCTGCAATCCTTATGAGTCAGAATGGCCGTGGGGTTTAAGGCGAGTGTACAGTAACTCCGGTCCTAGCTTCGAGACCCAACCGGGACTCGATATTTTTGCAACTAAATTCCTTTTCTAAA
Organism: Allygus modestus; assembly: GCA_963675035.1. Taxonomy (NCBI): domain Eukaryota; kingdom Metazoa; phylum Arthropoda; class Insecta; order Hemiptera; family Cicadellidae; genus Allygus; species Allygus modestus. The sequence goes on from OY776112.1 coordinate 314,624,184, forward strand.
ATTTCTATTATTGGTTTACCAAACAATTCAATTGGATAAATCATGCTTTTTAAAATTAAAATAAACATTTAAATAACAAATTATAAACTGTTGGCATTTTGTTGGGTACAGGTTGGCATTGTTGGATAATGGTTGATTAATCCATAAATGGGCCAACCTCGCGCCTCGCGACATGCCGATCGTTGTCCTACCTTTTCCGCCAACCATTTTCCAATGTTAGCCCAACGATTTGTGCTGATGGGGTATAGCAATTCTGCTCTGGCCTCCGAAATCTCGTGGTCTCATGCCATGTATTTTTTCCACTAACAACTCAAGTTGTACCAATAAACCGGGTTCTAGTTACCGGGCACGATAGCTCACTGACTTCAATTCAGCTGACTTCACAATTCAGCTGTAGTCAAGCGTTGGTTCGATCCAGGCCGACTGCACTGATCCTTTACGTGACTGCACTAGCTTGCCCATGTAACTATTTACTGTAACGGTAACTTGCAGTCTGTAGATTGTGACAGGCAGTTGAGGGATTAAAAGAAAAAATTTCACAGTCGCGGTGTACTCAGTGAAAGACAAAAAGCTTCTTCACGTTTGAGATGAGCTCGACAACCACTTGGAAGTGTGTCATGCAGCTGGAAGGAGAACACATAAAAAATTTAAATTGTATCCGTTTACTTCATTGTGAGTATTATCAGATGTAATTAACTTCATATTTATTCTCAGTTTGACATATACAGTTATAAAATTGAGTACATCATTTAAAATCAACCTGCACTGAATTTACCTGAAACAACTTGCTTCATGTACTTCATGTCTTGCAGAGCCTCGAAGGTGACCTGGCCTCCGTGTTTCCTCAGCACATGGGAGATCTCAGTACACAGAGTCTCCTGGATGTGCGGTTGCTTGGCTATGTCGAACAACGAGCAGGCCAGCACGTTCCCGGGCGTCTCAAAACCGGCCAAGAAAAATATGAAGGATTGCGCCACCACGAAATTGTCGTCTATTTCTGTGCAAGGATAATACTGATACAACCGAAATAATATTATGTTACAAAGGGAGATTTACCCAGAGTGTGTCCTGGGTATTTTGCTTACAATTGGGAGTTTGTTTTATTAAATACCAGAAAGGATAAATTAACGTGATTGATTTATAGAATAGTTCTGACTAATGAACTAAATAAATAAATAAATAGAAGATATAAAAAAATTGTCAATTTCTGTTCTTTTGTAGGTTTCTGAAGCTATTGTACGACCTAGAAGGCTGAAACTTAAAAGAGCCATAGCAGAAAACTAGGTGAAGGGGAAGATGTTTGCAGAGCACTATTTTGATTTGGTGCCCTTAATTTGCCTTAAAGTACAACAAACATTTCAAAACTTTAAAATTAACTTATGATCAGCTGTAATTATTTATAACTCCTGTTCTGTATACGTATTAATATGTGAACACACATTTATACTGTCTTGTATTCCTCAGCATGTAAACAGTTAATATCCTATATATCAATATACTAGGGGTTTTCTCTTCACAGTTATAACTCGATAACGGCTGGACGGATTGTAACGTTTGAAGTTTCAAATTAAAGGTGTTATTACGTAGATTTGCCAATATGTCTCAGAATCTTAAGAAATGGCATCACTTAAATATAGTAAAGGGTTGAATTTTCGGAACAGTGGCACCAGGCCTGCCCAGAGGGGGGGTAAGGGGGGCAATTGCCCAGGGGCCTGGACCGGTTGGGGGCCCGTGCCTGTCTGGTGGAGGGCCCTGGCAAGGCCGACTCTACTACAGGCCGGCGCGCTGAATTCGTGACGTCAAGGTCTGAGTGCTGCGCAGCCGGCGACTCCCGTAAGAAACATGTAGCACGCTTTGACATACACTGCTGCTTTAAACTAGTCTACTGTCAAAAAAACCCTTCATCCTATTTCGTTGAAAATTTAAACTGAACTAAATAATGAACCACATTATGCGCAAACATGCTTTTAAGCACTAAATAAATATTTTTTAGTTTATATAAATATAGTCAAATCTCTAAATACTGCAATATCATTGTATTTGTATTTTTTGCATCTCTAACTAACATATTGAACTTGTCATTACCTCAACTGTCTCTGTCTATGTTCAGAAATATATTTATTGTTTATGGTTTTCCTATAAATTCTAAACCAGAGTTTTTTTTTTTTTTTTCATTGTACAGTAATTCGATTGTTTTCATAGTACTGTAATAGTTTATTTGCAATCATTATATAATTATGTATTTAATGTAAATAATAACAAATTATTTGATTTGAAGTAGTTTAGTAATTTTATTACATTTTTTATTACGTTTCAAAACAAAAGTAAGTTTTGAAATTAAAAACTGCAGTTGGTTTTATGTTAGGTTGGGTTTTATAAAAGTAAGAATAAACAATTATAGTATAACATTATAAACATTAAACATGAAACATTATATATTATAGTAATAATAATAATAATAATAATATCCCTTTTCACTGTCAAAAATAATCCGTCTGTAATCTCAAACGGACATTATTTATTAATTTAATAAGTTAACTGTGAAACAAAATGCGTAAGTTAACTGCACAAGTCTAAAAATGCCTACGATTCAAATAAAATAGCATAGGTAATATAAAATAGGTCATAAACGCTGCCAAAGCATAACCGCGAGAAGCGTGGCTAGACGGCAAAGCAAGGCTAGCAGTGCAAGTTGAATTGAACGATGCCTCTGCTCCTTTACCTTTGATTATTGAACAAACAAAACAAGTTATCAAAAAATATGTGAAATAAAAGTTGTAGATAAATTAATTATCTACAACTTTCTTGCTGGACGTTTGCTTCTACCTCAAAAACAAAAAAGTTTACGCTTGGTGACTTTTTCGTGTTCCACTATTACAAATCAAAAAAAACTTTTAACTAATACAAATTTGAATATTTGCTTAGCTAAATGATGTTTGCACTGTTGTACTCCGTATTTCATGCAGATTTAAAATATATTAGTTTCATTCCAAATAAATTACAGTAAAGAGGTCCAGGAGCATGTAATCGAAAGCACGCTCCAGTTACACTGTGGCTGTATAGAACCCAGACTGTGACGTAGCGGCTAGGGGAAGGGGGAAGCACTCCGGCCTTTAGTAGAGTCGGCCTTGGCCCTGGGCAAACCTGTTGTCTAAAAAAAGTCACCAACTTGGATCAGGACGCAACAAGGGCTCGTGAAAGGGGGCCCATACTCTAATTTTCCCAGGGGCCCAAAATTTCTCTCTATCCAACAGCAGAAGTCAAAAATTTGTGTTGATTTGTCGCACATTCTTATCATCCGTTTTAATATTAGATGTTTTGTTATGTTTTATGTTTGTTTACAACTGAAGTAACCTTTCATTAGGTACAAACTTGCTCAGATTCAATCAACAGGACAACTACACAAAAACCAAATATTAGGGACCATAGCCCCTGTACAATCCTCTAGTGTTTTATACGTTAGTAGTCAAATAATTTAACGGCAGTTTTTGTTTATAAAGATAACTACTATTTACTTTTAACTGTTAGATACTTTATGTCTTGATAGTATATTTTACTATAACAGTTAATTTTAAGACAGTCGATTTATTAAACCAAATTGTACAAAGGTTAACATTTAGTTTAAAATGTATTATATTAACGAGGTAAAGCAGTTGCAGATTTAAAATAAATTCGTTTACTTTTTTATATTTCTTAAATACATACACACATTTGTCTATATAGAAAAGGGTTTGCTAGATGTAGTAAAATAACATGAAATGTTATTTGACCTCCTCAAGCAGGGCCATAGAATCAGGTCAGACAGTCACAGAGGAGTCCCGCTCCACTGGTTTGTTTACAGCTTTCTGTCAATACCTTCGTTTTCAAGAAATAGTCAAGATTCAAGATTATTTCTTATCATAAAACACAAAAACAGTACATGGATAAGCGTCAAGATTTTTATACCTACTAAATATAAATATAGTATAAGATATTTATAAATAATTTTTTTTAATATTTTAAGTTTTAAAAAAATATGACAATGCAATAGAACTATACTCAAAGGGGTCAAAGGAGTGGCCATTTTGTATTTGTTGCTAACTGAGAAATAAAATGATTAATGAATGAACTGTTTAAACAGTTTAATATAAAAATAAGCTGTTTAGAGTACAATTTCCCTGCATTTGTAAATTATAGTAAGGTATTTAAGGTATTTATAGAAGTCCGTCTCCATCATCATTTGTGTCAGCCCGTGTGAGGCGATTGAAATGAGATTTGGAGAGTTCTCGATTTCAAATAATAAATTAGAAACTCTTTGGTGCAAAATAATGTTGTTAATATTACATTTACAAATGAAGTTGGTAATTTAATATTGTGAACAATTGCATTTGGTTGGCTAAACAACTGGAATACATTATGTTACAAATTACATTATATTATATTAATACAAGCAATATGAATTGTTCCAGTTAACAACGGGAGTTTGTTATTATAAATATTGTTTTATTTAAAATATTTGGCTTTTGCCCTTTGAGTGCTAAGCTTCTGAAAGGAGTAGTGGAATCTGTGACGTTTTATTGATTTTTTAAATGTCTTGAACGCCTGAACTGTTAAAATTAACAAAAACATGCTTTCGCTGGACACACCGTAAAGGATGGGTAAAAAGTAGCAAAACAACTGATCAGATGTGCAACTCACAAAGAATCCACCCATCCCGTCAGCTTGGACCCGAGCCGTCCACCGTTTATTTAAGGTCCGCCCTCCCCTTCAACTCCGCCACAGACAGGTGAACTCTCCATGAGTTGCACATAAAAACAACCGACTGTGACGGGATTTGAATCCGGCCGGGAAGGTAACGCATAAGACAGCCACTGATCAGACTAGCAGCTGTAGTTGACCAGGTGGTATTAGAGCCTAGGCGCTGGACGAGGTAGTTCAGTTTGTGTCAACCAGGTTTCACCACATGTCAGACTCAGACTGCAGACTGAGCGCCTAATGGTACAATCACTTATGAAGGAGTAACAATGTTTATTGATAATAGGTTCAAAAGACGATATATCGGCCCATGGCACTGAAAGGGTTAAGGTTATTTAATTTTTTTTATTGTAAAAATGTGTAACAGGTTTTCATAAATAGGTAATAAAATATTGTTTGAATTCAACCTAATTTTAGAAATAAACCTAGAAAACATTTTTACAACGGTTCTTGTCTCAGTTCTCATGTAAATCACATGTTGACACTTGACCACTTGAGTGTTAGTTCGAAAGTTGTCTGGTTATTTTTAAACAGCTCTCATGTTTCTTTTATTTTTATTTAAATCTCCATAAACCCAACAAATGTTAATTTTGTTTTTGAAATTATTTTTATTAAATTGAATTTTTTCCTGGGTATGAAATCTGTTTTGAACAAATTTTTAACCCTGAGATTAGTTAATTCCTTCATTTGAAGGAAATTGTTTGTGCATTTTTGGAGAAAGAGATGCAAGCAAACATACAACCAAATTTTACTCATGTTTTGGAGTAAAGTATATAAATTTTTACTATGTACTTTAATTCAAATACAATTCATGAATTAACTTTAGATATTCTTTCCTATAATGTTTTTCCACTAGCTGCAACACCCAGCTTTACCTCAGGGACTACTAAACTTGAGCTTTCTGAATTCTGTGACGAACATTTTGAACTATATCGAATAAGGAACATCTGTTTAAATACTAATCTGATCCAATCAAAACAAATGTTCCTACATATAAGATTACTATAGAACTTTGAACGCCAATGTGGTCTGGAGCCAAGGAGATTTTAGAAGGTGAATATGTCTGTGTGTTTTGAAGGTATTCTTCACTATATTTTTTTAAGATATTTCACTATATCTTCTTACCTATTAGTTTTAGCTTAAAATTTAGCTTTTGGCACAGACATTGTGATTTATTATATTATTAGAATAGGATGCAATAATATGGAACAAAACCATTAGTATAAACCAATATAATGCACCAAATCAGTTAATTCAAAGTTTATTTAGGTTTTGTTTTGTTAATTAAAACAATTAATATTTTAACTGAATATCTCAGTTGTGAATATTTATCATTTGTTCCAACTATGTACTTAGTATAACTGAACAATAAATACCTGGAATAGTTTTATCAATGCTAGCAGATTCCTCCTTAAGTTGTAACAATGTATGAAGGAAATCCTTCTTCTCAAGACCATTGCCCTTACGGTAGTTGATGATTTGGTCAATAACATCATGGAAAAACTTTTTGACATGGGCCTTACAAACAGATATGCCAAAGTATCGATGAATTCTGGGGAAAAAACATCCCGTGAACACATGATAAATAAAGTAGAGCCCGAGCATGTGACTTCCAGCCTCTCTGAAATGTTCTTTTTCCTTCAACAGAGAATTCGGATCAACTCCGATGGTGCAGAGGGTGACGACATCAGTCGTGTAGCGCAAAGAAGTGTCCCACGTTTCGACAGGTTTATTTTGTAATTGGTCGTGCTCTAGTTTATCCACCAAAACTTTACTTTTATCAATCATAACCGGAAGCATAGATTTAACTCGGCTGACATTAAAGGAAGGTGATAATTTAGTGCGAGAAAATTTCCAATCGGCTCCCGATTGGTGGATCAAATTCCTCCCGAGCGAGTCGTTTGAGTTGAAGTTGAACCCTCTGTCCTCAAAGTGGCTAAAGTCCTTCACTAACATGCTGGAAATCACGTCCAAGTCTCGCACGTACAGTACCGGGGTTCGGAAGGCGTAAATCCCCACGAACGGGAGACCGTCAGTCTCTCTATACATCCTACTGATTACATCTACTAAACTCTTGAGAAAAATAAGATCATACATATTTCCGAAAATGGGAAATACCGGTTTTAAATACGGCACTCCACGCACTTTCCAGTAATCACATGTTGTACGGGTCCACAGATATAAACACACAAATACTAGGACCGCACTGACTAGAAGAGAAGGTATAGAGATGTCCTGCAGTAGAAGGTGCATGGTGCAATGCGGCTAAGGACAGACTGATCCAAAGTGGTTCTCCTTACTTGAAAACGCCTGAAGCTTGTAATCTGACGAGATAAGGCTTGTCGAGACTGATTAATGTTCTGAATAGATGCAGTGATGGAGATTTGTTTTTTTAAATGCTGATAATGTGTTTACTGTTGTTCTGCTTTATATAACTTATCATTTTCACACTTCGGACATTCAAATATTTCATTTTGAAGTTTGAAGATATTTAGGTTTATCGCTGTGGGTCATACTGATTTCCTGCTTTGATAGTGAGTTAGTCCTCTCTGTTCATTATTGTGCCTCATCCATATTTGTATAAGACCAAATATTTTGAAAGCTTTCTTAAGTAAAAGCACAGAATAACATGCCATGTTTATTACCTGGCATGTTGAACTTCAAATGATGAAATAACTCTTCAATAGATACCTATAGCAATTGTCTGTACATGCAAAGACAAATTTATTCCAATACATGAAAAATATAAAAATTCATAGGTACAATACAGTAAAAAAATACCTAAAATCAAAATGTATCAAATATTTAGTCAATAGTCACACTAAGAAAAGTTTACAAGAAATGTCCAGAAAAGTATCTAACAAAACAGGCGAAAAGACTTTAAAAAAGGGGATGGACTTATGACAAATTCAAAAAAGAGGTTAAGTTTAAATTAATTACAAAATATATTTATAAATACCCCCGTCACAGCAAACCTGCATCCTCAGCGAATTTCCAATGCATAATATAAAGCGAATTTCCAATGATTAATACCACATAAACCCGCATACCAAGATCCATAAAAATGTATTCACATAAAAGCGATTTTAATTATTCTCTATAAGAATAACATTGGTAATGAGGTTTGCTGAACCAAGGAACACAAACAATTGGTTTTATGCAAATATAAATATAATTTAACTAGACGAAGCCACATACCAAGTTTCATCAATATTCAATCATAAATAAGCGCTATATAACATAGTTACTCTCCATAAGAACAACATGGGGGCTAAGTAAGCAGGTTCGCTGCAAAAAGGAACAAAAAAATGGGTTGTTATGCAATTATCAATATAACTCAACCAAGTGTGAATCATACCAACGGTTGTTGGTTGTTGTGCTACATACCAAGTTTTATTAATTTATGTACATAATTAAGGGAGTCATTACATTTTACTTATTCTCAATAAGAATAACATGGGGGCTGAGTACCCAGGTTTGCTGTTACAGGAATAATCAACAAAAAATAATTTTCTGTGCAAATATCAATATACCAGTACTACATGAAGCCACATATCAAGTTTTATCAACATAGATTTATAAATAATCGAGATTCAAATTTTATTTATTCTCCATAAGGCTATCATTGGACAACGTACTGCTCTGCAACGGTTGGGCGTGGAATCACAATTTAAACACCAAAATGATTGTTTTGTGGAACTGAACAGATTGGTAAAAGCAAAATGTGAAGTTTACATTAAAATAAACTGAGGAAAAGCCAAAAACCTTTTTCCCAAAGATTAACATGGGAGGTTTTAAGAGCAGGTTTTTTGGATTTTCTCCTTATAACCACTTAACCTAGGTTAATAATTCAAAATACTATATTATTTGTTTTTTAAGCTCTATAACATAGTCAAAACCAAAATTAAGTTTTTTAAAAATTTTAGGGTAAAAACTGCAATAAACTGATTTTTGAAAAATTTAAAACCCCCCTTCCCATGGTCCGAATTTTTCTGGTTTTCGATCTTAAAGTCATGAATGTCTTTACATGAACAAATTTTTACATATTTGAGCCAAATTTCATCGAAATCGGACTTTTTTTACTCAAGTAATCGCATTCACGGACACACACACACACACATATATATATATAAAATATATATATACATAGATATACAAATTTGAACGAATAATTTTTTTGCCGTCTGAGGTCCTCAAAACAAAAAGTTATCATGGTCTCGGGCTTAATTATTACCATGAGACCTACTACGGTAATAGCTTCTTCCCTATAGGGGAAATTCGCTAAATTAATATATTGTATAATTTTATATATTTACACTTTTATACATCTACAGATGATAAAGATTATTATTATATTAAAATACAACTAGTGTTAATTCATTTTGCAGCCAATGGGTTGTGGATGAGGTAAAAATCTGAAATGTGTCAAAAGCTAAAGTATATTTAATAAATTTTAGAATATTTGACAAAATAGCTAAGTAAAAATCTATTTTATACAGGATGTAATTAAAGACATCTACATTTATATCCAGTGCCATACTAATAAAATATTTGTTTATAGAGAATAATATTTATATTTGTATTTGTCACACAGTAAGACTAGTTGCCACTACATACCTTATGAATGTTCTTCATGTCAAATCCTATATACTACTGTTGTAGAATATTAAAAAATTATTGCTAAAACACTAGACTCAGTTTTTTAATGAATTTATTATATTACATTTACAGGATGTTTCCAAATTCTATCCAGAAACTTCACTACATTTTTTATCTCCATCGGTTAAATTCATTTCAATAAACAGCTATTATGAGAAATATTTCAACTTTTGCCTGTCATTGTGTTGTTGACATCTTAAGTTTGTAATTAAATTTATTTCTGTATGAAATCCTCAAGGAGAAAATGGGAAATCGACCAACTAACTTATCAAGAATAATAGTCCAAACGTACAAACAGTTTAAGTCAATATCTTAAGTGGTGTCTATATTAATTAAAAAACCTACTCAGACTGAACAACTGACCAAGATATAGCCAATATTCAATGCCAACAGCATTTTTGTTAATAGAACAAACAAACACTTTTAGGGAAAGCGCTTTTAACTCCTAAAATTGTCTTAGACATCCTGGGATTTGAATCCCTGACCCCTTTTGAACCGAAGACCAAGACATTTACCATTAGAGGCTAGCAAGATGCCCAAAAATAGCTATAGATATTCCAATTCCTTGTCAATCAAAATAATCTCCTGGATGGTTCAAGACGAAACATGGAACAGGTTTTGTCATTACCTACGTAAGGGCACTGTGCTGAACACTCTAGAGGTAACCACCAAGGTCACCTGGTTCCTGGTCCTGGTTCATTCTCTCGCCTCATTCTCCGCTGGATACCACTGATATGAGAGATTCTGTAGTTGCTGCTTTCAAAACAACAAAGGGACTTTGACGATGGATAAAATCACTCTCTATGATGAACAATATGTTGCCCTACGAATAATGGCCCTAATATTCTTTAATGAAATAAGGTTTTTCATATTTAATTGGCTATTCACATGTGTTATTCTCACTAAATCTAATATACCTGTTTTTCAGTGAGTTGTTTTTAATGTAACTATATACCATTATCTAACCACCATGTTAAGCTATATTCCAAGTTTTATCAAAAAGCGAGATATAACATGTCATCAGTTTTCCATAAGAATAACACTAGCTAGCTGACTACACAGGTTTGCTGCAACCGACCTAAAAAAGTGTGATTTATAGGAAAACATCAATGGGCCACATACCAAGATGTATACACAAACAAGTAGGATATAAAATTGCATTTATTCTCTACAAGATTACAACACTTGGACAATGTGCTATGTGCTCAGAACTTTGGATATCTCTGCAACATAAAACAAGTACTTTAACACCAAAATGATTGTTTTTAAAACTGAATTAATTGGTAAAAACAAAAGTGAGGGTTTTAGTTAAATCAACTCTGAAAAAGCTAAAACCATTTTTCCCATAAGATTAACATAAGCAATTTTCATAATACATTTAATAGACTTAATTCCAACCACTTAATTGTTTGCTTGTTTTATCAATATAAAATGGTTAAATTGGGCTAATTTAAAATTGTAGTGTGAAAAATACAACAAACTAATTTTTAAACCCTAACCTTCCCATTTTTAAACCCCCTTTAAACCCCTTTTTTTCGTCCGATTTCTTTCTTGTTTTATTTTATAACTTAAAGTCATGTATCACATTACACATTTGTACCAAATTTCACTGATATTTGATGTTTCTCTCAAAAGTTATCGCCTAAACAGACACACACATATACGAATATACTGTATTAAATTTTAAAAAATAGTGTTTTTGGCACCTGGAGACCTCAATATAAAGAGTTGTCATGGTCTCGGGCTTACGTCTTACAATACCAACTTAGGTAATATAGCTATAGGGGAAATTTGCTAAGATTAATATAACGATTTATTTATTCAATAAAACTAAATAGTTTATTGAGTAGCATAGTACGTGTTGTTACAATTAACAGGATAAAAAAAAACTACGTCTCACAACACTACACAATATATTTACACTTATACTGTACTTATATACAAGACGGGAAATATACAAAAGATGGTACAAGGCGATCGATTTCAACCAGTCACACCGGTCATCATCAGGCCCAATCAGGGAATCAGCTTATCAATAGTATATAAGCTGTACGCCATCTTGTTTCTGTCATTCGCTGATTGGGCCTGATAATGACCGGTGTGACTGGTTAAAATCGGTCGCCTTGTACCATCTTTTGTATATTTACCGTCTTGTATGTAAGTACAGTATAAGTGTAAATATATTGTGTGGTGTTGTGAGACGTAGTTTTATTTTATCCTGTCAATAAAACTTTACATAAAGACTATTAAAAATAGTTTATTCTATAAATAAAAGTAAAAAGAATAAATAGTATATTTTTAACATATTTTGTACACTTTCCTCCCAGGACCATCTATAGTCCTTTATATCCAATCTCAAGTCAAAGGAGTTTTTAGAATATAATTTTTTGGGATACATATTTCTCTAATAAAAAAAACTGTTATGAAAATTATATTCAGCTTAGAAAAAACTGAGTGTTTATTTTAGGGCTTTATTTGTTTTTAAACTAATTGGACATTCTGAGTTCTTTGACAAACACATGCCTCGAGCGGACCGATCGGCTGGTTTTGGACAACTGTATCCTCATTCAACTTATTTCCAATCATCCTGGTACGATACAGCTTTACTATTCTGTCAAGCGAACAAAATTAAAATTCCATACAAACCCTAAACACCAGAAGATGTGCAAACCGTACACTTTTATTATTTGTTATTTATGTGTCTACGCCAGTGGCATTGTTTAACATTTTGATACGGAGCGGTCCAAAACCTATCACAGTTATATTGTCTTGCTATTGACATTATAGCAAGGTCTATAGATTAATACGCTGGGGGGTTTTTCTTCACAGTCATAACTCGATAACGGCTGGACGGATTTTAAGGTTTGAGGTGTCAAATTACAGGTATTTTTATATAGATTTGCCAATAAGTCTCAGAATTTTAAGAAAGGGCATCACTTAAATACAGTAAAGGAATGAATTTTCGGAACAGTAGCGCTATCCGACGGCAGCACTCTAAACTATGTGATGATTGAAAGTACATTGTTATCATTTGTTTTAATATCAGATGTTTTATTATGTTTGTTTACAACTGAAGTAACCTTTCGTTAAGTACAAACTTGCTCGATTCGAGCAACAGGAAAACTAGTAATATTTCAATAGGTCTATGGGTTTATCACTTACTTTATCAGATTAAAACTTTAGAAACAGATCAAGTTTATTATGAGTCGACAGATAAACAGTCACGCTAGAAAACCGGCTCCATAAACAGAAAGCTCAGATTTGTTTTGACGTACTGAAGTAGTGAGGTTGCCATATTGTTAAAAATTAAATAATATTACTCTTTATTTTATATAGTTGGGTGATTTACAATGGAACTAATGCAAATATACACATAAATAAACAGCCTATATTATATAAACCTATACGTGAGGAATGTTGAAACATAATTTTTGAACACACTATACTTGAAAATCATTTTAATTGTAAATCCGAACAAAACATCCGCAGGATTGGTAAATGATACATAGGTTATATATATATATATATATATATATATATATATATATATATATATATATATATATATATATATATATATATGTTTTATATATATATATATTTTAAACCTCAGGGTTTTACAAATGAAAATAAACGTCTGGATGGTTATTAAAATACAGTAAATCAGTAGAGAATTGGATAAAAACTAATTAAAAATTATATCCTTTTGCATATTTTTCATTAAAACTACCTTGCCCGTTTCAAACACAGAACTCCGCCCTATAAATTCTCAGAGGCAGGAAAGCATGTAAATGTTCCGACTTTAATTAAAGAACATCACTCTCTTGACCGTAAACTTGTTTGCCAAGATCTGAGGAAATACTCGTAGTTTAAATGTTTGTGTCGCTGTTTGACCTAGTTTTGAATTTAGTTCATGCTAATCATTTTTTATATTTAATACCCTATTCATTTTTCGGCTACATAAAATGTTATAAACTCAAATAAAATAATACAGAATTGATACAATGCAATGGTGGAAATGTTCGTCACTTAATTAGCAAATCAGGGTTCACATAATTTACATCGCTAATTTCCTTGGTTTTACCGTACTACTGTTTCTTTCAATTTTCCTGCCCTCAACGTGTAAAAAATTCATAAATTTTCCTTCAAATGTATATAATTGCTTCATGGTGACGAAAAAAACAAATTTGTATCGTTTATTAAGGCATCTGGGATTATTCACTGAAGATGATTGTTCACTATTTCAAATGCAACATATTATAAAGCATTATTTTTCTGTACATATAAAAAATGCACTCCATTTATGATTAGCTAAACTTAGTTAAAGTTACTTTAATATCACACATAAGGATTCTATTTATCCTTATTACTTTCTAAGAAAATAAGGTTACATACCTTTTCGCCATCAATCCACTAGTTTTATTAGATTACTATATCAGGAATAGTGCTGTCCCATTATCATGATATATATCAAAAGAAACTAGAACACTAGAATCATCTTGAAATTTAAAATTTGTGCAAAAATAAAAACAAACAAGTTACAAACATTATAATATTTAAAAAATTCACTATACGTGTACACATTCATTCCCCATGTTTGGCCGGCCAAGAATGAGAGCAGGCTTCGAGTGACTCAACACATTTTAAATTGCTTTGGCGTATCTTGCATCTTGCTGTCTTCCAGTGGTCTTAAATCATTTCCAATCGTAACTTCAAGAAGCACCAGAGAATCAGATGCGACTTTGAACTCCTAATTGATAACAAAATAAATAAATAAAGTCAGGAAACTTTATCCAACCAGGGAACAACTTTGATAAAGTTAGATTTTTAATGTTTTCTTTAGTTGTAAGATCTTTTTGTAAAAACAAATTCAAGTTTGCATGTCAGAAGAAACTGTAGAATTCTAGGGGACCTGCATAACGACTTTTATTAAAACCTAACAGGTGGTGTGGCCCCATAATCCTGTGCACATCCAGACAGACACGTTACATCACTGTGATTATGTTGTTTACAGCTTGGAAGTTATGTTTTTATTTTATTTTAGATTTTAGAGAATTTCCCCTATAGGGAAGACTGTAGGTCTCATTGTAAGACTTAAGCCCGAGACCATTATAACTTTGTGTTTTGAGGTCCTCAGATGCCAAAAACACTATTCGTTCAACTTTATATATATATATATATATATATATATGTGTCCGTTAACTCAATAATTTTGGAAAAAACATCCGATTTCGATGAAATTTGGCAAAAATGTGTAAAGCAACATTCATGACTTTAAGTTCGAAAACAGAAAGATCTGACCATGGGAAAGGGGGTTTTAAATTTTCCAAAAATCATTTTTTTGGAATTTTTTACCTTAACATTTTTAAAACACTCAATTTCGGTTTTGACCATTTTATATAGCTTAAAAAAACAAATAATATGGTATTTTTAATTATTAACCAAGTTTAGGTGGTTGTAGAGAAAATCCAAAAAACGTTATCATATAATCTCTCTGTTGACCTTATGGGAAAAAGGTTTTTAGCTTTTCCACAGTTAATTTTACTCTAAACTTGACACTTTTTTTACCAATCGGTTCAGCTCTACAAAACAATCATTTTAGTGTTTAAATTGTGATTCTACTTCCAATCGTTGCACAGATATTCAAAGTGCTAAACACAGTACATTGTCCAATGTTATCCTTATGGAGAATAATTAAAATTTGATATCTCAATTGTTTATGAATGTTCCGTGTGTCCATAAAATATTCATCGGGTTTTAATTACATATATATCACTTAATTTTTCTCCCACGATACTGTGACTCACATGTGGTTAAAGAGAATTTTCTAAGTTTTATAATCATATGTTCATTGTTACCCTTTTTGTTTACTTTCATTAGTTGTTTTTAAAATGCCTACAATTGGAGAAAAAACCTTCTCTGTGTCTTAAGATATGATAATAGTTTTTCTTTAATCCAGCGTGAGTTCTTCAGACACTTCGGAAGATCTGCTCCAACTCACCAGAGCATTTTGAGATGGTATCGGCAGTTTAAAAACACAGGAAGCCTGCTGAAACGTAAGAATCCTGGTCAACCAAGTGTATCTGTCGATACAATAAATAGGGTCAGGCAGTGCTACGAACGAAGGTCTCAACAGTCGGTAAGAAATACTAGCCGTGAACTTGGCTTACCTAAGTCGACCGTTTGGAAGGTTTTACGAAAAAAAACTGCGCTTTAAGCCGTATCGACTACAGCTGCTTCAGAAATTACAACAGGGTGATTTCCTAAAACGTAAAGACCTATGCAATGAACTTCAAAATCACTTAGAAGATGAACATTTTTCTGCTCATCTCGTATTCAGTGATGAAGCGACCTTTCACTTAAGTGGAAAGGTTAACAAGCATAACGTGCGGATTTGGGCGTCTGAGGCTCCGCATGCCTTTATGCAACTTGAGAGGGATTTGCCGAAACTGAATGTCTTTTGTGCGGTGTCAAAGACCAAAGTGTATAGCCCGTTTTTCTTTGCAGAAAAAACTGTAACTGGTGTTGCATATCTGGACATGTTGGAGCAATGGTTGTTTCCCCAACTTGAAGAGGATATGGAAGATTTTGTGTTCCAGCAGAACGGGGCTCCACTTCATTGGCACTGCGATGTCCGAAGTTTTTTAAATGAGAGACTCCCTGTTGGTTGGATTGGCCGCTGTGGTGATGATGACTTAGCTCTCCTAAGGTGGCCACCCCGTTCCCCGGACCTTACTGTATGCGATTTCTTTCTCTGGGGCTATGTGAAGTACAGGGTATACATCCCGCCATTAGCTCAAACCCTGCCAGAGCTCCAAGAAAGGATTCGCGTTGCAGTGACAACAGTAAGCCAGGATATGCTTACCAACGTTTGGGCAGAGCTGCAACATAGACTGGAAACATGTTTCGCTGCAAACGGACAGCAAATTGAGCAACTTTAGTGATATCAAACAAAACTTGAGAGATTTTTCTTTCAACCCATGCAATTTTTAGTAGCATTCATGTATCTGTAAGTTCAATAAAGTATTTTAAAACCCAATGAATATTTTATGGACACCCGGTATATCGATAAAACTTGGTTTGTGGCTTCATCTAGTACTGGTATAGAGATATATTTGCGCAACAACATTTTTTTTATTGTCACCATAGCAGCAAACCTGCATCATACTCAGCCTAATATTATTCTTACGGACAATTAGTAACATTTTATATTTCCCTTACTTATATACATAAATGATTATAACTTGGTACATAGCTTCACCTGGTTGAGTTATATTGATAATTGCATAAAAACACATTTATCATTCTTGTTGCAGCAAACCTGCATACTCAGCCCTAATCTTATTCTTATAGAGAATGAATAAATTGCTAATATATCACTTATTTATAAATACATTTTTATGAAACTTGGTAACTGGCTCTATGTGGTAGTGAGAAACATATAGGCTACATACATTGGAAATTTGCTTAGTATGCAGGTTTGCTGTAACGGGGGTATTTATATGTTCAATGTAGTAGTATACATAATAGTGTTATTACATGTAACATTGCTGACGAATGTAATAATGACAATAAAGTGAATTGATCGATTGATAAAAGTTAGGACTTTAACTAATGAAACAAATTTTACTTTAATTGGTAGGAATACAGCGATATGAGTAGTGGACTTAAAATGAGGTCAAAAAGGGAGACAAACGTTTCAAATAGTTTCTCTGATCTTGAAAAACAAGTTTATGGCCACTAGAGTGATGTTCTTTAATTAAAGTTGGAACATTTACACTGCTTTCCCGCCTCTGAGGATTTATAGGGCGGAGTGCTGTGTTTGATGCAGACAAGGTAGTTAAAATTAAGTAAATCTTTTATCTATTCAGCTATCGTTCTTTGTTTATATTCTGATATTTATTTATTAGGCATCACCCACCTTAGTAGATTATGTGTGATAAGTCAACAGTTAACACCAAATGAAAACACACAGTCGCAAACACGAAAACACAAGGACGAAAATACAATACGAAAATAGAACCCTCGCAAAACATCGAGGGCTCATTTAAGGGCTTCTTAGTTTATGTCCATAGTTATGCATTTTAATGGTTAGGTATTAAATAGCTACTAGTGGCTTGTAGGAGCTACATAGGTAGCCTATTTAACATTTGGTTTTTGTGTATGTGAATTTTATAATTTTATAATGCAGAGAGAAACAAATCAATATGATATACTATGGAGACACGTTAATAGTAAACAAATTAGAAGCTTAAATATCAAATCAAATCAAATCAAAATATCTTTATTCTTTCATATAATACAACATGTGTACATCGAATAGTGTAAAATCATTTTCTTAACTCTAGGTTCTAAGACTATAAATTTACATTGTGGAATCAAATAATTCAATACTACAGTCAGAATTATAAAAATCTTCTACTAAATACGGATATAAATGCAAAAGGCATTTTTTCAGTTTTAACTTAAATTTCTCAATAGTTACTTCATTTTAGCGAATTTCCCCTATAGGGAAGAAGCTATTACCGTAGGTCTCATGGTAAGATTTAAGGCCGAGACCATGATAAATTTTTTTTTTTTGGTCCCCAGATGACTAAAACACTATTCGTTCAAATTTATATATATGTATATATATATATATATATATATATATATATATATATATATATATAGATATATATATATATATATGTGTCCGTGAATGCGATAACTTGAGTAAAAAACGTCCGATTTCGATGAAATTTGGCTCGAATGTGTAAAGTGATATTTATGACTTTAAGTTCGAAAACCAGAAAAATCGGACCATGGGAAGGGGGGTTTATGGGGGTTTTAAATTTTCCAAAAATCAGTTTTTTGCATTTTTTACCCTAAAATTTTTAAAACACATAATTTTGGTTTAGACCATGTTATAGAGCTTAAAAAAACAAATAATATGGTGTTTTGAATTATTAAGCTAGGTTAAGTGGTTGCGGAGAAAATCCAAAAAAACCTGCTCATAAAATCTCCTATGTTAATCTTATGGGAAAAAGGTTTTTGGCTTTTCCTAGGTTAATTTTAATGTAAACTTCACATTTGGTTTTACCAATCAACTCAGCTCCACAAAACAATCATTTTGGTGTTTAAATTGTGATTCTACGTCCAACCGTTGCAGAGATATTCAAAGTGCTAAACACAGTACGTTGTCCAATGTTATCCTTAAGGAGAATAAATAAAATTTGATATCTCCATTATTAATGAATGTATATTGATGAAACTTGGCACGTGGGGTCACGTAGTACTGGTATATTGATATTTGCACAAAAAATTGATTTTTTGTTGATTATCCCCGTAGCAGCGAACCTGCGTACTCAGCCCCCATGTTATTCTTATGGAGAATAAGTAAAATGTAATGACTCCCTTAATTATGAACATAAATTAATAAAACTTGGTATGTGGCTTCATAACTTGAGTTATATTGATATTTGCATAAAACCCCATTTTTTTAGTTCCTTGTTCCAGCAAACCTGCTTACTCATCTCCCATGTTATTCTTATAGAGAATAATTAAAATGTTATATAGTGCTTACTTATGATTGAATATTGATTAAACTTGGTTTGTGGCTTCACCTAGTTAAATTATATTTATATTTGCATAAAAACCAATTGTTTGTGTTCCTTGTTTCAGCAAACCTATGTACTCATCACCAATGCTATTCTTATGGAGAATAATTAAAATTGTATATATCGCTTATATATGAATATATTTTTATGAAACTTGGTATGCGGCTTTATATGGTATTAAGACATATATATCACAAGACATTCAAGTACATTGGAAATTCGCTGAGTACGCAGGTTTGCTACGACGGGGGTATATTTAATTTGGTTTGGAATGAATCAGAGAAAATGAAGGCCCTTATAAGACGTTTTATTTTTTAACCCTTTGAGTGCTAAGCTTCTGAAAGGAGTAGTTGAATCCGTGATGTTTTGTTGATTTTTTTAATATATTGAACGCCTGAACAGTTAAAATTAATAAAAACGTGCTTCCGCTGGACACACACAGTAAAGGATAGGTAAAAAGTAGCAAAACACCTGATCAGATGTGCAACTCACAAAGAATCCACCCATCCCGTCAGCTTGGACCCGAGCCGTCCACCGTTTGCTTAAGGTCCGCCCTCCCCTTCAACTCTGCCACAGACAGGTGAACTCTCCAAGAGTTGCACATAAAAACCACCGACTGTGACGGGATTCGAATCCTCGATCCAAGTGTTACCCCCGGCCGGGAAGGTAACGCCTTAGACCGCACAGCCACTGGTCAGGCTAGCAGCTGCAGTGAATCAGTTGGTATTATAGAGACTAGGCGCTGGACGAGGTAGTTCAATTCGTGTCTACCAGGTTTCACCACATGTCAGACTCAGACTGCAGACTGAGCGCCTAACGGTACAATCGCTTATGAAGCAGTAACAGTGTTTATTGATAACAGATTCAAAAGACGATATATCGGACCATAGCACTGAAAGGGTTAAAAGTTCTAAATTGTGCTTCTCTATTGTAAATTGATTTCTTGTAAAATGGTGATGAATATGGTTTCTAATTTTGTGTGGTTGGTGTGTCATTACATATATAATTGATCGTAAAATTAGCAAACCATATACTGTTAAAATCCCCATTACTTTGAAAATGTGTTTAACTGATGCTTTTGGTCCTATACCAAGCATGATAGGAATGGATTTTTTTGTCATAACAAAATTGTATCAAGGTTCTTTTTTTATGTATCCCTTTACATACAGAGTCCATATCAAATATATGAGTGAACCAGGGAAAATTAAATAATTTTTAGAGTTTTCAGACTACTTATTTTGGACATTCTGCGTAGAGCGTAAAGACCAGAGGATATTTTTTTCAGGACTGAATTAAAGTGCTCATTCCATCTAAGGTCACAATCCATAGTTAAGCCCAAAAATGATGTAATATCTACTTGGTCAATTAAACTATTATTGATAAAAATGGCAATAAAGATTTTAGTTTGTGATTGTCTTGCAGCTTTTTCTACAAGACATAAAGCTAGTTTTTGAAGAATTTAATACTCCATTCAGAAACGTTTTTTTTAAGAGTTGTTTCAGATTTTGATTTAATTTCTTTTTTATTTCTACTGGAAATTGTGATGTTTGCATCATCTGCATACAGACACATACTGCAGCCGCTCCCCCCCCACCCACGGCACCACTCCAGGTAACCCCTGTATGTAGCAAAGAAACATCAAGGAACCCTGGGGAACCCCACAACTATTGCCTCTGCAATGATGATGCAAATGTTTGAATTCTGTGTGACTTAGAAATATGAAAAATCTCAACATATTGTTGCCTGTTAAAGAAGTAGGATTGAAACCACAAAAGCTCTTTGATCCGAATCCCAAGGTCAAACAACTTATCTATCATCTGACTGTGGGAGACACTGTCAAACACCTTGCTCATACCCATGAAAACTCCTACCACCTTTTCTCCATTGTCAACAGAATTCATTACGGATTCGACAAATTTGATACCTGCTGTGACTGTTGATTCCCCCCAACAAAAACCATGCTGTTGCTTATCCAGTAAACTATTAGTTTCAAGGGAACTAATTAACTGTTTGTTTACCACCTGCTCAAATATTTGGAAAATGAAGGAAGGACTGAAACAGGTCTTTAACTGGAAATATTGTCACTTTTCCCTTTTTTTAACTGGGGTGACCTTTGCTACTTTGAGTTTGATAGGGAAATTGCCTGATATGAGTGGTGAATTGACAACATGAGCTAATGGTTTAGATATAATATGTTTGACAGTTTTTAAAAGTGTAACAGGTATCTCATCAAAACTGGCTGACGATGTGTTATTAAGGGCAGAAATAGTGTCTAAAATTTCTTCCCCAGTTACTTGAGTGAATTTAAATGTATTTTACAAAGAATCAATCTTAGTAATATATTGTTTTGGATTCTTGTTAGTGCCTACAATTTGTCTTTAATGGATGTGTTGTGAAGATCTTTGGTGAGAATGTGAAACCCCAGAAGATAGCTGAGGGATAATCTCTTCTGGCACCACATTAATGAAATAACTATTGAAGATGTTACCAATCCTATCAGGGTCCTCTACAACAGTTCCTTTGTACTTCAAATGAAAATTGTTCTCATATTGAAACTGTTTCCCAACTTCAGCCTTTATTATGCCCAAAGTAGATTTGCTATAGTTTTGTGAACTCTGAATTCGGTTGTCAATATATTTCTTTTTTGCTATGTTGGTAGCATTTTAAAGTTTTTTTCTTTTTCACTTTAGAGCCTCTGATTTACACTTCCTGAATTAACGTAATTCTCTAAGTATTACATTTTCAGATCTCAAATTTTCGGTACCTAATCCATTTTTTTTCTATGATTTGTATTTATGAGCTTATATACTTTTGGAAATGCTGACTCAAAATTTTAAAAAATGAAACAAATTTGTCGTATTTAACTTCAACAGGTGCCTGATCCAAGTTTCCATTAGTAAGTTATTTTCAAATGCTTGAATGTTTACATTGTTAAATATTCTACAGTACTTTCTTAAATTTTTCTCCCAAGAACATTTTTATACATTTAAAATCTCCAGCAATTGTACATGATGGTCTGAAATTTCTGCAATTATTCCGTCGATAATAATTTTACTTGTCTTGATATTTGTGAAGCTTAAATAAGATGATATATGTCTTATCTTGTTCCGATTTTGGTTTCTGTATGTGTTTGATACAGACCTTAATATTTCATTAATGGTCAAAGATAAAATAGGTAATACAAGTTTAGTATGTATATACTCAAACAGTTTACAATTTCCATAAAAGTTTGGTTTCAGGAACACATTCTGTTTCAAAGCCGTGATGGTTAAAAATGTTCAATTTATAATATGTACATCAGAGAATATTTTTTGAAGTTTCAACATTTGATTTGATTTGGTAAAAACACCAAATAAATCTAGGATACATAACCGCAAACCATGTACCTAGAAAGTGTCACAAATCATCAGCAAAATTTTGAGGTGTAGGCACCATTAGTAACTTAACAACATATGTTTTAAGTCTGTTTTGATTGCTGCACCTGATGAGTTTTAATTGTATGGTTTTTGACAAACATATTATACATGTATGCTACTTAGTGTCCTTCTTAGTCATATTAGTCCTTTTTCATCCTTCTTAGTCTTAGTGTCCTATTAGTGTGTGGCAGTAATTCATATTTTTTTGTGATCTGCCAAAAGCTTTTCTTTACAATTGATAGAAAAATATTATTAAATAAGCTGGAAAACTATGGAATCAGAGGTAAAGCCAATAATATCTTCAAATCTTACTTTGAAAACCTGTTTTCAAAAAGTACAGATAAATTAACAACACGTAATACCCAGTGCGCCCCTGGCCACTCTCCGATCAGGACTGCCCCTTCCCTCGACTACCTCGAAACCGAGGCAATTGATGGAGAGGTACAGCGCAGCAGCTCTCATGTATGAATCTAATTGGAAATTAAATCGTACCGGCTGACCCCAAGGACCGGATCTTAGGAACGGTAATTTTTTTAATATAATATGTGGCTGACTTACCATGAAATGTAAATTAAAAACTGCCAAATGCAATGCAGTAAGCTGATGACACATCCTTGATTGTAAGAAAGGAAGGCTAAGTGATTTAGATCTAAACATATACGAATGTATTCAAAATGTAGGTGACTGGATTAGAAAAAAATTGTTCAAGCTAAATGAAAATAAGACAGAAATAATTCAAATTAAAAATCCGTTATGCTAATCTAAATTCAAACTCAAATTAAAACTATAACATTTTGTAAATTCTTGGGCATTGACTTAGATTTCAAATTAGACTTTTCTGTTCACACTGATGAATTAAAAATTAAATTCATCCTTTTTTGCTTTAAAAATGTTATCAAAAAACTTCCAATACTTGCATTTTCAGAATGATTTATTATGCAACCATTCAATGCAGATTAACTTACGGCAAGGCAATTTGGGAAAACACTAGATTAGAAAATTGCAATAGAATGTTTCATATCCAAAAAAGGGCAGTAATAATAGTTAATAATGCTGCTGTAGATGAACCCTGCCAACAATTATTCAAAGACTTGAAGGTGATGTCCTTGCCTTGTCTTTACATTTACGAACGTTGTAAATATTTCATTAAAAACAAAGACCTTCCTTTATTAATATGATTAAAGTGTCGCATATGTACAACACTGTTGACTGTTTCTGTGTGTGTTTAGTTAATATCAATTATTCTGTATTGTGTTTTCCTGTAAACTAGAATGTAATTAACTAGAAACAACCATAAAATTAAAAAGGGGGAGGGTATTAAAATCCAAGCATTTAAAATAAACCTTTATTTACAGTCGTTCTGTCATCCTCGTTGCCACATTTCTCAGTTGTCCGTACACTTTGGAAGGAGGACTGCCTAAAATAAGGTTACAAATAGCTTTCATCGCGACCTGAATGTTTTGATACGAACCCAAAATGTGAATCTTCGAATCGGCTAGAACGATTCGAGTTTTGGTAATATTTTCAATCGTGAACTTTGTCCTCCCTCCTTTACCGGCCAACCGACCGATAGCTCGGGACAAATGGTCGCCCCTCAAAGTTTTCACATCTTTTATCTCGAAAGATTCGATAAATAAATTATCCAACCTCAGCAAAGCTAGGGCGTCCTCCACCTCGAACCCGTATATAAAAGCTTTTACAAAATCGGCGGCTTTTTGCAGATTTCCGACATCGTCGGTGTTAGGACAGTTGCGAATCTCGACGTTCCTGGTGCGCAGGTTGAAGCGGACTTGCAGTTTGAGGTGTTCCACGATCGGTGTGAAGATCTTCATCCAGTTCTCCTTGAGTGGAGAGTACCTGTGAGCCGGCACCGGCACCTTGCGTACGTCCGTGCCCGGCTGCTCTCTGGTCCTCTTGGCTGCAGGTTTGCTGCGGGGTGCTTGACCCTCGATGCCGTTCACCACTTCCACCTCCATCTCCTCACCTGCTGCTCTCTTGAGAGCCTTCTTGGCAGTCATGTCCTCAGTCATGATGATTCCTGAAAAAATATGTCGACATTACAGAGCTCAGCCATAAGAATACTATTTGTTTAAACACATACAAAAAATCGTCATGATGTTAAGAGAAACCAGCTTTACATTTTTTCGACAATGCAAATTGTTCAAAACAAATATACTAGAGTTTAACACTTCTTGCTGTAGTTGTATAATATATGATTTCTTAATGTGTACAACAATTAAATATTTAATACATCAACGATATATTAAAAATTGAATTTGGTTTAGATGTTTGGATTAAACTTGTGTCCAAAAATAAACAACCAAATTTTGATACGGTTACTCTGGCACAAATGAAAAGACAACAACTTATATATTTTGAATGTTAACCTGAATCTTGAACCTATATACTGTCAGTGAATATAGTTTTTATTTTTTATTCATTAACTTCATGCGGTTGTTGTTCATTACCGTTGTTTAAAACCAAATTGATTCAAATCGACTACATCGATTACCATTGTTGATTATAAATTGTTGGAACTATAACCAACAATCTCTTATGTAATTTCCTAATGATTGCTATTTTATTAGTATATTTTTTTATAGATTAATTTTCAGCTTAAAATTTCCTATTTCGATAAATTAATTTTGTCTTTGTTTACCATCCGAATATTCTTAAATATGAATAAAACAATGTATAAAGATATAAATGAAAGTAATAACAAAGGTTAAGTGTAAAAAAAAACAATTAATTACATTTTATGGGCTTGTTAATTTTGGCCATTTTACGTTGTCATGGAAATATGAGTACAGTTAGTTGTGTTATTACTAACATTAGTAAAGTTTTTCGTTTATAATATTTCTAATGGTCTGTATTCTTGGATGCTTTAAAACAAGACATGAATACTGTCTGTAAAAAAAAACAAAAAAAAACTGCTGATTGTTAGCGGGAAGTATTATTGACGCGAAATATAGTTTGCGGGCAATATTACAGCGCACGTAACGAAAAAAATCAAATAAACTATTTTATTATGTATTCAGTTTGTTTATAAATAGATCTATGGAATGGAAAATATTAAATAAAAACCCATTGTTGTAGGGCCTACATAATCCAGCTAACAATAATTATTGGTTTTCCCCTTCTCGCAAAAAAATGAGGTTTTTAGCGAATTTCCCCTATAGGGAAGAAGCTATTACCGTAGTCGGCATGGTAAGACCTAGGCCCGGGACCATGATAACTTTTCGTTTTGAGGTCCCCAGACCCCAAAAACACCATTCGTTCGAAACTTTATATATATATATATATATATATATATATATATATATATATGTGTCCGTGAGCACGATAACTCTCGTAAAAATTATTCGATTTTGATGAAATTTGGTATAAACGTGTAAAGCAACATTTATGACTTTAAGTTCGAAAACCAGCCAGATCGCTCCATCCGAAGGGGTATTTTGGGGGGGTTTTGTACCCCAAAAATGGGTTTTTTGAATTTTTTACATATAATTGTGGAAAAAGTCAAATTTTGGTTTTTACCATTGGATTTGGCTTAAAAAAACACACAATTTGGTATTTTGATCATTTCTCTACGACAATTGGTTACCGAGATATTGAAAGTGCTAAACACAGTACGTTGTCTAATGTTATTCTTATGGAGAAAAAGAAAAATTTTATATCTCGCTTATTTATGAACGTATACTGACGAAACTTGGTATACGGCTTCATCTGGTTGTGGACCATTGATATTTGCTCAAAAAACAATTTTTTGCCAATGGTTCCCGTAGCAGCAAACCTGCGTACTCAGCCCCATGTTATTCTTATGGAGGACAAGTCATGTGTTATCTCCCTTAATTATGAAAATAAATTAATGAAATTTGGTATGTGACTTTGCCTAAATGAGTTATATTGATATTTGTATAAAACCCCAATTTTTTATGTTCCTTCCTTCAGCAAACCTGCATACTCAGCCGCCATGTTATTCTTATGGAGAATAATTAAAATGTCATAAATCGTTTATTTATGAATGTATATTGATGAAACCTGGTATGTGGCTTTATGTGGTATTAAGACACATATATATGCATTGGAAATTTGCTGAGTACGCAGGTTTGCTGCTACGGGGGTATTCAAATTTGTAGTGTTTTACAAAAACAACTGTAACATTTTTATTTATTTATATATTTTTAGTTGTTAAATTATTTTTACGTAGGGAATTACATTCTGAATACATGATGGGTGTAAAGAAAAATATTAGCTTTTTAAGCATATAAAATGCTTTAAAAAATATATATATATTTATTTATATTTTTTGGATATTGATTATTATAATTAAATATACAAATTATTAAAAGCAATTTTATTTTAACTAAACAAATATAACTTGCTATCTTGCAACATAAAAATTGAATTTGTTATGAATTTATAAAGAAAACCCTGCATTTTGGCTATTTTAATAGGATATTAAGTGAGAGCGGGACACATAACTATGCATAGGTCAATGGGTTAAAACCTTGAATTATTAATTTCTGAAATGGTTATACTTATTTACAACAAATCTGCAGCGAACCTAAATTTTGAAACAAAGATAAATTAGTCCTCACATATAAAAATGAGCTTGAGAATGAATACCTGTATATATCCAGGAGTACAATTTATGTTTTGTTTATTTGATCCTTTTCTTATTTTTTTGTTAATATCTTAAATCACAAATCGTTGTTTAATATTTCAATTTCTGCACGCCATGCATGGGGTGCATAGCATGAGATTAGTTTAGGTATTTCTCAGTTGTAGAGCATTGTCTAGACCGGTTTCCATTCTCGGACTTGCCTTGGATGCCTCGAACAGGCGCCACATCTCCTACCATCTTCACTATCTTTATATTAATTTCAAATTAGTGTGTCCAAACTACTAATTTATTTATTATACTTCTGGCATTCTTGAAATTGAATCAACTGAATATCATGTCATAAAGAGTTTTTGTAGTTTTTTAACAGTTTCTTGCGCTGGCAGAAACAACATGGTCACTCTCTGTTGAGTGCCTGGCCACTCGGGGATTGTGGGTAATGAGGTGGCGGACAGGCTGGCTAACTCGGCTGCCTCCTCGGCTCTCATGCCCCCCCCCCCCTTTTTGTGGGATTTCTCGTTCTTGTACTTCGCAGGTGATCAGCGCTTGGGCTCGGGACTGTCATAGAAGGATATGGGCAGAGCTCCCTCTTCACGGAGTAAGCAAGCTTAATCTCCAGAGACCATCCCAGCAGGTCACCAAGAAGCTCCTGTCTCTCAGAAGGTTGGACATAAAGCGAATCACAGGTATGATTACGGGCCATGGTCACCTAAGGAAACATCTCTTGCGCATGGGCGTCTTCAATGGTAACCCTGCATGCAGGAAATGTGGGCAGTACAAGGAGACTGCAGATCATCTGCTCTTTGATTGTGATGAGCTTAGGGAGGTAAGGGCTTCAACTCTGGGAACTAAGGCCAGGCCTCCTGAGGAGCTCATCGATAGGATGATGCAGTTTATCAGGCTCTTGAACCTGTAGGAGTACTGAAACCTCTCTCATTTCTTTTTCGGGGGTGCGCAATAAGCCCAATGCAGCTGATGTGCCTTGGGACCCATGTCTGCCCCTTCTGATGATGATGATGAAGAGTTTTTGTCTGATTTTTTTTAATGAATTTGATCGTAATCACCATTACTGTTTATATTCAGTTTTGCAAGGCTTTCGTTTCTTCTTTAAATTTGTAACCCTTTAAGCGCCACAGGCAATTAATTTACCGAATCCAAAAAGGCCGAATGTGCCATGCGCGTGCATATCAAAAAGCGTGAGATCGTTTTTAGGAATTTTCCCTTAAAAATACCATAAAATCTATTTTTGACATATTAATAATAAACAATCGAATATGTTGAATAATTGAACTTTTGACTACATGTTGATAATTTGTTTAAAGTACTCCAGTATTCATTCGGTTGCTATGGCGACTTTTCGATTGTGACTACATTCCGATATATCGGCAGTTGGCCTTATTCGTGCCTGCCGTGAACGCCGATATATCAGCAGTTGGCCTTATTCACATTGGCGGCGAAAGCTGATATTTCGGCAATTGGCAGTTGTATTTTTTGAACAAATTTTTACAGGCTGAGTGAAGGCCTCCCATCACTGATACTGATAACATGGGAGAAGAATGCACTGCGACCTAACAGATTTGTTGTGCCCCCGCTTCTGAACTCTTAGTTCCTTCCAAGAGCTCCTCCTCCAGCCCTAACTCCTTGATGAAGTTTAGAAGCTGGGGGTGTTCTAAAAGGGGAGCATCCCTAATGGTTATCTGGTATGATCCCAAACTCCTGGTCCTTTTTTGGCCAAACCCATCACATTCAGCCAGTAGATGCCTCGGGATTTCCTCCTGCTCCTGACAGAATCTGCAGCCATTTTCTTCTACAATACCTATCTTCTACAGGTGGCCCTTAAGTCTACAGTGTCCGGTGAGAAACTGTTAGAATTATTAGGCTGATCTTGTTAAGCCTGATCATGTTTTCAGATCTCCTATGATATAAGTTGCCAAGCATTTCCTTGGCTTGTCTACTACCAGGAAGAGTTTCCCACCTGCTTGCTCTCTCTGCCTCTTTCTTCTCTATGAGTTTCCTCCTGAAGAAAGCATCCTCTAGCCCGCACCCTGGATCAGGAACAGTGAAGGGTTTTGCCGCCCCTTCTCTTGCAAACCTGTCTGCTTCTTCAACTTCATTTCCCTCTACACCTTGGTGTCCCGGCACCCAGAGGAGAGACACTCTGTTTGTCCTACCTAGCATATTTAAACTCTACCGGCAGTCCCACACCATTCTGGAGCTGATCACCGGTGAACTCAGCACCCTGATAGCTGCTTAGCTAAATGATAGGATCGCAATATCCCGCTTCTTGTCTCGCCCTTACAAATTGTAATCCTTCTTGCTTGTAATGGGAATATTATATGCTGTCAGGAGTGTTAGGAACTGCATTTTATATGCATATACAAAATTAGACAAGTTAAATGATCCTTCTTTGATTAAGTGTTTATGATATTTATACTATTCATTCTAATTAAACTATGGGACTAACTAAAAAAAATGGAACCATAGTCTTTCATTTGTTATTATTACGTTTACAACTCAAATTTGTTAGTGGTGAACGTGTTTCAATACATGGCCATCATAAGCCATAGTTCATTAGTAATTTTTCAATTGTCTAATGTAGTGTGAATTCGGGACGATAAGTATCTGTGGTAGGAAATCAGATGTTGATTTTCAACCGCACATTATTTTTAGTCAGCGTAATCAATTAGAAAAAGTAAAGAAATTTAACAGGAATGAGAGTAAATGTTACTCCTGGAAGTCATTAGTGATCCAGATGGTTAATAAACCAAATAAAATCAAACACTAGGGATTCATAGTAGGGCCTATTGGCAGGAAAACTAATATAAAATCACTTTTCAATCAGGGTAACTGGCGATTAAAACAAGACAGTGAAATTTCCTGATTCTGTGTGATAACTTGTGATAGCTAAATTTTTTATTGTGTTAACAGTCAAACCTCGATAATCGGTTTCCAATGGAACCAAGAGCATGGTTGGAAAAAAAGGTCGGATTATCAGAGCAACACATTTATTTATATGAAAATGTGACAAAACTGCAGTTTAAACTGAAAATATTTAAATGTTTGTACAGTTTGACAAATTTAATATTTCTGTGTAAATCATAAATAAAGTACCAGTGAGTGATAAACATTCTATCAACTGTCACTGGTCAACTGATTTACATCGTCAATGATGAGTCATCGACAGGAGAAGACATGAATGACACACCAACGTAACGTAACGTTGTTTTGAGACACTGGTTACGTAAACAATAACAAACACTGATATCGGCACGGTCAGACTTAGTGAGGAGTCATACCATCCGAGGTAGGATTAGCGGGGTTACACTGTCTCCGGAATACTGTACTAGACCAACGTTTTCACAGATTTTTCGGGACAGTCCCGACTTCGGACATATTTGTCCTGCGTCCTGACCGGACACTCATCAGGACGCATAATGTCCTGATTTATCATTTTGAAAGCAGCCTACCTAAAGTAATATTTTACAAAACATTCTGACATCCTATATTTTGGACGTCCGTGAAAGCAATCTTACTGGCTTTATAAAATATCCAAATGCTCTACCTTGGCGATAAATGGAAGCCAGGATAGTTGTGGAGTATCACTGTGAATTCAGTAGGCCTACTGATTTACTCAAATGCCATTTTTTTTGTGATGAGTTGTTTAGTTGAAGTTATGTCCACCATATGTTTTGGTGACTGTGAGAATCAGATTTTTTTGTTAACACTGACACACTTTGTTATTATTAGTGAATTTCCTTTAGAAAGTAAACTATTAGCATGACCCACACGGTGAAACCTAAGCCCGGGACCACCATAGAAGTTTCTAACGTGACCCCCTGAACACGTTTCGGGGGATCGTTCAAAATGTTATAGACATATATATATATTCCTATATATATATATATATATATATATGTATGTTTGCACTTTAGCTGTCACATTTGTTGTCCGATTTACTTCAAATTTGGTAGGGACATTCTTTTCTGTAATCAGTTGGACAAGTTTGTTGGGCAAAACAATCGGAAAAATCTAAACCCTTTTTTTGGGGATTAATCTTTCAAATTTCAAGTTTTTGGGCTCAAAAAGGGTAAGAAAAGCCCTGTATACACAATTAATTCATGGGAATTAGTGAGGCAAAAGTTTTAAGCCCTCTCTCGTCGTTCTAGCATACAAATTTACCGAGTTATTAAAGAAAATGTGTATCGACTTAACACAGTACGTTGTCTTATGGGGGTTTTACACTAGAAAAGCATTTTATTCCTTTGTTGGAGTACTTTTATCATCCCCAGCAACCTCATGCCTACTTTCAAGCCTGTCTGGACCTTCTCCTAACATTATAACGCGCAAAATTGTATTCCCAGCTTTGCCGGTAAATGAAACCAGGAGCATCATAACAGCCAAAAAATCACAGTTTTCAGATGTCAATAAAAATTGGAATAATTGTAGGTATGTTTTTACACTGATTATGAGTTTTAACAGTTTTTATGTGGAAATTCACTTCCCTCACGTCAGCGTGCTGCGTGCGAACTCGTTGTTTCAAGTTTTAGGTTATTTTTATATACTATATCTATATAGCCTAAATAAAATTAGAGTTTTGTCTGTACATTGCTTAGAATAATGAAATTCTTGGTTATTTTTGGGTTTCATAGGTCGGGGAATCCGAACCAAGCCTTATCTCAATTTCTGTTTGTTGGTTGGTTGGTTGGTAACGCTCTGCATCACACCTTTGTCTGCTTTTCACACAAAAACAAGAGTACTGTTATGGCTGAAACTTATTTTTTGTATTGAATGCACATATGAGAAGGTTTTAGACAGAGCCTTTTTTGAAATTAAACCGCGAGCTCTTGAAAAACTAATTTTATTTGATTTTGACTAAGTTTGTCCGCTTTCCACGGAAAAACTAATTAACCGATTGCGACAAAACTTTTTCACAGTGTCCTATAAATGTGGTGGAAGGTTTTAGGCTACTTCAATTGGTAAATTTCATCCTGGGGCTTTGCCCTTTGGGGGTTGAAATTACCGTGTGATTCAAATAGGAGAGAAAGTTTGTTTTGACACGTGTGCAAATTGAGGTTTATATTGGTAACAGCTGTGAATAGAAATATGTGTTACTATAGGATGGCACAATTTTAAGACCTTAATAAATTTGTACTGTATGAAATAATTATATGAAGCAGCAGTTCTGTAGGCAGTGGAAAGCTTTAATGGTTCTTTAATTACTAGGTTTTAAACTCAACGGAGCAACTACAACTTTTTTGCATTAGTTTATTACACGAAAACCTTACAATCTATATACTTAATACAATAAGGGATTATCTCTTACATTCCTTTTTAACTTGTCCTAAGTTACTTAGCCGATTTTTACGATTGAGGTGTCATTTTAAAGCTTATGATCTAGCGTACTGGCGAATGATAAAAAGGTCACTTCGTTTAGGACTTCACCCCCTAGCCTTTGATTTATTTCTAGAGGGCGTTTTCAAAGGTCCAGTGCTGACCAACTTGCATTATAACAGTTTTAAATATGATTTTAATTTAACAGCTGATTATTAATGATAATTTTTTGTTTATGATAGATATTGTGTAAGATTAGAATCAACAACATAAGGTCTGAATCAGTATGCCCCGTACAAGAAAAAGTTGTTTGGGTAGAAAATCTGACGATGCTAAACGGAAGAGATTGAGTAGATCTACTGGAGACAACGATGATTCTGACACGGATGATGGTCTACAGCTGGAATCTAGCAATAATGAATTACCTAAATGATTTGGCTACAAGTCTAACTGATGAGCAAGTACGACCTTCCACGGATATTTGATTTCGACTAAGCTTAAGTTTGTCCGCTTTTCACAGGAAAACTAATTAACCGATTGCGACAAAACTTTTTCACTACAGAAATGTAATATAATAGATTTTTACTTGAATATAAATTTATTAAATTGAATATTTCAACAGATATAAATGCTGACAAAAGACAGTACAGTATTAGTAACAGCTGTTAATTCAACTTCTTGAATGACATTATATAACAACTATATTTTAACAACAGGAACTAACAGGAATCAATAGGGATCAACAGATAGCAACGGGGATGCCGGTAACAAAAACCTCGCAAACGAAGTTGCGGGCACCAGCTAGTTTAGTCTAAAATGAATCAGGCCTACAATGATATTTCTTCTGAAGGACTTTAAAATCGCTGACTTGACGTTCACCTAGCCTAGACATAGCCCTAGACTAGAGTAAGCCTAAGGCTTAGGCCTAGTAATTATTTTTATATTTGATTACTTTTGGAGGTTTTATGGCATTTCATGTTATACCTAGGCTAGTTATACTTGTACAACAAAGTTTCAGTAGCTTTTATGAACAATAAAAATTGTATAGGTACCAGTAGGTATTTATTTTTGTTGTTGTAACAAAAGCTGAAATTTGGAGGACCGCTTGTAAATGGGCCTAAGTTTGGTACTTTGGTATTATACGGATGCCACCCTTATACAGCACGCTGCGGCAGTTATGTTAGAATGGGTTATCATAAAAATGATAGTAGGACTTTCCTTGTTTTGTTACGAATCGAATTAGGACTTTCCTTGTTTTGTTACGAATCAAATGATACCTGATGAGTCATACTTCAGGCCGCCAAACCCCCTCCAAATAGGCCAAGGTCAGGTCGTTGACCGGAGCGCGCGCATCACCTGTCACCGCCTGTATCTGGGCCAGTGTCATGAGTGATTTATTGCCGTCCACTACGTTACATTTGTTTTCATAATGAGTGACGTTATTTTGGTGTGGGATTTACCTCAAAATGAAGAGGAAACCGTACGTATTTTTATGATAACCCATCCTAACATAACTGCCGCAGCGCACTGTATATTAGGCGGAGTACATGTGGCGATCGGGTCTGGCTGCTAGCGGCGGCGACGCATTCAACACGATCCTAGCGGACATCG
This sequence comes from Allygus modestus, assembly GCA_963675035.1. Classification (NCBI taxonomy): domain Eukaryota; kingdom Metazoa; phylum Arthropoda; class Insecta; order Hemiptera; family Cicadellidae; genus Allygus; species Allygus modestus. The sequence goes on from OY776112.1 coordinate 314,658,158, forward strand.
CTGTCTTTTGGGAGGCACAACACAAAGACCGCTCATCAGAATGATGTAAAATTTGTACAGTAAGTCAATAAAAGTACGTTTTTTCGAATTATGTAGTTATCCTTTGTATCCGGTAAAAATTAACCTCCAAAAATAGTGGCATCCGTATAATACCAAAGTACCCTAAGTTTTTAGTACAATTTTCCTTTTTTCTTTTTAGGTAGGGCCTACTTGCTTGTCTTTCGAGATCAGTGCATGAAATGTGTGCATGTGTATAACTAAATGGGGAGTCTAAAAATATCAACATTATATAAGGGATCAATGTATTTTTTTAGCTAGGTATAAGAGTTCAAATTAAACTTTTATAACTTATCACGTTCAGCCCGATGAGTACCACCGGTGGTACACGTTGGAATTTTTGAAATAATTAAAAATACGATAGCCAACGGTAATCTGAACAAAAAGACGGAGCATTATTTTTCAAGAACATAATTCTCACAAAAAAATTACATGTGCGCCACCGGTGGCCACGGTCTGTCTATATAAACCTAAACCACGAATACATAGTTTAAATAACCCAGCAAAACTCCGAATGCAACTTTAAAAAGGCATCAAATGAAATTGAAACAGTGTGCCTCGGGTGGTACGCGTCTGAGTTTTAGAAATTTTGCCATGCGCCACCCGTGACTGACTATCATTTCCGTGCGCGTTCAAAAACTGACTATCATTTTCCATCAGGCTGAACGTGTTAAATTTATTTAAAATTTGTTTGAGCATAACTAAAATAAAATAAGTTACCTAATTCTTTATTTTAATTTTCAGGTTTACGTATTTTTTTATCATATACAGACCTAAAGATTAAAACAAAACCAAAAGTAAGTTAAACTTAATGCTTTAGCTGGTAAAACAAAAAAGTAAATTTTTTCCTAAACCCTAAAATTGATGAAAGGGTCCAGAGTTTTTGGGTACCGGTAGTAAGTACTGGTAAAACTATTGATCAACGACACCACGCAAATTTAAAATTTTTTTTCCAAAATGTAGGAAATTTGACGCCGATATAAAAAATTATAGTTTTTCCGTGGAAAAGTCGGGAAAACCCCCGGAAAATTGGAAAATAATATTTGTTGTTTTTAATACTAGGCCTATCATGTGTGTATTCAAAATGTTCAGGGTTTCACCTTGAATTCGTACATGCAATTAATTTCCCAATCGGACTATTAATAAGCAAAATATTGTCAATAAACGTTTACAATTATTTCAATAAACGTTTTATTTTTATTATCGTGTCAGCCACACGATATTTCTAGCTGTAATTTTGTAACTATCTATGACGAGAGTGAAGAATACCCACTGTGACGTTTTCGTTTCTGTTTCTGGTTGGGTTTTTGGTTTCTGCATGTGCTACAATGTAGTGGAACACAAGGTAGGTTGTACAACTTCAAGTACATTTTAAAAGAGAAATTCTGGAATCCAACTTTGAATCACCAATCTTGACATCTACTATTAAAACTGAAGTTTTCACACATAATAAAATGTTCAGCCCCAGGGTAGTATCGGTTTTTTCAACGTTCAAGGTGGTAATTGACTAACCTATAATGTAAACAGTTAGGCTATAATCGAATTTATTAAAGCAGGCCAAACATACAATAAAGATTCAATAGGGCACTTACCTCCACAACTAAGCACTGTTTCAAACTCTTTTAAATGGAAACTGATGTAATTTTTACAAAATCAATCATTCACGTGTAACTTAAAAGGTTAAAAGAGGATTACGGTCATGTTCATGTTTATTTTAAGTTGTCTGTGTGTGACAGGTGACAGGAATAAGGGGAGAAAAAATATAAAAGAATAATAATGATTGTGAGGGATGATTACATAAAGAGTGGCTAAGAGCTACAGTTTTGCCGAATTTAACCACTAATCAGGTTTACGCTAAATGAATCCAGTAGCGTATTTGTTCATCAACTGTTTTGCATTGGAATATTCATGATTATAGGATACTTGGAATGCATTCTCTGGCCCGCCTATCGAGTAGAGGTTGCGATGTTCTCAAAATCAATCAAAGGGACGTTGAGCTATAAAAACAACTGGAGTGACCTTAAAAATGTAGAAAAGAGGCAAATGAGTTATACAAATCTGATTATCACTAGGAGGAAGTGGTAAAATATCACTCCGAGTCATCTAAACAAACTGACTGGCCTTCTAACGAGCAAAGCTCGCCCCCCCCAGGTACTGGATTATAATTTGTTCAGCTTTGTGATTTGATTTGACTATAAAAACAATAAATTCAGGTAAACAATAGAAGCTGTAGGGCAAAACTATCCTTATATCAGGGCCGTAAGGGCGCACGGGGCGAGCGCTCGGGGCCTCGGGCCCGAGGGGGGCCCCCAGGCCACAAAAGTGGAACCCTTCAGACCACTAAGGAGGCAGTTTTTTTTTAATTTGTTCTGAAAAATGTTGATCATTTCTTAACTGACAAAAATACAAATAATTTTAAGGAATATGAGAGGAGAATCAGATAAACCCTCTGAAGAGCCTAAGTGTTCAAAATAGCAAGGGCCCAGGGTCATATTTCCCTGAGGGCGCACGGGGCGAGCTCCTGGGGCCCGGGCCCGACGGTCCTTCTGTCACGAAAGTGGTACCCTTCAGACCACTAAGGAGGCAGTTTTTTTTTAATTTGTTGTGAAAAAAGTTGATTATTTCTCAACAGACAACAATACAAATAATTGTCAGATGTAAAAGGTGTAAAAAGAGCCGATTTCGGGAGTTCAAATAATAATAATGCCGGTTGGGAAACAAAATTACTATTTATTAAACTTTACAATCAACTTTACAACTTCTGATTTAAAACAATTTGAACGTCGTTAACAATAGGTATATCCGCGGTTAAAATACAATAATTAAGGTTACATTAAATTAAGAAAGACAATGCCAATTAATAAATTAACAGGGAGAGGCGGCGCGACGCGTGTTAATTACATCGTCACATCTTAGGGACTGGGGCCGCGGCTCTTGTCTCCTTCGCCGATGCTGAAGCTGCCCATCCAATCAGAAACAGTTTCGCACGTGACGACACGGGAACACTTCATTGACAAGTGCTGCAGCCAAACGATCACTCACGCCGTCACTCAAACTAAGAGGCACGGGAATCGTGCACTGAGGCCAACGCAGAGCGTCATCAAGTTGCTGACGCCACGCATTCTTGCTGATATCAACGCCCGGCCGGGCCCGTGGGAGCGTCTAAGTTGAGATTAGCTCCCACACAGCACAAGATTGTCCCCAGGATATCCCAAGGATATCACAGTGGGATATGCAGGATATCCCAGGATCATCCCTATCTCATCCCATGATATCCTCAAGATACCCTCAGGATGTCCCCAGGACACAAAAATGTCCTCTCCCCACGACATCCTGGGGACATCCTTCAGGATGACCATGGGATGTCCCTTGGACCTAATCAGGACATCATAATGAAAGCCATAGGACATCCCCAGGATGTCCCACAGGATTATCTGGGGATATCCCTCGGACCACAAAAGGATATTGTATTTTGAAGCCCTAGGACATTCCCAGGATGTACTGGGGACATCCCTCGGTCCACAAAGGGATATTGTACTCTGAAGCCCTAGGACATCCCCAGGATGTCCCACAGGATTTACTGGAGACATGCCTTTGACATGTATTGAAAGGTGTCCCATTATTCTATCAGTATGAATCGCATAACCCCACAGATATCCCTGCCTCCCCATGATAATTCTGTGGTCATCCTTAGGAGGCCATAAGGCTCCTAGTAATAGGTAGTGTGTACCCTGAAGCCATATATCACCTCCTAAGGATGACTGCAGAATTATCATGGAGTAGGCAGGGATATCTGTGGGGTTAGGGGATTCAAACTGATAGAATAATGGGACACCTTTCAATATGGTCACACAATCTGATAGGAAGACAGTTCTAAAATAAATTACAGGACAACTTTAAATTATTCTTTTATAAAAATAATACTATAATTGTCCATGCCCAGCTTGCACATAGAAAACAAAGTTTTAACTTCATATTGGTGTTATTTTTTAAAACAGGTTGACTAGTGTATAAACGTTAAATACCTGTAATCTTCCTTGTGATCCTAGGATATCTTTTTAATGGATGACACGTTTTGTCAAAAGTAATTTTGTCATCTTTAGACCCATACAAAACCTTAAATTGTCACATCACAGTCCAAAAGCAAAAATCCTTTAAAATCATGTTTTACAACTTTATATTGGTTACCATTGTCATATTTTATGCTAATTTTTATCATTACTATCACATGATTTATTTGTAATAGTGTCACTAATGTCCTGATTATATGTACTTAATTGGATTGACACTGAAAATATATACACAACTTAGGACTTTTTATTAAAATTTACTCAAATCTTTAAAAAAAATAGTTGTTTTAACAAGTTTATAATAAAATGAATATATGCATGTGTAGGCCTAAACATTTCTCAGAACATAGTTGAATTAATAAATACAGATTTAAAACATTTAAGGATGGATTCCAATTTATAATTGTTCGGTGATGTGATATAAACAATTAAGGATTTTTTTTAAATAATACAGTAATGAATTCAAACAAAATGGCAGTATAATTGCAGTAAAAATAAGTACATAAAAAAATGTAAGTCATATAAACCAGGCTGTATAAACACACAGTAAGTATTGGTAGTTGATTAAATTCCTTCTCTGTTTTCATCTTCATCATGGCCTCGCTTCCTGTAAATAAAAAAAATTAAGCTAATACTGCATACAGCCTTGGGTAATATTTTATCTAAAAATACCCCCGTCGCAGCAAACATGCATACTAAGCAAATTTCCAATGCGTATAAATGTGTCTCACTACTACATAGAGCCATTTAACAAGTTTCACAAAAATAAATTCATAAATAAGTGATATATAACATTTTATTTATTCTCCATAAGAATAACATTAAGGCTGTGCACGCAGATTTTCTAAAAAAAAGGAAGGAAAGAAATGTGTTTTTTTGCGATAATCAATATAACTCAAACAGGTGAAGCTAAATACCAAGTTTTATTAATTTAAGTTCATAACTAAGGGAGATATCAAACTTTACTTACTCTCCTTATGAATAATACCCCTGTCGCAACAAACCTGCGTACGCAGCAAATTTCTAATGCATATAGCCCTATATGTTTCTTACTACCACAGAAAGCCACTTACCAAGTTTCATAAAAATACATTTATAAATAAGTGATATATAGCATTTGAGTTATTCTCTATAAGAATAACACAAAGGCTGAGTACGCAGGTTTGCAGCAATAAGAAATATAAGAAATGTGTTTTAAGCAATTATCAATATAACTCAATCAGGTGAAGCTACATACCAAGTTTTAATAATTTATGTTCATAATTACGGGAGATAGATATAAAACTTTACTTATTCTCCATAAAAATAACACATGGCTGAGTATGCAGGTTTGCTGTTACGGGGATAATCAACAAAAAACAAATTTTTGTCCAAATATCAATATACCAGTACTAGGTGGTTTTTACCTATTTTGAACTCTCTTTCCATAGCCTGATCGATCTAGTTTTCGAACTAAAGTCATAAATGTTACTCTCCACATTTAGGCCAAATTTAATCAAAATTGGGCATTTATTTCAAAATGTATCGAGGTAATGGACGCATATATATAAATCTAAACAACTTATGTGTTTGGCATACGGGGACCTCAAAACAAAAAGTGATCATAGTCTTGGCGTTAAGTCTTACCATGCTACCTACTGTAATAGCTTTTCCCTATAGAGGAAATTCGCTAAAAAAAGATAGAAATGAACTGGGAAGTAAACAAGACCAAACATTAAAAATGTCTTCTCTAGTAATAAAATACCCCCGTCCCAGCGTGAAAACTCATTTTATTTCTGCTGCTGCCATTTCAGTCGCCTTGTTAATGATTATATATTACAGTTACTGGTAACCACCAATCATTCACACTAAAATGAAATATAATGTTATGAATATTAATGTTGAAAAATGTAAAAGAATATTGTCATCAATATTGCAAATTTAATCTCCCCTTAACATTATATTTGGTAAATATGTCATTGAATATTTTGTGTAGCCATGTGTTTATAAGGTACAGTTTAAGTGCTTAAAGAAACATCAAAAAGCATAAGTGGTCTTCAATTTTGGCAAATCAGTTGCAGAGTCTATTCACCCCTAGTTTCCAGTAGACCTGACCCCTTGGCCACCCTCAAATTTGTACCGTAGTGCATGAAGATGAGGAGCAAATAATTGTATTAATAATTAATTATGCGGAAAAAATAAAATGATAAATGCGGTAGCCAGTAGCCTAACGTATTCTAAAAAATAAAATCAAGACAAAAAGGATAACAAATAATACCCCGCACACAGAAAACCAGCATTATCAGCGAATTTCCAATGCCAATTTATATATCTACCACATAAAGCCAATTGCCAATTTTTATGAAAATACTTTCATAAATATAACTGATAAATAACATTTTATTCACTCTCCATATTAACGCTGAGTCAAGGAGGATGAGAAATGTGTTGTTATGGAATTATCAGTAAAACTCAACCAGATGAAGCTACATACCAATTTTTATTAATTTAAGTTCATAATTGAGGGAGATATATCAAACTTTACATACCGTATTCTTCATTAAAATAACATTAGGGCTAAGTAAGCAGTTCGCGGCTTCGCGGACAGCAAAAATCTTTTTGTGTAAATATCAATAAACCACAACCAAGCAACATACAAAGTTTCATCAATATACAATCAGGTAATAGATATAAAGACTTAACTCTTAACCCATTGGCTTAGAATGGCGTACTGGTGCCGTTCCTGACCTGTAATTTTTAAAACCTTTGAAAGGAATAGAAAAATCATGTTTTTAAATGGATTATTTTAGTTAAAATATTGTTTTCTTTCAGTTTAAATATTGAAATTGGCATACACACAGAATAGACATAAGTAAAAAATAGCAAATTCAGTGTTGACCATGTAACACACAAAAAAATCAACCGATCCTGTTAACTTTGAATGTAAAATGGTTATTATATATAGGCCCTTATTATTGATTTTAACTTATGACACCTTATTCAGGCAATTGTGTAAGTAACTAAATTGTGATCATTTTGATAGGTGTTAAGGCTATCATAGACCTTGCATAATCGAATGAAGTAGCCTACGTTACCTAATCATAGTTTTCTAACCTACCTTATTTAATATACAGAATTGTTTTTATAGTTTTACCTGGATTTCTCTTCTTATGAAGAGTTGATTTATTTGGGGTTTTAGCCAATCCATGAAATCAATATGTTTTACTTTGGCCTCAGCAAACTGATTCTGATCAGCTCCTAAACAGAGACACATGCTAATTTAAATACCTAATTGATTAGCAAACAAACTAGGCCTAAAAATTTCCTGAAAGCACATAGTTACGTCATATGCCTACTTTTAATGTACCATATACACTCATCAGGCACTGTAAGTTTCAGTTCATACGGCAATTTAGGTTGAGTTTTTAAAGATTTGATTTATTTACCTAATCGTACGTCATACGCTTTTTATTAATTCAATAGTAACTAAAGTACACGATGAAGCTGATTTTTCTTTCCACCTAGCTTCAAGATTATAGTATCTTAAAATAAAGAGTTGATTTACCACACTTCAGTTAACCGAATGATAAAATTCAATATGTTCTTCAATATTCTCTTCAAAATTTGCATAATTTTTAGGCGCTAACAAATAATCATTAAGAAACCATTATTACTTTATGTATCGTACCTAAGGCCTATTTAGGGGCAAGTGGGGAAACTGGGCACACCTAAGTTAAATCCATTATACCGTACTCAAAGATTTTTATAGTTAAACTTCAATTTATTCATATTGCATCTAGGATCGAAGTTTGACTCAAAATAAAACAGGTTTTTATACCCTATCGTCAATCAATCCTCTGGTTTACTAGCAGATAACTAATTTTGGGACTACTGTCCCATTATTAAATCTGGCGTCGCTAAATTAAAATATGAACACATAACTTTGTCCCAATTTATACACCAACACAACACAAATGGACGCTACGATTAAAACAAATATTTATTTGGTTTGGTCGACCAAGGACAAGTCCAGACAGCGGGACAAGAACACGCGGATGGCTGTGACATGACTACCTCCAATACCTAGGCCTACATGACTAACTTACCTCCTACCAATGTACCTTGTCACATTGTAGCATTCCGCGTGTTCGTATCCCGCTGTTTGGACTTGTCCTTGGCTTGTGTTAGTGCATATATTGTCACTATGTGTTCATATTTTAATTTATCGACGACAGATTTGATAATGGAACAGCAGTCCCAAAACTAGTCATATGCTAGCAAACCAAAGGACTGACGATGGAAAGGTATGTAAAACTGTTTCATTTTGAGTTAAACTTCAAACGAATACATATAACTGCTCCCCGTTTAGCTTATTCGTTTCTTAGGAGGAAATTCCAATTTAATCGATTCAAGCATTATTTGTACAGAAATTAATGTCAAAGTATGCAAAAGCGCCCAGTTCCCCGACTGGTGTGTCACTGTGCGCATTGGGTAAGGTAACTGTGCGCAGTACCGGTATAGCCTAATTGCAAATTTGGGTGAATAATAAAAATAAAAGGCTGTTACCTACTATCAGAGTTAATATAATACAACACATATGGATAAGAATTATATATTTTGTAAGGAAAACAACTTTAAGCTAAAAAGTCTTCAGTGTTCTTATGATTAAATAAATGTAAATCCAGGCTGCCCATAAGACTAGTGTTAATTGTAACATTGGCCTTATGGAAGTATGGAAAGCCTAGTTTTTTCATTCGTGCAATACACTTTATAGGCCTAGATAATTTTGAGGTTATGGTAGTTCTTAGTATGAGACACTGACTAAACTGATTCAGTAGGTACGGGTACTGTCTATAAACAAACCATCCTAGTGGAATAACTCTTTATTACACATTATGAAGAAAAATTAACTATAGTTAACCTGTAAATCTGTTTTAACAAAGTATGTTACTTACCAAGAAACAGTACAGTATTCAAAACACCTGAAGTAACTCTTGAATGAAGATATATTTTTTCTCAATTCAAACCTCTAAAACTTAAAACTAGGTAGCCTAAGTAGAAAGTAACTGAAACATAATTTACCAAGCCAAATACGAATTGACCGTTATAACACACGTCTATCTGGTCTGTCGTCTGTAGACATAGAGTTTGGTTGGGATCCTGCGATTCTGCGCAGACGCGAGGCGCCGCGTCAGATTTTTTCTCTTCTCTAAAGGGGATTATGGGAGATCGGATTGGCCGTTAATTTAATGGTGTACCGGTAAAAAGTATGCAATTTTTTCTTTTCTTTTCTTATAAATTGTCAGAATTCTATGCATATTTCATCGATGTATAAACTGTAAATTCATTCTTTCTTTATACATGTGTTATTTTAGATATCTAATCATTATCCTTATTATTCAATTTGGTTTGAATACTAAAACTCTAAATACAACTTTTAATTAATTATTACTAAAATTGGTCTGGGATATAGAGGATGTCGGTGGGATGTCCCCAAGATATCCACGTTATCCCGGGATTTCGTGGACATCCCTGGGACGTCCACAAATGTCCCGGGACATATCAGGATATCCTAGGGATGTCCTGTTTATCCTGGGATGGCAATGGGATGTGTGGGACACAAATTGGATATCCTGGGGACGTCATGTGCTGTGTGGGCTTGGAGCAAATATCCTAGCGTCTGGTGGTTCATTTTATATTTTGTACCAGCCAACTCTTCAAAATGAAATAATGAATGAAATAATGAAATTAATGTTTAGAGCACCGTTCCTCCTTCCAATTATAGGTTTTAGTGACGGTAGAAATTTAATTATTGGGAACGGTAAATTGTAATTATATAATTACAGTGTCGTATTAATGGCTTTAAACAGTCTAGGGATTTTGGGCCGTCACACCCCCCTCACCCTTAGACCATGCTGTCCCCAGCATGAGGTAACAGCAGATTGCCAAGTCCAACTTCTCTCAATGTTTGGAGAGTACACTCCGTCTTCCGTTGGCTGGTCGGTAATCAGGAAACTTCTAACTCTGGACAGCTAACCTCAACTCTCTCCGCAAATAAAAAAAATTATTTAGGCCTAACTTCAACTTTTGTTTTACAAAAAAAAAACTCAAATTGTCACTGGTCCGCATTTGCCTCTCCCTTTACAAAATATATCTCAAAAATATCCCAATCAAAACATCTCAAAAGTCAAAGTTAAACAAACAAAACAACACAAAAAAAACTAAAATATCTCATTTCGCAAGTACAAAAGTTACCTAAACTTAAACACAAAAAAAACAACACACATTACCATCTAAACAAACCATTACAACATTACAGAATACATTGCTCATGAATTTATCCATAGCTTCACACAGCTAAAGGTGAAGTGAAAATATTTACTAGAGGGCATTAACCGACCCTCTCTCTATGACAAGAGTATTACAGTCGTTTCCAAAAACAAAAATGTACCATGCCATCGCTAGAAGATACGTCACTGAGTTTAATTATGTGTATTTAAAACCAATTGGTTAATTTTTCTTAGTATCTGAACTGGGTATGAATTATTATATTTTAAAAATTCGCGAGAGGGTAATTGAGTTCAGCACTTTTATGGCAATTTTAGAACGCTACTTGCCTGCTATGGTGAAGCCACATGGGTTTTCACTTGGGGCCGGTCTTACACTCTGTCACCCCTTCGGTAGTAACGGATCTTCCGACGTATGGTCAAATATTAGCAAAAGAAAACTTAACATTATCCTAACACACCCTTTTCCCAAGCTACAGTGCCTACTCTAATTAACTCGTCAACACATGTCAAAATACCAAATTAACATATTGACACCGAGAATCAACAAAAAACACTTTTCGCCAATACAGTGATTATCCATAGATTCCGGTGAAACTTCACCCACTATCGGCCGAAGCCTCAAAACAACTTGAAAATTACCAATAATAAATCACATAGACAATCGAATAATCAATACAGTACAATGCATTATTAACTAATCTTTAACACAAACTCACGTTCAGTAGGCCTGGTAGCGGCACAACGATGTCTCCCTGACAGGGTCCGGAAAATCCCTCAGCAAGGCATTTTGCAGTACTCTTGACTGATTATACACTATAATTAATTCAATTTTTTTTCTTTAAATTTTAAAAAATCATTCAGGCTGGCTCCCGGGTGTCTACAGTCCAGTCAGGGAGTCGAAGGGAAGGGGGTATTAGGGGGGGTGGGGAGTGCTAGCATTACCTTCCTGTGGACACCAAGTTGGGCCAGTGAATCCTTTACCCTTCTTGGGATGTACTACTAGTTTTAGTTGGATCGCTTCGAATAATAATAAAAAAATTGCCATTACCAGCCTACATCCAATACACAATTACCAAAGAAAAGGAATTACACTACAACACATATCGACATCAAAGAAAAAAAACATCAATAACACAATAATCGGAGGGGAATCCCAGTCCTTTCGCCATCGCGTCCTCGCGGAGACAAGTCCAGAGGTACTCACTTCTTCGCAGCGTAGTACGCGACTTCTTGATCGCGGTCAAAAGTCTATGTTTATTAAATACTTTTCACTTACTGAAGGTGTCCCGGTCGGTAAGTCACTCCTCGTCACATTTTACCGCAAGGTCAGCCTAACGTTAGCTGTGCTCGTGGAACTGTCGTGCTCTGCTTCCGGTGCACGATCTGCTACCAATTCAACAGGAGGGTACCATCTCTCCAAGGTTCTGAAGTGGCGACTCTGTCTGCGCAGCCTGCGGGCGCTGTACACGGCCTCCCAGGGTGACACGGAGCAGGTCGGCAACTCGAACTCTCCATCTCAAACCTACAAATACAACTGTGATTATCCCAATAACCGAACGGCCGCCCCACATGTCCTACTCAACCATGCGGGCGCCAGCATAATGGACTCTAAGGTGCTGGAAAGTACTCTCCAAAGAATACCCCTTTACGCTTAGGTGCCAAGCTGATCATCTAGTCCCTGCAGGACCTTCAAGGTGGCATTCACATCGATATTCGTCTACTTGGTCTCTTCGTCAGAGAGCATCGACTTCAAATCAAGAACAAAACTTTACTCATCTGACCGACATGAGTGTTGCTGCCGTGTATACGGGCAGGCACCTTAAACTCATCACTAATAACGTCGCATTTTATTACGCCTCGAAGATCACTCCAACTCCACTCAACTGCATGGTGGTCAGGTTGATCTTTCCGCCATTCTCATAAGAGTTCAGAGTTACCTTACAGGGCTCTGAAGCACTATGCACCCATCAATCTCAGGAAAAACCACTTTTCCACAAACGCTGGAATACAAGGAGCTGCCGATAAATCGGGCAGGCATCCGATCCGGCAGTGATCGAATCACACCGATCACTTCAGTCTCTTCAACAGAGAGCATATGACTTAGAAAAGTCAGAAATCACAACTTCACATTCCGATCCGACAGGAGTATACTGCTGCCGTTTGCACGGGCAGGCAATTTTAAACTCATCACTAATAACATCCCCTCTATACGGGTCAAACTCTTCACATTAAACATTGACCACAAATCAAGAACCAGGACCAAAGTTACTCGGCCTACACGAGTATACTGCTGCCATTTACACAGTCAGGCAATATTGGACTCATCAGTTGCTACGACACACATCTATTTTTTTTCTTGAGGGAGGCCCATTCAACGTCATAATTTCAATGGGGCATTTCCCCCAAAACAAAACTCAATCAAACTACAAAAACAGACCCAGAAGACCATCGGCTGGTTTACTCGTACCATCCCTTAGTAAACACACAACCATCAACCTCCGCTTTTTCAGCTGTACAGGCGAATTGCACTGCACAGGCTGGGCTTTCTACAGAACAGCTTGCCATAGAACAAGCAAAACATAATTTACTCCCCATTCCCATTTGATTTTATTAAATTTTCGTTCTCTTCAAGGTCTGGCCAAGAATAGCATGAGTTAGCAAGCATATTCCCGGAGCAGAGTACACATTTTGAAATTCTATTAAAAAAACAAATAACCATAATGTGATTCCTAAACACTAGTACATCAGTATACTTAGGTGATAACACTTGTCCACATCAGCATAATCCATTCAGTAATGGTTACGAATGCACTCCCTCAGCAACTCCACAGCGAGGAAGACCCTCCGGTGTCCCAATCCACAGGGATAGCACAAGAATGGCCTAGAATTATAACTTTCCTGTACAAAAAACAAAACATGTTATCCAGTGAACACGTGTTATCACAAGTTAGAGCACAAACCATTAAAAACAACAAACTTCCTACGGAGAATCACTTATCACTAACTTCACCAGCCTTATATTTTAAATATAAGGGAAAATAACTGGACTCTTTTTTTTGTAAATTTTGAATTTAGTGTAAATGGACTAAATCATAAATCATCGTATTTACTCCTAATCTCTGGTTCATTATCTAATTCATCACACCGCAAATGGGAGCTCTGGCTTCACAATGCTCAGTCCCAGATGAGGGGGTAAAGTATTAGACACTTTAAATATTACATCGGCAAATAATTTCTGTTCCATGTTCGGAGTACTGATAGTAAAACAGATGCAGCCATACAATTTAAGGGACAGACTACAAGCAAAAAAAAAACAAAATTAAATTTCTCAAACTATCAAACTAGGCAATTTGACGCTCACGATTTCAAACTGTAAAAAGAAATGCGATCATTGTTTACGAAGCACCGATCTGCAACAGTATTTAAAGCTATCTGCAGATCCTAAAACTGAACAAAAATACGCATCACAATTTACTGGCTTCAACTCAAAGCTTTATTAGTTCCAATTTGAATTAATAATTTTTTTTACACCTACTCCTTTAATGGATGTTAACAAAAATTCAATCACACACAAATAGATGTACTAAATATCTTCACATTGATGATTATCTTACATAAAAAAAAAACAAAGTCCAGTACCACAAACAAACAGTACCACTGCTCTACTGACTGTCATGTTCAGTTGGCCCAAATCCAGGAACCAGAGCTAAACAATGAGCACAGTATAGCCCAGTTCTCAAAAATCAATGCAGCAACCAAACTGAGATTTGATGTTCTTCTCTATGCTATTTTGTCTCACATAATTTTGAGGGAGAGCAAAACAGCCTTTTTTCCAAAACTGCAAACAAAAGGTTAAATAATTTATATATTATCCCTTTACAACCGTTACCGAAGGTTACTGCCCGTTAATTCTCTCAACATTAAAATTACTGGATCCACAGGTATAGAACCCTCAATAATCCCCTACTGATGAGAGCTTCTGAAATAATTAAAATTCGCCCAGTCCCATTTAGAATTTCCAATACTTTACTGAAGCAGTCATCAGAGGCTCACACGCTTAAGTCCACACGTTGTTTTGTTTCTAAGAAATTTTTTTTTTTTTAATTCAAAGTCCCAACTTAAAGTTAATTAAAATAAACTTAAACACCAGAACGCGATTACTCTAAGTCCCAACACAGTGAATTATTCAATTAAAATCACCAATTCAATTTCCAAAAGATCACAAGTCGTTTGTAGTATTCAGTGAAATTTTGAAAATCCGGCTAAGTCCTTAGTTCAAGATACACAATAAATTTCGAAAATTACTGTTGAACGCCCATTTCCCCACTACTATGATGGTCCACGTCAATTATTTCTAAGTCCCAATTAATTTCTTTAAAATGTCACAGAAATTCTATTTCCCCACTACTAACGCTTTGTTTCGTCGAAAATTTTCAAAGTTCTGATTTACGGTACTTAATTTCTTTGGTAAATAAAAATGCAGTGGTATCCTTTGTCCTGACAATGAAGATAGGCCAGAAAATTGACACAGTTTATAAGTGTCAGATCATTATTTTTTATTAATTTCTAACAATAATTTTTTTTTCAATCACTTGATTTTAAATTATTGGCCTATTTCCAATGACGCCCAGATTTTTTCCAATGCATTTATAGATTTACCACTTAATTATACGACCCAGAGTTAATCACACATGCAAATAAACTTAGGTTAATTTAGAAAGCATTTATTCTAAGGTTAATATAATTAATAAATCCTACAAACACTCGTTATTGAACAAAACAATGTTAAATCACGAAATAAAAATATAACTTGCTTCAGGAATGACTATCTCATCTACTAACAGCAACAAGAAATAGATTAATCTATACAGACATCTGTTTACAAACACGGCAAACCCTACTGCCTTATGAATCACGGCGTCACTATACGCCACAGCCTTGTTACGATAATTGTCGCCCAAGTCTCGCTTCGGACAATTCGGATTAATTACAATATAATATTTCTTCAGTTTAATTCCCAAATAAGTTATAATTTCATTTTGATGTCGTCCTCTCCCTTTTCCACGATGAGTTGCAATTAAACTCGCTTATTTGCACTTCAATCAAACTGAAGTGGCAAATCGGCAAATCAAATATGGCGGATTAATCCGAACGCAACAGAGACGCCTTGCTAAGATTGCAAATGGCGGCTCCAAGCTTCCTTCCACAATTAATATTCCAAGTCACTTTACTTTTAAAATAAACCTCTTTAGTCACAGGTAATACTTAAAATCAACTCTGATAGCCCAATAATTTCGATTTAATATGTCTTCTCAAACAATGAAATTCTCATACATTCTCATAACAGTTCCATGCCATCTCGATTTGGCGTCACACACAATTAATGCAAAGTGACGAAGGAGGGGGAACCGACGCTATCTGTTCCTCTCACAAAGAAGCTAATGGCGACTTGATGATTTATTCAAATTAATCTAATTACTTTAAAGTTTTCTAATAATTCGAAAAATGCATATTTCTTTACGGGAGTTGCGCTAAAATGAGTTTAATTTATTGCTTTACAAGATTAAGCGGTTACCTACTGTTAAAACGACATATATAAAATTAAACAAGATTGCACCAATTAATTAAAATAAATTTACTTCTTACCAAAATCCATTCTCCGTCCGTGGGATTCTTCAGAGTGTATTCTCGCAACACTACCCCGCACTGACACCAATTGTAAAAAGAGCCGATTTCGGGAGTTCAAATAATAATAATGCCGGTTGGGAAACAAAATTACTATTTATTAAACTTTACAATCAACTTTACAACTTCTGATTTAAAACAATTTGAACGTCGTTAACAATAGGTATATCCGCGGTTAAAATACAATAATTAAGGTTACATTAAATTTAGAAAGACAATGCCAATTAATAAATTAACAGGGAGAGGCGGCGCGACGCGTGTTAATTACATCGTCACATCTTAGGGACTGGGGCCGTGGCTCTTGTCTCCTTCGCCGATGCTGAAGCTGCCCATCCAATCAGAAACAGTTTCGCACGTGACGTCACGGGAACACTTCATTGACAAGTGCTGCAGCCAAACGATCACTCACGCCGTTACTCAAACTAAGAGGCACGGGAATCGAGCGCTGAGGCCAACGCAGAGCGTCAAGTTGCTGACGCCACGCATTCTTGCTGATATCAACGCCCGGCCGGGCCCGTGGGAGCGTCTAAGTTAAGATTAGCTTGGAGCAAATACCCTAGCGTCTGGTGGTTCATTTTATATTTTGTACTAGCCAACTCTTCAAAATGAAATAATGAATGAAATAATGAAATTAATGTTTAGAGCACCGTTCCTCCTTCCAATTATAGGTTTTAGTGACGGTAGAAATTTAATTATTGGGAACGGTAAATTGTAATTATTTAATTACAATGTCGTATTAATGGCTTTAAACAGTCTAGGGATTTTGGGCCGTCACAAAGGTGTACGTTCAAACTAAGTATCAAATCCAAAGTCATTCAATAATTTGTATTATTTCTAATACCATGTGCGGACTTGATAAAGTTGCCCAAATCCAGTAACTAAAATTGGCCAGGTAAGATTTGAAACATAACTACTGATGGCATTTAGAGCACTTATTTTGCTGAGCATATATATTGTACATATTGTATTGTTTAATAATTTACCCAATGCGATCAGCACTGCCCCGGTATCAGTGAGTGTTACGTTACGGGATGTATGCTTATCATTGTTGCCAACACTGAATCCTCCGATTACCCACCACACCAAGTTTAACGTAGGAAGAAACAAGGCCCAATGATAAAGATAATATTTCATTGTGTCAACATCACGTAAACTTATCACGAAAATAATGTACAAACGTCTACAATATAACTGACTTTTTACTACATTTCCAAATATTTAAATCTCTTTAAGAAGATTTTTATGTGTTATAATATCAAATGCATCCGGAAAAAGAACATGTTTTAAAGTTTAAACTTGTAAAAAGTTACTTTTGAATTAGCATTGAACCAGAGTTTTGAAAATTATATTTTGCTTTGGCGTTGCCTATGTTACTTTGAACATAATTTAAGATTTTTCAGGCAAGATATGCCGAGAAAGAAGGAGTTTTTACCGTCTATATTGCATGAAATAGTATTTAATAAAGTCTATCCGGCCAGCAGTAAGTTGATCAACGCCCAAACAGCACACGACGTCCCCAGGATATCTCATTTGTGTCCCACACATCCCATTGCCATCCCAGGATAAACAGGACATCCCTAGGATATCCTGATATGTCCCGGGACATTTGTGGACGTCCCAGGGATGTCCACGAAATCCCGGGATAACGTGGATATCTTGGGGACATCCCACCGACATCCTCTATATCCCAGACCAATTTTAGTAATAATTAATTAAAAGTTGTATTTAGAGTTTTAGTATTCAAACCAAATTGAATAATAAGGATAATGATTAGATATCTAAAATAACACATGTATAAAGAAAGAATGAATTTACAGTTTATACATCGATGAAATATGCATAGAATTCTGACAATTTATAAGAAAAGAAAAGAAAAAATTGCATACTTTTTACCGGTACACCATTAAATTAACGGCCAATCCGATCTCCCATAATCCCCTTTAGAGAAGAGAAAAAATCTGACGCGGCGCCTCGCGTCTGCGCAGAATCGCAGGATCCCAACCAAACTCTATGTCTACAGACGACAGACCAGATAGACGTGTGTTATAACGGTCAATTCGTATTTGGCTTGGTAAATTATGTTTCAGTTACTTTCTACTTAGGCTACCTAGTTTTAAGTTTTAGAGGTTTGAATTGAGAAAAAATATATCTTCATTCAAGAGTTACTTCAGGTGTTTTGAATACTGTACTGTTTCTTGGTAAGTAACATACTTTGTTAAAACAGATTTACAGGTTAACTATAGTTAATTTTTCTTCATAATGTGTAATAAAGAGTTATTCCACTAGGATGGTTTGTTTATAGACAGTACCCGTACCTACTGAATCAGTTTAGTCAGTGTCTCATACTAAGAACTACCATAACCTCAAAATTATCTAGGCCTATAAAGTGTATTGCACGAATGAAAAAACTAGGCTTTCCATACTTCCATAAGGCCAATGTTACAATTAACACTAGTCTTATGGGCAGCCTGGATTTACATTTATTTAATCATAAGAACACTGAAGACTTTTTAGCTTAAAGTTGTTTTCCTTACAAAATATATAATTCTTATCCATATGTGTTGAATTATATTAACCCTGATAGTAGGTAACAGCCTTTTATTTTTATTATTCACCCAAATTTGCAATTAGACTATACCGGTACTGCGCACAGTTACCTTACCCAATGCGCACAGTGACACACCAGTCGGGGAACTGGGCGCTTTTGCATACTTAGACATTAATTTCTGTACAGATAATGGTTGAATCGATTAAATTAGAATTTCCTCCTAAGAAACGAATAAGCTAAACGGGGAGCAGTTATATGTATTCGTTTGAAGTTTAACTCAAAATGAAACAGTTTTACATACCTTTTCGTCGTCAGTCCTTTGGTTTACTAGCATATGACTAGTTTCGGGACTGCTGTTCCATTATCAAATCTGTCGTCGATAAATTAAAATATGAACACATAAGTCACAATATATACACTAACACAAGCCAAGGACAAGTCCAAACAGCGGGATACGAACACGCGGAATGCTACAATGTGACAAGGTACATTGGTAGGAGGTAAGTTAGTCATGTAGGCCTAGGTATTGGAGGTAGTCATGTCACAACCATCCGCGTGTTCTTATCCCGCTGTCGGGATTTGTCCTTGGTCGACCAAACCAAATAAATATTTGTTTTAATCGTAGCGTCCGTTTGTGTTGTGTTGGTGTATATATTGTGACAAAGTTATGTGTTCATATTTTAATTTAGCGACGCCAGATTTAATAATGGGACAGTAGTCCCTAAATTAGTTATCTGCTAGTAAACCAGAGGATTGATTGACGATAGGGTATAAAAACCTGTTTTATTTTGAGTCAAACTTCGATCCTAGATGCAATATGAATAAATTGAAGTTTAACTATAAAAATCTTTGAGTACGGTATAATGGATTTAACTTAGGTGTGCCCAGTTTCCCCACTTGCCCCTAAATAGGCCTTAGGTACGATACATAAAGTAATAATGGTTTCTTAATGATTATTTGTTAGCGCCTAAAAATTATGCAAATTTTGAAGAGAATATTGAAGAACATATTGAATTTTATCATTCGGTTAACTGAAGTGTGGTAAATCAAATCTTTATTTTAAGATACTATAATCTTGATGCTAGGTGGAAAGAAAAATCAGCTTCATAGTGTACTTTAGTTACTATTGAATTAATAAAAAGCGTATGACGTACGATTAGGTAAATAAATCAAATCTTAAAAAACTCAACCTAAATTGCCATATGAACTGAAACTTACAGTGCCTGATGAGTGGATATGGTACATTAAAAGAAGGCATATGACGTAACTGTGCTTTCAGGAAATTTTTAGGCCTAGTTTGTTTGCTAATCAATTAGGTATTTAAATTAGCATGTGTCTCTGTTTAGGAGCTGATCAGAATCAGTTTGCTGAGGCCAAAGTAAAACATATTGATTTCATGGATTGGCTAAAACCCCAAATAAATCAACTCTTCATAAGAAGAGAAATCCAGGTAAAACTATAAAAACAATTCTGTATATTAAATAAGGTAGGTTAGAAAACTATGATTAGGTAACGTAGGCTACTTCATTCGATTATGCAAGGTCTATGATAGCCTTAACACCTATCAAAATGATCACAATTTAGTTACTTACACAATTGCCTGAATAAGGTGTCATAAGTTAAAATCAATAATTAGTGCCTATATATAATAACCATTTTACATTCAAAGTTAATAGGATCGGTTGATTTTTTTGTGTGTTACATGGTCAACACTGAATTTGCTATTTTTTACTTATGTCTATTCTGTGTGTATGCCAATTTCAATATTTAAACTGAAAGAAAACAATATTTTAACTAAAATACACCATTAATTCATTTAAAAACATGATTTTTCTATTCCATTTCAAAGGTTTTAAAAATTACAGGTCAGGAACGGCACCAGTACGTCATTCTAAGCCAATGGGTTAAGAGTTAAGTCTTTATATCTATTACCTGATTGTATATTGATGAAACTTTGTATGTTGCTTGGTTGTGGTTTATTGATATTTACACAAAAAGATTTTTTACTGTCTGCGAAGCCGCAAACTTGCTTACTTAGCCCTAATGTTATTTTAATGAAGAATACGGTATGTAAAGTTTGATATATCTCCCTCAATTATGAACTTAAATTAATAAAACTTGGTATATAGCTTCATCTAGTTGAGTTTTACTGATAATTCCATAACAACACATTTCTCATCCTCCTTGACACAGCATTAATATGGAGAGTGAATAAAATGTTATTTATCACTTATATTTATGAAAGTATTTTCATGAAAATTGGCAAGTGGCTTTATGTGGTAGATATATAAATTGGCATTGGAAATTCGCTGATAATGCTGGTTTTCTGTGTGCGGGGTATTATTTGTTATCCTTTTTGTCTTGATTTTATTTTAGCGAATTTCCCCTATAGGGAAGAATTTTAGCGAATTTCCCCTATAGGGAAGAAGCTATTACCGTAGGTCTCATGGTAAGACTTAACCCCGAGACCATGATAACTTTTTGTTTTGAGGTCCCCAGATGCCAAAAATACCCCCGTAGCAGCAAACCTGCGTACTCAGCGAATTTCCAATGCATATATATGTATATTAATACCACATAAAGCTACATACCAAGTTTCATCAATATACATTCATAAATAAACGATTTATGACATTTTAATTATTCTCCATAAGAATAACATGGCAGCTGAGTAAGCAGGTTTGCTGAAGCAAGGAACACAAAAAATGGGGTTTTATACAAATATCAATACAACTCATCTAGGTAAAGCCACATACCAAATTTCATTAATTTATTTTCATAATTAAGGCAGATAACACGTTACTTATTCTCCATAAGAATAACATGGGGCTGAGTACGCAGGTTTGCTGCTACGGGAGCGTTGGGTAAAAAATTGTCTTTTTGAGCAAATATCAATGGTCCACAACCAGATGAAGCCGTATACCAAGTTTCGTCAGTATACGTTGATAAATAGGCGAGATATAAAATTTTTCTTTTCCTCCATAAGAATAACATTAGACAACGTACTGTATTTAGCACTTTCAATATCTCGGTAACCAATTGACGTAGAGAAATGATCAAAATACCAAACTGTGTGTTTTTTTAAGCTGAATCCAATGGTGAAAACTAAAATTTGAATATTTCAAAAATTATATGTGAAAAATTCGAAAAACCCATTTTTGGGGTACAAAACCCCCCCAAAATACCCCTTTGGGTAGAGCGATCTGGCTGGTTTTCGAACTTAAAGTCATAAATGTTGCTTTACACGTTTATACCAAATTTCATCAAAATCGGATAATTTTTACGAGAGTTATCGTGCTCACGGACACACACATATATATATATATATATATATATATACAGTATCGAACGAATGGTGTTTTTGGGGTCTGGGGACCTCAAAACGAAAAGTTATCATGGTCCCGGGCCTAGGTCTTACCATGCCGACTACGGTAATAGCTTCTTCCCTATAGGGGAAATTCGCTAACACTATTCGTTCAAATTTATATATATGTATATATATATATATATATATATATATATATATATATATATATAGACGTAGGATAACCAATTCGATCTCGTATACTTTCCTGTTAGAACTTACCACATGAAGTTTATTAATTCAGTCTCTATATTTTATTTGTGAGATAGTCAAATGAATCTCATTTAGACGCAATTCAAACTCTATTTGGAATTTTCATTTTCAAGAAATGTGATACAAATAATTAAATCAATCTCTCGCACATTATTTAGAAAAAAAACAATATCATTTCAAACTCTTTTCTTTGTACGCGAAACCATTAAATCAATCTCATTTAAGAAATACGGAGTGTTGATATAAACAGTTATTTCAGCTTCTCTAACAGATTAATTAAAAAAAATCGGTCTCTTTTAATCTTACCAATTAGTCATTTTGATCTCAAATATCCATCATTTCGACTTCATTTTAGTAACATCAAATTTTAAAATCGTATGTGGATTATACATATCAGTCTCATTTTATGAAACAGTCAATTCAACGCCCCCGCTGGACTTCAAAGACACAATTATTTTCTTATGGAAATATCACTAAGGTGTTTTATTATTAATAAACAAAATGAACTAATGATCAGTCGTGGAGCTTGATATTTTCAAAATGGAAAACGATTAGTTCGAATTGGAGCAGTTGGATTTCTTATACAACTGCTATATGGTTCATTTATATAAAAATAATACCCCCTTAGCAGCAAACCTGCGTACTCAGTGAATTTCCAATGCATATAAATGTATCTTAATACTACATAAAGCCACATACCAAGTTTCATCAATATACATTCATAAATAAACGATTTATGACATTTTAATTATTCTCCATAATAATAACATGGCAGGTGAGTATGCAGGTTTGCTGAAGTAAGGAACACAAAATTGGGCTTTTATACAAATATCAATATAACTCATGTAGGTAAAGCCACACACCAAATTTCATTAATTTATTTTCATAATGAAGGCAGATAACACGTTACTTATTCTCCATAAGAATAACATGGGGCTGAGTACGCAGGTTTGCTGCTACGGGAGCCTTGGGTAAAAAATTGTTTTTTTGAGCAAATATCAATGGTCCACAACCAGATGAAGCCGTATACCAAGTTTCGTCAGTATACGTTCATAAATAAGCGAGATATAAAATTTTTATTTTTCTCCATAAGAATAACATTAGACAACGTACTGTGTTTAGCACTTTCAATATCTCGGTAACCAATTGACGTAGAGAAATGATCAAAATACCAAATTGTGTGTTTTTTAAGCTGAATCCAATGGGAAAAAATAAAATTTGACTATTTCCAAAATTATATGTAAAAAATTCGAAAAACCCATTTTTGGGGTACAAACCCCCCCAAAAAATACCCCTTCGGATAGAGCGATCTGGCTGGTTTTCGAACTTAAAGTCATAAATGTTGCTTTACACGTTTATACCAAATTTCATCAAAATCGGATAATTTTTACGAGAGTTATCGTGCTCACGGACATATATATATATACAGTTTCAAACGAATGGTGTTTTTGGTGTCTGGGGACCTCAAAACGAAAAGTTATCATGGTCCCGGGCCTAGGTCTTACCATGCCGACTACGGTAATAGCTTCTTCCCTATAGGGGAAATTCGCTAAAATGAAAGTTCAGAATGTCATCTTTCAAATGGTATATATAACTTGTCCACTTTTGAGTTAATTATAAATTACTTTTTAGCATTGGAAAATTTTGGACCTTAATGGTCGCCCGTAGGGTTAATGAGTGAGTCGGTTGCAATCTCGAAGGTTCACAAGATAGTTAAAGTGAGAGAGAGAGGCTTATAATTGCGGTCGAGTGCAACTGCATTTAATGAGTTGCAATCTTGAGTTGATTACGAAAAAACGCGTTATCTAACCTAGTTTTTTGGTCGAGTGCAGCTGCAAATAATGAGTTGATTACGAAAAAACGCGTTATCTAACCTAGTTTTTTGGTCGAGTGCAGCTGCATTTAATGAGTTGCAATCTCGGCGGTTCATGCATTGCATTCTAGGCTGCACTGTGAGGTAAGTTCAGTTGTTTACATTTATATATGTAGTTTGGAGAAAATATGTTTAAACTTTTAAAGTAAAAACAATCCATAAATATATTTAATTGAAGGCTAAATATTATTGACATTCATCAAATATTTGTTTAATGAAATTATTTACATAGCTTTAGCTTCGAAACAGTGGTATAATACTCGTCAATCTTGACTCGCAAAATTAGTTTTAAGGGGATTATTTTATTTACAAACTCATTGGAGTTTTACATGTATCTCTAAAGAGGTCGGACCTTGGGGGTTTTATGGGGTTTAAATTTTCAAAAAATCAGTTTTTTTCATGTTTCACCCTAAAATTTTTAAAAACTTAATTTTGGTTTTGACCATGTTATAGAGCTTTAAAATATACCCGTAGCAGCAAACCTGCATACTCAGCGAATTTCCAATGCATATTAATTTATCTTAATACCACATACCAAGTTTCATCAATATACATTCATAAATAAACGATTTATGACATTTTAATTATTCTCTATAAGAATAACATGGCGGCTGAGTATGCAGGTTAGCTGAAATAAGGAACACTAAAATTGGGCTTTTATACAAATATCATTATAACTCAACTCGGTAAAGCCACATACCGAGTTCTATTAATTTATGTTCATAATTAAAGGAGATAACACGTTAATTATTCTCCATAAGAATAACATTGGACAACGTACTGTGTTTAGCACTTTCAATATCTCAGTAACCAATTGATGTAGAGCAATGATTAAAACATAAATTGTGCGTCTTTTTAAGCTGATTCCAATGGGAAAAATAAAATTTTACTTTTTCAAAAATTGTATGTAAAAAACTCAAAAACCCATTTTTGGGGTACAAAACCCCCCAAAATACCCCTTCGGATAGGTCTATCCGTCTGGTTTTCGAACTTAAAGTCATAAATGCTGCTTTACACGTTTGTACCAAATTTCATCAAAATCGGACCTTTTTTACGAGAGTTATCGCACCCACGGACACATATATCTATATATACAATTTCGAATGAATGGTGTTTTTGGGGTCTGGGGACCTCAAAACGAAAAGTTATCATGGTCCCGGGCCTAGGTCTTACCATGCCGACTACGGTAATAGCTTCTTCCCTATAGGGGAAATTCGCTAAAAACAAATAATATGGTATTTTGAATTATTAACCTAGGTTAGGTGGTTGCAAAGAAAATCCAAATTACCCCGTCGTAGCAAACCTGCGTCCTCAGCGAATTTCAAATGCAAAATATTTGTCTTAATACCACATAAAGCCGCATTCCAAGTCTCATAAAAATATATTCACATAATTAGGCGAAGCCACATACCAAGTTACATCAATATTCAATCATAAATAAGCGCCATATAACATTTTAGTTATTCTCCATAAGAATAACATTAGACAACGTACTGTGTTTAGCACATTGAATATCTCAGCAACGGTTCGGCGTAGAATCACAATTTAAACACCAAAACGATCGTTTTGAGGAGCTAAACTGATTTATAAAAGCAATTGTGAAGTTTACAATAAAATTAACTCTCTTTCCTATAAGATTAACATGGGAGATTTTATGAGCGGCTGTTTTGGATTTTCTTCGCAACCACTTAACCTAGGTTAATAATTTAAAATAAGTACTATATTGTTTATTTTTTTAAGCTGTATAACATGGTCCAATTAAAATTAAGTGTTTCAAAAATATTTGGGTAAAAAATTCAAAAAAACTGATTTTTGGAAAATTAAAAACCCCTTCCCATTGACCGATTTTTCTGGTTTTCGAACTTAAAGTCAAAAATATCACTTTACACACTTGAGCTAAATTTAATCGAAATTGGACGTTTTTACTCAAGTTACACTATTCGTTCAAATTTATATATATCTATATACGTGTCCGTTAACACGATAACTTGAGTAAAAAACGTCCGATTTTGATGAAATTTGGCTCAAACGTGTAAAATGACATTCATGACTTTAAGTTCGAAAACCAGAAAAATCGGACCATGGGAAGGGGGGTTTATGGGGGTTTTAAATTTTCCAAAAACCAGTTTTTTGTATTTTTCACCCAAAAAATTTTAAAAAACTTAATTTTGGTTTCGACCATGTTATAGAGTTTAAAAAAACAAATAATATAGTATTTTGAATTATTAACCTAGGTTAAGTGGTTGCGGAGAAAATCCAAAAAACAAACTCAAAATCTCCCATGTTAATCTTATGGGAAAATGTTGTTGGCTTTTCCTCAGTTTATTTTAATGAAACTTCACATTTGCTTTTACCAATCTGTTCATTTCCACAAAACAATCATTTTGGTGTTTAAATTGTGATTCTACGCCCAACCGTTGCAGAGATATTCAAAGTGATAAACACAGTACGTTGTCCAATGTTATTCTTATGGAGAATAAGTAAACTGTAATGACTCCCTTAATTATGAATATAAATTAATAAAACTTGGTATCTAGCTTCACTTGGTTGAGTTATATTGATAATTATATAAAAACCCATTTTTGTTCCTTGTTGCAGCAAACCTGCTTTCTCAGCCCCCATGTTATTCTTATGGAGAATAACTAGAATGTTATAAAGCACTTATTTATGATTGAATATTGATGAAACTTCGTATGTGGCTTCTCCTAGTTAAATTCTATTTATATTTGCATAAAAACCAATTGTTTGTGTTCCTTGTTTCAGCAAATCTACGTACTCATTACCAATGTTATTCTTATGGAGAATAATTAACATCGCTTATGTGTGAATATATTTTTATAAAACTTGGTATGCGGCTTTATGTGGTATTAAGACATATTTTTTGCATTGGAAATTCACTGAGTATGCAGATTTGCTGCGACGGGGGTATTTGTAATCTACCTTAAGTTCAATTCTTACCACGAGACCTAGGTTAATAGCTTCTTCCCTAGAGGGAAAATTCGCTAAACCCTATAGGGTATATGGCTTAACCCCATTGAGTTATATTGATATTTGAATAAACTCGTTTTAGCGAATCTCCCCTATGTATAATTTTTCTCTCATCCATCGCTTAGTAGTCGCAACCCGAAAACCCCAAAAAGATCATGTAACAAGTTACAGCATATAATTATGGCTTTAGTCTATTTATGTTTCAACATAAATTTATACATTAAGTGAATGTAACAACTTTTTCAACTAACCTAACCGCGTGCCAAAACTGGCCTACTTCAACAAAAGTTAGGTTAGGTCCACCTATTTACATAACCTAACCTAAACTTGAGATAGGTCACTTATGCCACGCAATGAGGTGGACTAGATAGATATGATAACAAAATTGGCCAGAATATCTTGAAATGTAAGTTTATATGTTTTTAGTTGATTATTAACTTAATTATGTTACTAAAAACATTGTTTTAAGACGTTTTTAGTCCGAAGAAAATGGTTGTAGAGTGGATTTTGCCCTTATGACTGTAAAATATGTCACAAGCCTACTTCAGCCTTGGTCTATGATGTATCGATAAAAAGCCGTTTGATAACTTTATAAGAAATAAATAATGTTCAATTTAATATTTCAATACATCATTGTTAGATCAAAATCATCGGTTTGAAGTGAAAAATATACTTGCAGTATAAACATACTAGTCTTAAGAATTTGTACTTAGGTTAAGTACACACTACCTACTTGTAGTTTATCACTAATAATATATTTGCAATAAAGACAAAAACATTCCCTTTTTGTATTTTAAAACTAAAATAGTTTCTGGTTTTAAAAACATGTTTTGATAACTCGTGTGTCGTCAGAATATTTTTTAATAAATCTTGAAATTATGTAAACAAAACATAACCCCAAAATGGTTGCAGGAGGAAGTTTGAAAAAATACATATTTATCAGAAACGAATTCGGTATAGTTATGTTTCTAATAGCTAATAATATTCTAAAAGGTATAAGGATTATATACTTACTTTCAAAAGATGCAAAAATTAGAAAATTCCATTGAAAATTTGTCAAATACTAGGGTTGAAACCCAATTTGTTTTCTCAGCTGATATTGCTGGCTGACATAAAACAATCTGTCCTAGGTCTAGAGTCTAGAGACAGGACAGAAAAAACAACATAGAGGATTGATCCATCTTAATTATAATGCCTTACTTTTAGTCATTCATTAGCTGGGAACTCAAAATGTGGCCACGCTAAACAACCTTTTGTCTTCCCCTTGATTTTGTCTTCAGATCCACCGAAATATAGAGCCTTTTTGCAGCAAACCTACGTACTCATCCCCTATGTTATTCTTATGGAGAATAATTTGTATATATCGCCTGTTTATGAATATATTTTTATGTAATTAGGTATGCAACTTTGTGTGTTATTAAGACATATATTATGCATTGGAAATTCGCTGAGTATGCAGGTTTGCTGTGACGGGGGTATATAATTATTATTTATGTTTTAAATACCAATGTATATATTTCAGATCATGGAATATTTGTGTGCCCTATGTGACAAGGCTTTGCCAAACCGAGACTCGTGGCGGAGACACATGAGGAAGGTTCATTTTATAAAAAGAAAACATCTGACTCCGCCCGAACCAAATCAACAACCGACCTTATGGGTGTGTATCATAATACTTTTAAAGTTATTAAAATCTACATATATAACAATCAGCTCGAAAAACCTCTCGACCATGATCAATCTACTTGTAAATAATTTTATAAACGATTTGAATAGCAAAATGTGTCCTGGTCGAGTCTTACCTACGGCCTTTGATTTACTGTACACTCGCCTTAACACTCGCGGCCACTCTGACTTGTGTATGAGAATGGAAGGACTAGGATATAAAAATTACCAATAGCGTACACCTACACGACTAGGACAATGGACAATATTTCCTTTAATTTTTATATAAATTAATCTGCGAAAATCACTGTAATAAGAGAATAAAAGTTGGGACAATATAATTTGGTTTTTTTGATTTATGTATCTATTCTTGCTATGAAATATGATGAACTAAATTATGAGCAAATTAATATAATTATAATAATAAAATATATGATGTTAATACGGTATACTATAATATATACATTACTATTATTAATAATAATGTAGTATGATTTGCCTACCATAGCTTTTGATGGCCCTATGTCTGCTATGGTTGGATTTACCAACGTGAGTTAACAACGATTGGTTGGTTGGCCCAACGTCTCCAACCACTTCTAACCATCCCTACCATTCCCCATCGTTGGGTCAACAACGTGTGCTATTAGGGCTGATTGGAAAAGCGCAAATTTATTTTACTTTAAAACTGATTGGAAAAGGTTTTGTAATAAATAATACAGTATTTTTATAACTTAAAATCTAAACCTTATCTAGAGATAAAGGAGAGCTATTTATACAAATATTTAATCAATAAAATGTATTTTCCCAGTGTCCGGCACTACCCATTAAGAGTCCGCCGCCTTTCCGCCAAGTATTTGGGTTTGGCAAGGATCCTTCACATATACCAATCGTAGATTTGACGGTTGAAGATGAAGAAACGGTGAGTTTAAAGATAATTATTAAATATAAAACCATTGCTATTCAAATTTTGGGATTTTGAATTTTTAATTAAAATGTTGTATTCGATCTATTCTTTTTTTGTAATATTGCTTAGTCTGATGTTATGAAATTGAAACTATCTGGGGTGAGCTTTGCTCGCCCCCTTTGAACTATTTCCGATATGACTAATCTATAAATACAATCTTCATCCAATAGCTTTAGTCATTGATCTTAGGAAACTTCATGCCAACAATTATAAGCAAGGGGTATTACTTTGACACTTTTCCGATTGATTATGAACAGCTGGTACAATTCTTTTATTTTGATTTTTAACCCCATAAGCCCGGAGTCGTTTTCGAGATAATTTTGCAATCAACCAAACAACTATGCAAACATTGTTCATATAAGAAAGAGTATATAATTGTACTTATTTATATTACGGGATTTTATTTTACTTTAAAACTAAATACCCCAATTGCAATCGAAAGTTACAACCACATATTTATACGAAACAACTTAATTGATATTTTACAAGCGTAGTATTACAAGAGTGAATTATGATGTCATATAAATTATAGTTCGTACTCTGCTGATATAAATTGACTATAATTAGTTAAGTAGTGATGGACCAAAATATTCCGCTCACTAAGAATATTGATTGCAGGTCTACAACCAATTGATCTTTATACTTGTTTTTAATTTACCTTAGTCTCATGTTTGCCTTATCAATAATTAATTTATCGCGTGTTATCTTTTGCAGAACTCGTTGCCCGACATCATGAGTCTGTTGGGCGATATTGGGGGTCCCCTGGGAGACGATCCAACCATTGATGATCAGGTAAATATAATAAACCATAGTTATTTGACAAAAGGCGTGAGAGCGAATTGACCGCGTGACCTTTGCACGAAGTGTTGAGTCGCGAGACGCGTGTCATATGTCCCCAGCCGTAGCCGGGGCCGGTGCGCTAGTTGCCGCCGGTAAAAAACATCTGGAAATGGGCTAAATAATTAGCTGATCCGAAGACGGTGCGAGTCGTCTTTGCCTACTGCGTCAAATCGCAGGTCTACAACCAATTGATCTTTATACTTGTTTTTAATTTACCTTAGTCTCATGTTTGCCTTATCAATAATTAATTTATCGCGTGTTATCTTTTGCAGAACACGTTGCCCGACATCATGAGTCTGTTGGGCGATATTGGGGGTCCCCTGGGAGACGATCCAACCATCGATGATCAGGTAAATATAATAAACCATAGTTATTTGACAAAAGGCGTGAGAGCGAATTGACCGCGTGACCTTTGCACGAAGTGTTGAGTCGCGAGACGCGTGTCATATGTCCCCAGCCGTAGCCGGGGCCGGTGCGCTAGTTGCCGCCGGTAAAAAACATCTGGAAATGGTCTAAATAATTAGCTGATCCGAAGACGGTGCGAGTCGTCTTTGCCTACTGCGTCAAATCGCCCCAAACCGGGTTTTGTCATACAAGCGTGTTTCAAAGGAATTATCGGTGGCTTTCATCAAGTTAAGCTAACCAACGGCAGTTGTTTACCCACACTGGGGATTGACGGGTCGGGTAGTTCGGCTTTCATGATACGGACCGCGTCCTATCACTGAGAAATATATTTCTTTTGTACTTCTCAAACAAAAATTAACTCATAGGATAAAAATAAAACAAGCGACTGTGAACTTTAATACTTATTCTCTTAATCCCGACGTCCCAATATATCTAACGCGTGAGATACGCTAATTTCGACCTTACCGTACAGGTCCAGTAGCTCGCAATACCCGCCACAGAAAAGGAGATCTTGGAAGTCGGCCGGGAACGGCGCACAGTGGGCTTTTCTCTATGAAAAGTTTACCAAAATTATTAAATGATTTTTTATCTCCTATTTTGGTGAAACAATTATGTACTAACGGTGTCTAGTAAGTAATCAGAAAAAACACTATTCTAAGTTAATTTAAATAACATAAACATTAAACTAAGGACAATTCTGTGTTATTATGTTAAGTTAATCAGAATTTCCTGAACATGTATGATTTTACTTTGCATGTAAGAAATGGTTGTTTGAACAATCATTGATTACAGAATCCTAAAATAACTTAAAACAGTGTACTGAGTTTGAAGTTCCGTTGGAAAAGAACGTGTACAGTAATAATTTGCACACACACAAACACTATCATTAGAACAGATATAAGAAATTTACTTTTAGAATATCACAGTGAATTAGCTTGGATAAGATATACTCATTTGCCCTGGTTGCAAAGAGATCTCATTGCTGATAAAAAATATTGAATACAGATATATAAATAATAATAAAATGTTATAATTGATCTCAATTTGTTTTCAGGTTATTGGCTCCCTAGAGGATACTCCACCTAATCCTTCGGCCCGGCCCTTTTATCCCCCCTCCGCCACAAACTACGACACGAAACTGTTCAACAGTTTTGTCAGATTGGAAATAATATCATTTCAAAAAACCCGAAAGCGGTCAAATAAAAAAAAATCTCGTAAAAGGCCGCGAATTAGTAAAACCGAAAGAAAGAGAAAATTAAAAGAAAAATTAAAATTAACTGGGGAAAAATTCATCCCAGCGATGTGGCGGCGGGGAGAAAAAGAAACAGTCTAAAATTAATTGAGGAATTAGCTACAAAAACGACATCTAAAAATCTTTATACTATGAATAATAGTTTATGTAAATTGTAAGTTTAATCAAAAATCATTCAGTTGCTTTAAAAATCAATAATATAAAAACCAGCTTTATTTACACTTTCAATATATACTTTTGGATTCATGTCGTTTTTGTAGGGAACTTTTCAATTAATGTTAGACACATATATAACCCCTAGATATATAAATAATAAAATGTCATAATTGATCTCACGTTATTGGACTCCATAAGCCCAATGTTAATTTTTTTAGTTTTTCATTTTCATTGTTTTGAATTATGTTAATAATTCATATACTTCGGTTGTTATTTATAGCTCATTGTCCATTTGATTTTGTTATTTATAGCTCAATGTCCATTTGATTTATTTTACTACTCTATTTATGTAATATTCGCTCAAATCTTTTAATATCTGCTGTCAGGAAACCACATGTTAATAATTCATATACAACATGAGTATTACTTTGACAGTTCCCTAGTTGATTATGAACAGCTGTTACAATTATTTTATTTTGATTTGAAACCCCATAAGCCCAATGTTAATTTTTTTTAGTTTTTAATTTTCATTGTTTTGAATTATGTTAATAATTCATATACTTCGGTTGTTATTTATAGCTCATTGTCCATTTGATTTTGTTATTTATAGCTCAATGTCCATTTGATTTATTTTACTACTCTATTTATGTAATATTCGCTCAAATCTTTTAGAAACCACATGTTAATAATTCATATACAACATGAGTATTACTTTGACAGTTCCCTGGTTGATTATGAACAGCTGTTACAATTATTTTATTTTGATTTGAAACTCCATAAGCCCAATGTTAATTTTTTTTGTTTTTAATTTTCATTGTTTTGAATTATGTTAATAATTCATATACTTCGGTTGTTATTTATAGCTCATTGTCCATTTGATTTTGTTATTTATAGCTCAATGTCCATTTGATTTATTTTACTACTCTATTTATGTAATATTCGCTCAAATCTTTTAGAAACCACATATTAATAATTCATATACAACATGAGTATTACTTTGACAGTTCCCTGGTTGATTAGTAATAAAAGTTAAAAAAAAATGTTGTATTTCATTTTCCTTCCAAAATGTATCATATTTTTGCTCCCTATAGCATATAGAATATAAAACATATGTTTAATTTTGATACACATTAGTAACTTTTTCAAAAGTTACTATCAACATATTCCTAGTTGGATTTAGTAAATATTATTTAATTACCGTCAGTTTAGTATAAACACCCAAAAGATAACTGAATTTTACTACATTTACAAATTTTAAAATCTCTTTAAGCACATTTGTGTGTATGATAATATAAAAAGCATCCAAAAAGATACACTTGTTAAGTTCAAACTTGTAAACAGTTATCTTTGAATTAACTTTAAATGAGAGTGATTATACAATTTAAGCATATTGGTTATAGAAAAATATACACCGTATTGTTTTAATTTTGAACTTATAATTGATTGTTCTACCAAGAAACGCAGATAGGGGTTTTGGTTTCAGTGTTTTGACATACAAACATATCGGACGTTGGGGGTTAAAACTTTGTGCTAAAAAAACTCTACCAATATGAATCTCTGAATGAAATTAATTTAGTTTAAAGTCCACTTGATTTTGGTCTAGAAATCTAGACCCGACACAAATTGGTTTTTGGAAGTTACTCTTGATTTCCTATTATAAAGAATTTGCTTCTATTGAAATTGTTAATCTGATCTTGATGAATTTGTTAAAAAATATAGTCCACTAAATCTAAGTTCTTCTTTGAATTTCTTAGATGTGGGCCAAATATATATAGAATATTCTTACCAACTGGATACTATATTCTTCATCCACTAATAAAATTTAAATAAATGTGGCAAAAAGGAATAGATAATTTTCCGAGAGCTCTAGTGGCCTATTACAAATTAGGTTTTTAGTACCTAATATACTGATTTGTTGAGAGAGGAGATAAAATAATGAGCAACGCTCTTATTGAGGTGCTTTCACTGCCATGGTTGGATTCAGAAGATGGAGGAAGATGTCTCTGGGTTTGGTGATGGATCTTCAAGAATGCTGATCACATTTTCTTGAAGTGTTTCACAGTTATACAACGCACTTTACCTTTCCGCTCTGAACCAAGAAAGCGGACTGCAAACACGTTTTGCACCGACTGGTTTATGTAATACAATTTTAATAGAGGTCAATTTTGAAACTAGCTATGTACCTACCCGTCCTTCGTTCGGAATTTGAAAAAAAGGAATTGTATCAGCTGTTTATAATCAATCAGAGAATTTTCAAAATAATCAATTTATGTAAAGTCACATGATCTTCCGAGAACAGTTTATAATCAACTGGCTGTGTACACCCGTCCTTCGTACGGGTTGTATATAATTAGTAGATTAACTAAAAAATTAACAACCCACATCATTTCACAATATTAAAATTACATTTTACATTTTAAAGTAAAATTCCGCTTCAAACCGGCAAGCGGAACCGACTTCACGTTTCGAGACGACTATGCTACAAGTTAACGAAATATATTATGGCAGATAGTTCGAGTATTATTGCCAAGTTGAGGTACTTCTGACGGGTAGTGAACGGTGTAGTTTTTGCGACTCCAAATCGGTACACGTAACACTTTGGATTCACTTTTAGAAATAAAAAACTCAAGTACAAAAATATTAACCTCTTTAATTTAACATTTTAAATACGTTGAAACATTTAATCCTTGCATTCCATTAAATTAATAGTAATGTAACGAAATATTAAACTTTAAAAATATATTCTTATTGTGAATTTGCAGCATAAGGGGAACCACCATCCAAAATGTTATCTTCATTAGACATTGCCGTTTCTTAAATAACGTGATCACTATGTCAGTGAGTGCATGAGTCTGACAAATATATATTTAAATCATATATATACTCTGTATAATTATGTTATTTATTAACAATCTTCTCTCAACATTTTAAAAAGAACTACAACACCTGTTTATAGGATAACTATGTCATCATGTGGTCCAATATAAATAAATACTTTGTCCATAAGAGTAGCATAGGATCTTTAAAACCTTATGGGGCAATGTCCTAAGTTAATTTTGCCTAAACCTTCTAACGCAAATATAGAACATAGAAAAAAAGTTGCATAAAATCTGTGCACAGGGGGTTTCCTTACCCGTTCTATAGTCAATGCAAATTGCATTTTAGTTAGCTTGAAACAGCTGTTGTTCTTGCTTCTGCTCAGATGTAAATGCCCTCGGTTGTTCGCATTACAGTTTCTGAATGATTACTTTCTTATGAAATGTAAACATTGAAACTTAGAACGTTCATGGGGCGTAGCCCGAGGGAATTTTAAGGAAGCTATGTGTTGCATGGGTTCAAGATCTACCTTCGTGGAAAGTTTCAGCCCAGTCGGTTAAGTATTTTTGCGTTCACCCGGAACATCAGGCAGACAGAAACCTCCTCTTCTTTATAATTTATAGATAGATTAGAGAACTGTCAAAATAATCAATTTAAGTAAAGTCTCATGATCACCTGAGAATAGTAACTAAAACCATTGAGTGAAGATTACATACAGGGTGTTTCAAAAAGAATCATCCGATTTTAAAGGTTTATAATTTCAAAACTAATGATCATATGGACATGAGGTTAATTTCATATTAAAGGACAACTAATTTTTTACATACCATTTACAGGTGCTCAATATGGCCCCCTTTAGATGCACAGCATATGCCTATACGATATTCAAATTCGTCCCACACCTTAGCTAGCATACCTTGAGTCATGGGTTCGCTCAATATGGCCCCCTTTAGATGCACAGCATATGTCTATACGATATTCAAATTCGTCCCACACCTTAGCTAGCATACCTTGAGTCATGGGTTCGCTCAATATGGCCCCCTTTAGATGCACAGCATATGTCTATACGATATTCAAATTCGTCCCACACCTTAGCTAGCATATCTTGAGTGATGGATTCGGTACAGCATGAGCGAGATTCCCCAAAAGTTAATGTTTTTTGTGCAATCTCACGGAATAAAGTGTATGGTCCCTTTTTCTTTGCTGAGAACACTGTTACGGGAATAACATATCTCGATATGTTAGAAAACTATCTCTTCCCTCAATTGGAAACAGATTCTGATGACTTCATATACCAACAGGACGGTGCCCCACCACACTGGAATCTTCATGTGAGAGAGTTTTTAAATGGTAGGCTTCCTCAAAGATGGATCGGCCGTACTGGACCTAATGATTCCGCGTTAAGTCACTGGCCTCCAAGGTCACCGGACCTTACTGTTTGTGATTTCTTTTTGTGGGGGTTTGTAAAAGGCAATGTTTATATCCCTCCCCTTCCAACAACATTGGTTGAACTGAAGAACCGCATTAGAGCAGCCATCGAATCCATCACTCAAGATATGCTAGCTAAGGTGTGGGACGAATTTGAATATCGTATAGACATATGCTGTGCATCTAAAGGGGGCCATATTGAGCACCTGTAAATGGTATGTAAAAAAACTTTATTAGTTGTCCTTTAATATGAAATTAACCTCATGTCCATATGATCATTAGTTTTGAAATTATAAACCTTTAAAATCGGATGATTCTTTTTGAAACACCCTGTATAATGAGATGTGGTTATAACCTATTAAAAACGAATCAAACAGACATTGAACTATAAATAGCAACTGGAGTAACCTTAAACATGTATAAAAAGGCAAATGAGATACGCAAAGCTCAGCCATTAGGTACTGTAGAAATATTACGAGGGTGTGAGGTAGCAAAATAAAAATGACAACAACAAAAACATTTCTTGGTGTAAGTGGATAATACAAATGAAAAGATATAATCTGGGTTAGAGCTACTGGATTGACGAATGTTTTTACTAACAATAAGAATGATTAAGACCAGTATACGTTCATATAAATAAAACCAGCCTGAAAGGGCGGGGAGTCAGTAAACGACTGTTATGATCGTACTTTTACCTTAACGTCGATTTCAGGAAGATGTTGGCGCCACAAAAGCGGACAAAACACCTGAAGCGGGCTGCCCTTGACGAAACAAAAACGAAGAAAACGGATGCCTACGCAAACTGGGACTAGGCCATTTAGTTATTCGGATTTCAACTGCAGTATTAGTAACTATGCCAGGTATTGTATTACCATAAACCTTTCTTACGGGAAAGCCTTTACGAAATGATTCCTTTTAGCGATTTTATCAAATAAACGGGGCTCGCCTAAACACGTTAAACATCACCTAAACACGTACTTAGTTTCGCGATTAAAACCGTCACGCCACGGATTGTCGGTCTGATGGCTCAGCCACGATCCATACAGGTCCGTGGCGCTCTAAACAAGTTAAACATCACCTAAACACGTACTTAGTTTCGCGATTAAAACCGTCACGCCACGGATTGTCGGTCTGATGGCTCAGCCACGATCCATACAGGTCCGTGGCGCTCTAAACAAGTTAAACATCACCTAAACACGTACTTAGTTTCGCGATTAAAACCGTCACGCCACGGATTGTCGGTCTGATGGCTCAGCCACGATCCATACAGGTCCGTGGCGCTCTAAACAAGTTAAACATCACCTAAACACGTACTTAGTTTCGCGATTAAAACCGTCACGCCACGGATTGTCGGTCTGATGGCTCAGCCACGATCCATACAGGTCCGTGGCGCTCTAAACAAGTTAAACATCACCTAAACACGTACTTAGTTTCGCGATTAAAACCGTCACGCCACGGATTGTCGGTCTGATGGCTCAGCCACGACCCATACAGGTCCGTGGCGCTCTAAACAAGTTAAACATCACCTAAACACGTACTTAGTTTCGCGATTAAAACCGTCACGCCACGGATTGTCGGTCTGATGGCTCAGCCACGATCCATACAGGTCCGTGGCGCTCTAAACAAGTTAAACATCACCTAAACACGTACTTAGTTTCGCGATTAAAACCGTCACGCCACGGATTGTCGGTCTGATGGCTCAGCCACGATCCATACAGGTCCGTGGCGCTCTAAACAAGTTAAACATCACCTAAACACGTACTTAGTTTCGCGATTAATACCGTCACGCCACGGATTGTCGGTCTGATGGCTCAGCCACGATCCATACAGGTCCGTGGCGCTCTAAACAAGTTAAACATCACCTAAACACGTACTTAGTTTCGCGATTAATACCGTCACGCCACGGATTGTCGGTCTGATGGCTCAGCCACGACCCATACAGGTCCGTGGCGCTCTAAACAAGTTAAACATCACCTAAACACGTACTTAGTTTCGCGATTAAAACCGTCACGCCACGGATTGTCGGTCTGATGGCTCAGCCACGATCCATACAGGTCCGTGGCGCTCTAAACAAGTTAAACATCACCTAAACACGTACTTAGTTTCGCGATTAAAACCGTCACGCCACGGATTGTCGGTCTGATGGCTCAGCCACGATCCATACAGGTCCGTGGCGCTCTAAACAAGTTAAACATCACCTAAACACGTACTTAGTTTCGCGATTAATACCGTCACGCCACGGATTGTCGGTCTGATGGCTCAGCCACGATCCATACAGGTCCGTGGCGCTCTAAACAAGTTAAACATCACCTAAACACGTACTTAGTTTCGCGATTAAAACCGTCACGCCACGGATTGTCGGTCTGATGGCTCAG
Organism: Allygus modestus; assembly: GCA_963675035.1. Taxonomy (NCBI): domain Eukaryota; kingdom Metazoa; phylum Arthropoda; class Insecta; order Hemiptera; family Cicadellidae; genus Allygus; species Allygus modestus. The sequence continues at coordinate 314,697,127 of OY776112.1, forward strand.
CCACGATCCATACAGGTCCGTGGCGCTCTAAACAAGTTAAACATCACCTAAACACGTACTTAGTTTCGCGATTAATACCGTCACGCCACGGATTGTCGGTCTGATGGCTCAGCCACGATCCATACAGGTCCGTGGCGCTCTAAACAAGTTAAACATCACCTAAACACGTACTTAGTTTCGCGATTAAAACCGTCACGCCACGGATTGTCGGTCTGATGGCTCAGCCACGACCCATACAGGTCCGTGGCGCTCTAAACAAGTTAAACATCACCTAAACACGTACTTAGTTTCGCGATTAAAACCGTCACGCCACGGATTGTCGGTCTGATGGCTCAGCCACGATCCATACAGGTCCGTGGCGCTCTAAACAAGTTAAACATCACCTAAACACGTACTTAGTTTCGCGATTAATACCGTCACGCCACGGATTGTCGGTCTGATGGCTCAGCCACGATCCATACAGGTCCGTGGCGCTCTAAACAAGTTAAACATCACCTAAACACGTACTTAGTTTCGCGATTAAAACCGTCACGCCACGGATTGTCGGTCTGATGGCTCAGCCACGATCCATACAGGTCCGTGGCGCTCTAAACAAGTTAAACATCACCTAAACACGTACTTAGTTTCGCGATTAAAACCGTCACGCCACGGATTGTCGGTCTGATGGCTCAGCCACGACCCATACAGGTCCGTGGCGCTCTAAACAAGTTAAACATCACCTAAACACGTACTTAGTTTCGCGATTAAAACCGTCACGCCACGGATTGTCGGTCTGATGGCTCAGCCACGACCCATACAGGTCCGTGGCGCTCTAAACAAGTTAAACATCACCTAAACACGTACTTAGTTTCGCGATTAAAACCGTCACGCCACGGATTGTCGGTCTGATGGCTCAGCCACGATCCATACAGGTCCGTGGCGCTCTAAACAAGTTAAACATCACCTAAACACGTACTTAGTTTCGCGATTAAAACCGTCACGCCACGGATTGTCGGTCTGATGGCTCAGCCACGACCCATACAGGTCCGTGGCGCTCTAAACAAGTTAAACATCACCTAAACACGTACTTAGTTTCGCGATTAAAACCGTCACGCCACGGATTGTCGGTCTGATGGCTCAGCCACGATCCATACAGGTCCGTGGCGCTCTAAACAAGTTAAACATCACCTAAACACGTACTTAGTTTCGCGATTAAAACCGTCACGCCACGGATTGTCGGTCTGATGGCTCAGCCACGATCCATACAGGTCCGTGGCGCTCTAAACAAGTTAAACATCACCTAAACACGTACTTAGTTTCGCGATTAATACCGTCACGCCACGGATTGTCGGTCTGATGGCTCAGCCACGACCCATACAGGTCCGTGGCGCTCTAAACAAGTTAAACATCACCTAAACACGTACTTAGTTTCGCGATTAAAACCGTCACGCCACGGATTGTCGGTCTGATGGCTCAGCCACGATCCATACAGGTCCGTGGCGCTCTAAACAAGTTAAACATCACCTAAACACGTACTTAGTTTCGCGATTAAAACCGTCACGCCACGGATTGTCGGTCTGATGGCTCAGCCACGATCCATACAGGTCCGTGGCGCTCTAAACAAGTTAAACATCACCTAAACACGTACTTAGTTTCGCGATTAATACCGTCACGCCACGGATTGTCGGTCTGATGGCTCAGCCACGATCCATACAGGTCCGTGGCGCTCTAAACAAGTTAAACATCACCTAAACACGTACTTAGTTTCGCGATTAAAACCGTCACGCCACGGATTGTCGGTCTGATGGCTCAGCCACGATCCATACAGGTCCGTGGCGCTCTAAACAAGTTAAACATCACCTAAACACGTACTTAGTTTCGCGATTAATACCGTCACGCCACGGATTGTCGGTCTGATGGCTCAGCCACGATCCATACAGGTCCGTGGCGCTCTAAACAAGTTAAACATCACCTAAACACGTACTTAGTTTCGCGATTAAAACCGTCACGCCACGGATTGTCGGTCTGATGGCTCAGCCACGACCCATACAGGTCCGTGGCGCTCTAAACAAGTTAAACATCACCTAAACACGTACTTAGTTTCGCGATTAAAACCGTCACGCCACGGATTGTCGGTCTGATGGCTCAGCCACGATCCATACAGGTCCGTGGCGCTCTAAACAAGTTAAACATCACCTAAACACGTACTTAGTTTCGCGATTAATACCGTCACGCCACGGATTGTCGGTCTGATGGCTCAGCCACGATCCATACAGGTCCGTGGCGCTCTAAACAAGTTAAACATCACCTAAACACGTACTTAGTTTCGCGATTAAAACCGTCACGCCACGGATTGTCGGTCTGATGGCTCAGCCACGATCCATACAGGTCCGTGGCGCTCTAAACAAGTTAAACATCACCTAAACACGTACTTAGTTTCGCGATTAAAACCGTCACGCCACGGATTGTCGGTCTGATGGCTCAGCCACGACCCATACAGGTCCGTGGCGCTCTAAACAAGTTAAACATCACCTAAACACGTACTTAGTTTCGCGATTAAAACCGTCACGCCACGGATTGTCGGTCTGATGGCTCAGCCACGACCCATACAGGTCCGTGGCGCTCTAAACAAGTTAAACATCACCTAAACACGTACTTAGTTTCGCGATTAAAACCTTCACGCCACGGATTGTCGGTCTGATGGCTCAGCCACGACCCATACAGGTCCGTGGCGCTCTAAACAAGTTAAACATCACCTAAACACGTACTTAGTTTCGCGATTAAAACCGTCACGCCACGGATTATCGGTCTGATGGCTCAGCCACGACCCATACAGGTCCGTGGCGCTCTAAACAAGTTAAACATCACCTAAACACGTACTTAGTTTCGCGATTAAAACCGTCACGCCACGGATTGTCGGTCTGATGGCTCAGCCACGACCCATACAGGTCCGTGGCGCTCTAAACAAGTTAAACATCACCTAAACACGTACTTAGTTTCGCGATTAAAACCGTCACGCCACGGATTGTCGGTCTGATGGCTCAGCCACGATCCATACAGGTCCGTGGCGCTCTAAACAAGTTAAACATCACCTAAACACGTACTTAGTTTCGCGATTAATACCGTCACGCCACGGATTATCGGTCTGATGGCTCAGCCACGATCCATACAGGTCCGTGGCGCTCTAAACAAGTTAAACATCACCTAAACACGTACTTAGTTTCGCGATTAAAACCGTCACGCCACGGATTGTCGGTCTGATGGCTCAGCCACGATCCATACAGGTCCGTGGCGCTCTAAACAAGTTAAACATCACCTAAACACGTACTTAGTTTCGCGATTAAAACCGTCACGCCACGGATTGTCGGTCTGATGGCTCAGCCACGATCCATACAGGTCCGTGGCGCTCTAAACAAGTTGAACATCACCTAAACACGTACTTAGTTTCGCGATTAAAACCGTCACGCCACGGATTGTCGGTCTGATGGCTCAGCCACGATCCATACAGGTCCGTGGCGCTCTAAACAAGTTAAACATCACCTAAACACGTACTTAGTTTCGCGATTAAAACCGTCACGCCACGGATTGTCGGTCTGATGGCTCAGCCACGATCCATACAGGTCCGTGGCGCTCTAAACAAGTTAAACATCACCTAAACACGTACTTAGTTTCGCGATTAATACCGTCACGCCACGGATTGTCGGTCTGATGGCTCAGCCACGATCCATACAGGTCCGTGGCGCTCTAAACAAGTTAAACATCACCTAAACACGTACTTAGTTTCGCGATTAAAACCGTCACGCCACGGATTGTCGGTCTGATGGCTCAGCCACGATCCATACAGGTCCGTGGCGCTCTAAACAAGTTAAACATCACCTAAACACGTACGTAGTTTCGCGCTTAATATCGCCTCCGCGCTAGGCTAACTTCTTGCACGGAAGTTTGTCCAACTCAACTTAGCTATCTATTTAAAGATTTTGTAATACTATTGTTAAATGTTTTTGTGTTTGGGGGAGTCTTCAACGCTGTTAAGATCGTCACCGTGGTTCGGCCAACCCAGAATCCAAATCCAGAACTTCAACCATCGTCAGGCCCAGACCAGCATACTAAGCCCAGCAGCCACAACCAAAGCCCAGACCAGCAACCCAGTAGCCCTGTCGATAGAACGTCTGAAAGTCGTACATCAATCGGAACTGCTAAAAATAAACGATATTGTCAAAACTATTATATAAGAAACTATAAATATTTATTATATCAATACACGACTTTTCATTTTTATTTTGTTTAGCCACATATAAGCTATTGGTCACTGGTTTCGCGAGTGATTTTTATGCAGCTCTATGGTAGTCTTCTCGAGGGTATGACTCTTGTGAAATGGCGTTAAAGGAGGTAATAGATAAGCACAAAACTCTCCATCTTTTTGTCAGCTAGTGTGAATCATGGGAGAATTTCACTAATCATATCCTACAAAAAAAAACTCTCGATATTCAGGAGAACAACCTAAGAAATATGAAACGGATTTTATGCGTATTTATACCCGGAATAAAAGGTTCCGAGTTGTGGTGTGGTCTATGTCAAAAAAGAGCGTGGCCACCAGAGTTTATAAAAAATACACCGAATATCATTATGCGGATATTGCGTAACGGACTCGCGACAAACGTGGAACAACTCTTGAACGTCAAAGAATACGACTGTCTAACAAAACACCACAAAATACCAACTCGCGTCATCGGTCGCGTCTCTTGTGGTCTATACTCTCGTGACGTGTACGAAACTTTTTTAAATCGTTTGAAAATCGATTTAACCGTTAAAACGAATGAATGTAATTCGGAATTCCATTTTAAGACATTTCCTTACGACTGGACGCGTAGCAATATAGAAACGGCGCACAGATTGTATTACATGCTAGATGAATCGGCTAAAGAGTACGACGTGATCATACTGATAGCTCACAGCATGGGTGGGTTGATTTGTAGATACATGCTAGAACACGTACTGAATGATAGAGAATGTGGGAACGACGGAATAAAATCGAGGCGGTTATTGGCGTCTAAAATAGAACTGTTTTGTGGCGTTGGCGTGCCACATTACGGCTGCGTTAAATCTCTACATTATCTAGTCGACCCGGACGGATATCCTTTTACCCGATACTGCCGTAGAATCGCAAGCCTTTACGAAATGATTCCTTTTAGCGATTTGATCAAACAAATTGAAGGACTGAAAGACGCATATAGTAAAAAACACCAGAGAAAGAAGCACTCGATCGGCGATGTTATTTCTAAAAAAACAACCGTGAACGAAAAGGACCGTCGTCGTAGTGACATATTTATGCGTGATGGAGAAGACATAGCGATCGACCCAACGTTTTGGCGCTTGGTAGTTTCACCCGAAAGAGAAACGGGTGACGACGCGATCGAAGCTCTTACCGCCAGGTTTCCCGAACTTGCCACACATTCGGACATGCTCAGCAGCGGTTTACAGTTTCACGAGTCGTTGAATTCTGACCGCAAACCAAGCTGCTGTGTGTACGTTTTGGTGAATGCGACCGGTGTCGTTAGTCCGTCAAGAATCGATAAACAAGGAAATCTCGAGAGACATTGTGAAGGTGGAGACGGCACGGTTTGTTCCATAGTGAGTCGAAAGAAAAACAAGAAAACGGGGAGTGACCGTGAAGAAGATAACGGGCAAATTAGGTTTTATGCGAAAAACATACATGTGAAGATGTTACGTGACATCAACTTGATTACGCCTATCAAAACCATCATGAATCGCAAAGGGGACGCGCTTGACACCATCTGGAATATGATCCAACCCGACAAACGAGTAGAGTTTGTGGCGCCTTCATATGTCATTAGTGAAGGTGTTTACCGCGTTGAAATTTATAACGGCACCGACGACCTCTGTATTATACACTTTATTAAGGTAAAAAAACGAAATAACGGCACTGTTTCAGATACCGTCGATCCGGGAAATCCATTGATACTGGTCGTACGACCAGAAACACCGCACAACAAAAGGAGAGATAAATCCGTCCGTATCACGTTTAACACGCTAGGTTATAGCGAGTCATGGAATGGTCTCCGCGTAGTTTTATCCGGACGCTACAAACCAATTTCATTTGGTGCGGAAAACCTACAGTCGTGGTGAACGAAGCTAATTCCATTTACAGAGTTACGGGATGCCCACAAGGTTACTTGTACTTTCTACACATCCCAAATCTAATTCGGCAAACAACGCTTTTCCTAGGTAAAAAATTGTACACGAAACCAAAGTGCAATGTTGTAGCGCGAGTACATTTCGCTTTATTAGAAATTATGAATATCATACATTTGTGAGATGACAAATTATTTATTTTTTCTAAATATTCCCCAACGATCCAACAACGCGGTGAGATAGGCGATCAGTTCTTCAACGGATTTAATTTTAGGCGATTCCGCATACGTACAATTCACCTTTTCCATTAAACGCCTAGTCTTCATCGCGGGGTTTTCTCCGTAGACAAAGATTATTATCAGTGGTTTGCCAGTGTGACACTCCAATTCCCGTCTTAATGTATCGATCCGTAACGCAGTCGTCTCTTGTTCAATTAGTGCATTCGTTCGGTCGGTTGGGTATGGGGATTCCGAGAAGTTTGCTATCAACACTTCCATTTCTTCGATGAAATGTTTTTTTGAATAAACGTTTTCTGAATGTACAATGGCGGCGACTCGTTTGGTAACCTCAAACACGGCATCCGATACACGTTTGCCGCGTGAATATTTCTCTCTCTTCCTATGTGTTTCGCCTTCCTTTTCATTAGAAGTTTCTGTACGAAGCGGCAATCGTATCTTGTACAAACGACCGTTTGCAGGCTCTTTGAAACACGAATACACTGCATCAGAGGTTTCCAACATCTGTAGATTCATCACTTGTCCGGCCCGTCGTCAAAAAAACGATTGCCGCGGTGAAAACGGATAGCAAGAGCCACGTCCGATGATTGAAGACTGTTATCGATGTGACGAGAACGAACAGTATTACCACACACCACGAAAAGTCGGTCGACTTGGGTGAATCGACGTCCGAATCATCGGACAACTCGTCTACCGAGTTGTATAATACGGGAGTTGTATCAAAGGTAGCTGTCGAGTCGGCGATATAGCATAAACCGTCGTCGACATCGCGTATCAGGCCGGTGTGTTTGTACCAATAAATCGTACTCCCCTCGCTGTTGACACAGCGCGATCGGGCGTAGATTGTACCTAATAGCATGTCGTAGGTCGAGTCTTTTGCGTTATCGAGAAATCTGGTATTAACTATCCATTCAGATGGCTCCAACAACAAACGTTGGAGTCCGATGAGACGTTGAGTCATGACGAGTTCGGTTTTGGCCAGCGCGCGTAACAGACGATCGGACATGTAGCGTTCGTATTTACCGTACGGGTCATATACTAACGCGGAGAACAAATCTAGGGCCGCGCCTAATAGTGAAATCACCGAAAGGACGTTAGCGCCTCGCGACAACGCGCGAAATGGTAGTTTCAGCAAAGAAGACGCCGATATCACTAGACGCGACTCTATGCCCGTTCGCAGTGCGGTTTGTGTCATCGCCACCCCGAGGCTTTTTGTACTCGCCGATCCGCCAATCCGCCGGACGATCGATTTCAGTACGCGTTTAAACACGTTCGTATTACGTTCGGAGACGTCGTCTAACTGTTTCAGCAAGTCGGCCATGGTGTCAACGGCCGTTCCGGCTATTATCTGGTCCACCATGGTTTCAAATGACGTTCCGCTGACCGAGTCTTTCAGACCATCCAAAGTGCGAACGGTTTCTTTGTAATCTTCGACGCTACGTTTGAGACTGAACAGAAACTCCGACTCGTCCTGTACTATTATGGGCGTCTCGTCCGATTGATCTTTTACGGAAGAGACTCCATTCTCTTCGACCGTATGTAAATCGCCGGGTGACATTTTATCGTTTCCCAAGGCCGGTTTGTCTTCCGTTTTCCGTTTCGCTCGATTTCCGTTTGAAAGTACGTTTGCGGATGGACCGAGCGGGGGCGCGATACCACGTGGTTTCTCCACTAAACGACCGCCGTACCCGTCATTTCGACCGTCATCCAAAAACGAATATTCGTCCGTCCACAGGAGCCCGCTGTTTTTTTCGTCGTCCAAACCCAGATCGGCCAATTTCAGCGGAAAAGGTAATAACTTTTTCGTGAGGTCCACGTTGTCCAACCAAGCGTTTTCGCTGGCTACATATTCCAACGTCGTGCGACCTTTTAGCGACGGCGAGGGCGTTTTGACCGTTTTTATCCTCCTAGCCGCCGAGCCGGTTTCCCGGATCAATTCCAGAAAAGCGCCTCGTCCGAAATTGTACGTTCTGGTCAAAGTGTTGCCCATCCACGTGCTGAGTGCGGTAAAAGATCCTTCGTCCTCATCTACTCTACAGCTGCCATAAATAAGGTTTCCGTCGTTTTCGTCCTTTTCTTCCACGTAATTCAAACCGTATTGGTCGCAATAGTTTTTTCCGATCCGCGCAATCACCACGGGCGTTCCCGTCGGTTCGAGATATTCGGATTTCACTTCGAACGCCGATTTCTCCACCGGGAACCTTTTTTCGTCGGGTACCCGTCTGTGGGGGTCTAGATAAAATGCCAGGAGTTCGGGATTGACGACGTAACACGCGCACTTTGCTTTAGCGTACAACGACGTCATGCCGACGTACGTATCTCTGGGTTGATCTGGGTCGTAGCATATCGGTTGGCATGCGTCGATGCGTTGACCGTGACCGGTAGTAAACGCGAAAGGTTCTTCGCGGCGAGATCCTCCAGCTCCATCGAAACCCTCGCAAATACCATTTCCAGGATAATAAGGATTACAACTGATCGCGTTGCACCCAGTCTCGTCAAAACGCCATTCAGAGACGACGGCCATGTCAGAGACTTCGCGGACCGCCGTTTTCCATTCATCGTGTTTCACGTTTTCGATTCGTTCGTAAACCTCCCGCGACCTCGGGTCCAATTCGACCGGATCGCGGTACGCGTACTCGTCCGTACAGCGCCAAACGCGTGTGACTGTGTGCGAACCGATATGCGGCGCACTTTCCAATAATTGGTTTCGTCTAAAGATTTTCTTTTGATTTTGGACGAAAAGAGATAGGTGTCTATTGTCCGTACTAGTCAAACAAGCCATTGTCGACGCTTACTGGTAAGCCATTGTCGACGATTGAACGTACACGGTTTATGCTTCAACAAGCGTCGACGATTGAACGTACACGGTTTATGCTTTAACAAGCGGTGAGGGATAACATTTGGTTTTCTTATCTCATGACATGGCAGCCACAAGCCAGAGTCCCACTCTCGAAAAGAGCAATCCATCGAGACTTAGACAATCGACTGTTAAAACAGGGTTCGTCCCGAGCGGACAACGTAGAATCGACGATTGTTTGGTGCGAGTGGAGAAAAGACCAATAAATAAAAGTCAGTGCTGCGAGACGAAGAAAGTGGGACCCGGTGATGATAACGAAGGTGGCCGCTGTCCAATCTTTGCTCGTCCGATTTAGCAACAAGGGACTCCTCAATCAATCTTTGCCTTTTCCACCGAATCTGTGGCGTCCAAACAGGTCTCAGTTGGTATGTCTAACCATTAATTGAGTCTCTTTTACGAGATTGAAATCAGATGCAGTTATTCAATCTCTTTCCGTATGTATCCTACAATCTACACTCCTTTCAAACAGGATGGCGTCAAATACGTAACAGCCAGAACAACACAACCAGTCATCCGGTCGACTAAAAGTCCCCCCCCCCCAGAGCGAGATGTATCAGTAGAAACGATAGGCAGTGGGGGTATGCCAGTTTGAGACAGACATCCACCAGGCCAGGATGTCTCGTTACCCGCGACTCGCTTTTTATGAGAATTATGGTAAAACATTGGATCCAGTGTCAAAAACAAAATGGAATAAGGTGATGGAACAAAATTACGATTTCTATCGGGCTTACAGCACGCTAAGCGTTTCACTTTACAAATTATTTAAACTTCATTTGGAATGTAAACCGGACAGTTTGAAAAAGTTGGCAGCTGCAGTGGTTATACAGACAGTCGTCGATAGCGCATCAGCGGGCGACTTTGATAAAATAACACGTCCAGGTGAATTCCTCGTTAGCCATATACCTCGAACGCTGTGCTCATTTATTGACAACTTCTATACCCGGCTCATCTGCGCCGAGACGGTGTTTCGAGTGGACTTCTTCAACTTCTGTTTTTGGTGGGAAGGACCACCGGATAATCAAAGCGGACTTAAGGGGATTCGTTTTGATTTAATCAGCTATTTTCCCGAGAGTAATATCGCCTACTTCCGACGTGCACCCAACAATCTAAGAGGGTCATGCTCGATCACTGGATTTCACATCAATTGGAATCTCCCAAGCGGAATCGCCGTCGAGGGCTACTCGTACCTTTGGAAACGACTATCCGTCAAGCAGCTGATGGACAAATTGCTCCGCGGCAACGAACATCGGCTCGAGTTGGAAGTTTTAACGGTCACGATACAGTTCGGCAACCCTTATATCTTCATGGACTTCCATCTTCCGCCTATCGACTAGTGGTAAAAATAATAATAATTTATATCTTCAAGGAATAAAATGTAGACACATCTAATATGCGTAGTACCTTATTAATCATTCTCCTTTTTATTCCTATTTTTTCGTCGAATCCCGAATAATGCCGTTTCTCTATCAGAACCATTGTGTTATTCGTATTTCATATAAAATGGGCTCAAATGACAAACTTTATCAATTCAGTTATAATATTAACATTTATTTACAGTTTTTATAAAGTGTATAGAAACCGTCAACCTAGATTGCACATCGTGAACCTAGATGTCATGGATTGCCGGACAGCTTCAAATTCAGTATTCTCTTGGATGACCGCAGCCGCCTCTAAAATTCTACCGATCAGGTCCAGTTCATTTTCCACAGGTGTTGAATAAACAAGTTTCTTCATTCTTCCCCAAACGTAGAAATCTAGGGGAGTTAGTTGATATTTTATGTTTTATTTGAAGCATTAGTGAACCCTGGGAATCGTAAGGGTATCAATCAGGTGATTGGTGCAAATGAACTTAATAACAGCTGGTTAATGTTTTAATCAGCTGTTTGGTGGAATTATACTTGAAACAGCTGATCGACGTGGTTCACTAGCAGCGATATCACATGATAACAGTTGATATTGACAAGAATGCAATATCTTAAAAATGGATTTTCTCCGTTATTTATGAACCGATTTCCGTAAATTTGGTGTCATTAGATTTTCAATTACATCCTCTAAATAAAACAAAATAAATGTAATTTTTTTAGTATGAGCGGTTTTTAAGATATTTACGTTTGAAAACTTTAGGCAGCCACCATTTTGAAATTAATGATTGTAAAAAAAATAATTTTTTTCTGTAATTAGGTCTTTAGGGAATAAAGCTAAATACCAAATTTCATTTAATTATAACTAGCCGTTCTCGAATTAAAATTCCCTATATCAAAAAAGAGAATCAAAGTCAAATTCCATGAAAACTAGCAACCGAGCCAAAATTTTACAAGACATATAATTTAAAGCATTTTGTTATCAAAATCCAATGACATTTTTACTGTAAACATCGGTTAATAAACAAAAAAGTTATAACAATTTTTATAATAAATTTCAAAATAGCGGCCTCGTTGGAATGAGCAGCTTGAAGTTGCGATCATACTTCCATCCTCCTGTCGATTCCAGGAAGATGTTGACCGCCCCACGGTGGCCCTAGTTGGTGTGAATAAAAACCTGGTAGTGCAAGTAACTGTGGAACAGGGGACTGACACAGATCCGAGGGCAGCCAACGGAGCAAGAAGTGACGGAGAAGGCAACCAACTACGGTCGTAGCAGGCCAACCATACAAGGTAATAGACGCAAACATATCACGAAATAAAAGTATAACAACAAAAAACTCTAAGCCCCAACCAGCAGGCTGACGGTCGTCAGACCACCAGACTTGCCAACACGTATATTCCACTTTAACAAAAAACACACTCTAACACGCCCCAACGGGCAGGCCGAAGGTCGTCAGACCACCAGGCTTGCCAACACGTTTATTCCACTTTAACACAAAACACACTCTAACATGTTTCGTACACGGTTTATGCTTCAACAAGCGTCGACGATTGAACGTACACGGTTTATGCTTTAACAAGCGGTGAGGGATAACATTTGGTTTTCTTATTATACTATAACAAGCCCCCAACCGGCAGGCCGACGGTCGTCAGACCACCAGGCTTGCCAACACGTATATTCCACTTTAACAAAAAACACACTCTAACACGCCCCAACGGGCAGGCCGAAGGTCGTCAGACCACCAGGCTTGCCAACACGTTTATTCCACTTTAACACAAAACACACTCTAACATGTTTCGTACACGGTTTATGCTTCAACAAGCGTCGACGATTGAACGTACACGGTTTATGCTTTAACAAGCGGTGAGGGATAACATTTGGTTTTCTTATCTCATGACATGGCAGCCACAAGCCAGAGTCCCACTCTCGAAAAGAGCAATCCATCGAGACTTAGACAATCGACTGTGAAAACAGGGTTCGTCCCGAGCGGACAACGTAGAATTGACGATTGTTTGGTGCGAGTGGAGAAAAGACCAATAAATAAAAGTCAGTGCTGCGAGACGAAGAAAGTGGGACCCGGTGGTGATAACGAAGGTGGCCGCTGTCGGTGGAAAAGGCAAAGATTGATTGAGGAGTCCCTTGTTGCTAAATCGGACGAGCAAAGATTGGAATCTGTGGCGATATCGAGCTCGAAAGAATTCTACCGGTACATGGTGGAGAGATATGGGGCGTTGTGTTTGGACCGCTTGCCGTTCGCCTGGTTTAAGATGATTTTCGACAACGAGTCCGGTTTGGACGGTGGCGACGAAAGGAAAAAGAGCGAATTGACCGCGCGGACTTTGCATGAAGTGTTGAGTCGCGAGACGCGTGTCATATGCCCCCAACCGGTAAAAAACATCTGGAAATGGGCCAAATTATTACCTGATCCGGAAACGGTGCGAGTCGTTGTGATAGGACGCGGTCCGTATCACGAAATTATCACGAAAGTCGAACTATCCGACCCCGACCAGCCGGACATCGATTGCGACCGGTTTGACGACATAAAAGCAACCAAAGTGGACGTAACATTGAAATACGCCCCGAACGACAGAAAAAAAGAGGTAGTCACTATGGCCGACGGCTTGGCGTTCAGCGTCAATCCCCAGTACGCGCGAGCGGGTAAACCTCTGCCGTCGGTTTTGATCAACTTGATGAAAGCCGCCGATAACTCCTTTGAAACACGCTTGTATGACAAAACCAGGTTTCGGGGCGATTTGACGCAGTGGGCAAAAGACGGCGTCCTGCTGTTAAATTCTGTGTTGACGACCGTTGAAAATATACCCGACGCTCACGCGGACATAGGATGGCAGCGGGTCACCGATCTCATTATCGAGCGCTTGGGTAATCCAAAAGCGAGTACCCGCATATTCATGTTGTGGGGAACAGATGCGATAAAAAAACGCATTCTGATCAAGGATTCCGCACACGTGGTCATGACAGATCGTTACCCGTGTGTTAATAATTGGTTGAAAAAGGACATTTTCAAAGAGACGAATCTGATACTTAGAACACTGAATTATCCGGCTGTCCGTTGGTCCTGCCGCTGTCCGCTACTTTGTAACGACAACACCAGAAAGAAACGCACAGAGACATCCGTAGCTTCCCTGTCACGAATCAATCAGAAAGAAACGCACTGAGAAATATATCTCTTGTATTGCTCAAACAAAATTTAACTCATGGGATACAAATAAAACAACCGATTGTGAAATTTATTATTTATTCTCTTAACCCAAACGTCCCGATATATCTAACACGTGAGATACGCTAATTTTGACCTTACCGTGCAGGTCCAGTAGCTCACGATGTCCACCGCGGAAGAGGAGAGCTTGGGAGTCAGATGGGAACCGCGGTGTATTGGGTCGGCATAAAGATAGGTTTAAATCCGTGTGTTTATTATGATTTTTTATAGAGATTCTTCCAAATATATAAGGAACTCTTCATATGACAGGTACTTTTCAATTTCTTCTATTGAATGGGAAGCGTCAATGTTGCAACAGAAACAACGTTCTACTACGTTGCTATCAGGAAATTTATAAACGTTTTTAACTAATTGCGAGTAACCCATAAACTTGTCACAGCGATGACTTATATGGTTACATAGATAGCACTGATAGACTTCGGTGCCTTTATACTTTTCGTATATTGCCTGGTCCCTTTCATCCATTTCTTCATCCGGACGACTGACCCGTGCCACACAAACCTTTTTCTTTACGACACCTTCAATGTAGTTCTGAAGCGAAGCTGGAAGATTCTTGATTTCCAGTTCAATGCTCCTACGATGTTTCGTTACACTTAACGCTGCTAGTTGTTTTAATGATGCGACACGACGTGTCACGTCCATTTTCCTTATTTTCAATTTAGCTGTTGCCTCTTCAAAACTCCAGACTGAACTGATAGCGGAAGAGGTCGGGCAGGTTACGTGACTTTCTTGGAACCGTCGAGAAACAGCCAACTCTTATATGTGTGAGACGAGATCAAAGTGACCGATTCAGACACGGCGTAGCTGTCGATACGGAGTGGATTATCTGCCCGCTGTGTCATATAAGAGTGGAAAATTGGCTGTGACGAAGCAGCTCGTAGGGACTTTTTATTTTTCCCTTTGAAGGATACCAGAGTTTTCAAATTCTTTCTCGAAGAATTTTATTTTCTGCCGTCCGGTCCGTAAAACACATACATTTTTCGCCGCTCTTAATGTCGAGTCGAGGAGTGACCATATTGCCGATTTTGATCAGTCCACCGAACTCAGTTACCGCAAATACGACGTCGAAGAAGAGAGGTGTAAATACGTGCGTTTTTTTTCATTCTGACGGAGGCCGGATATTTCAAAACTTTTCTGGACCGTAAAACACATACGTTTTTGCCGCTCTCCACTTCGTGACCATATTGCCGTTTTGAGTCAGTGCTGTCCGCGTTGCGGGCCATCGCAGAACTCGGTTAACGCGAATACGAAGCCGAAACGGCCGTATCGTCACGTCAGGGATCGGCACGAAAAGAGGTGTAAATCGGCGCGTTTTTATTTTTTATTTTGACGGCAAGTCGGTCGGAGATTTCAAAAATTTTCTCGAGTAAAAATGTGTTTAACAAATTTAAAAAAAACCACCCCAGTAAGCGACGCGCCGGCCCCTCCCCGCTGCTCCTTCCTTGAAGGAGTCATTATTATGGGCAAGGAGCTAAAGAGTCGCGCGCGAACGGTACCTCGTATATATGCATTTTTGGTGGCTTGTCGAGATATAATTTTCGACGAACAAAAAAATCCGGCTCTCTGATTGGCCGAAATTTTTGGCGGGAAAAATACTCGAATCCTATTGGTCGGTGGTCGGGGGTTGTCGAGAGTAAAGGGTTGACCGAACCAAAAAGTGGTGGGGGAAATGCTCAGTCTTACGGCGGCCGTCGGAGAAGATGGTCGCAAAGGGGACTTTGAATTTTTCACACTCTCGCGCGGGTAACCGACCCTCACGCGGTTAACTAGAAATTTAAAGCGGTTACCCGCGCGTTCTGATCAATATCTCGCGCGCCCTTTATGTGCGCTAGGGACCTGTACGGAGAACGAAAGGGGATAAGTTCGTGTTTTCCAAAATGACCACCTGGTCGAGTGTATTATAAGACTGGCGAGTTGCAGAGCAAGAAAAAAAGGAAGCGGCAGTTACAAAATGGTAGTAAGCAAATTCACATATAACACACGTCCGAGGGGATCCGGACTCTTGTTAAAAATTGTACATTTACAATAATTATTGTGCACACAAATATTTTAAGATGTCAAATTTTACCATGTCGCAACTTGATATCTTCGGTTTCCCGATGTATCGAAGGGGTTTTTTTAAAAAAATACTACAAACATCCTAAGAATAACAAAAAAAACTTTATTGATTACAAATAACGATCGTTAGTGTACAAATGTTTATCTATTACAATCCAAATTTTTAACTACGTTATTTCTAATCCTCTACAATCATTACGGGTGTCGGCTCGATGATCATCGTGAATGGGATCCAACGATTAAACTGCGTTTTGGTATCGTGCCTCCATCCGGTAGGGATGTAGCTGCAACTTCGACATGGTGTGTTCCAGCGCAGTTGGCCGGGAAGTATGGTGAAACTCCTCGACTTCCACATCATTCCCTCTTCACCGCTCTCGAAAAAGAAGTCTGTAGTTGCGCAGCAAGCTCCGCACGTGGCTTTCAGTAAGATGTTCTTCGGTGGGTTTTCGGAACACCTGACGCACGAGTGATTACAGTTGATGCATGCCCGGTGAAATAGAGGAAAATCTACAGGTTGGCGCATAGCGTGGTTACACGCGGGGCAGATTAACAGATTTTCCCTCACCAACCGCGTTGATCTCACGAATCTATTCCTACTGCACGCACAGCACTTGTCCGTAGGAACGATGACCGGGAAGGGAGGGTGAAGAAACAAGAATGAAAATTCTCCACAGGACAGCATTTCTAGGCGTCTGAATCACGACTGAACGTCGATCCGCGGCGGCGCGATTTTATACTCGAGGTGGTTGAGTGGGGGGGGGACCCAACAATCGGTTGTCATCTGAAGGTTATCCCGATACGGGACTCCGACCTGTCATTTGTTCGTCCATGACATAATAAGTTCCTAGAAAGTCACTCCATTTTACTAGACCTTCCCGTGCCTGACACTCAGTTTTGAGCAGAATGTCGGTTCAGACACCCACCATGAGCGAATCGCGAAGTCCGAATACCATTCAAGATCTTACGGTCACATGTGTCCTGCAGTTCACACGACCCACGAGCCAGGCGAAGAGAGTGACGGATAGAATTAACCCGAATACTCTTCAAGATCTGACGGTTGCGGTGATAATGGAGTTCGTGCCGGAGGGGATCAACCTGTTACCAATGTCCCTACAAGATTACATCGTCGGAATCATGTGGAAGGAAATTCAATTTTCGAAAAATGTAGTGGATATTCTGCATGAACACAGTTATATACGGTATATTCAGATGCCTCATTCATGGTGCGTAGAAGATTACCAAATCGTGAGAGACCTATCGGACGAGTGTTCAGATGCCGTAAATCGATATGCAAAGCTGATGAACGCATGGAAGCGATACCGATTCGGACCGCTCGTGACTTGAACCAGTGAGATACGCGAATTTCGACTTTGTGTATCTTTTTATTCTATATTTGTGTTATTTTATCTGTTTTTAGTTTTTTTGTAATAAATGTTGAAAATAAATTAGTTTTATATCATATGTATTGAATTTATTTTTAAATAAATTCAATAAAAACTTACGAATATGCTCTTTTGACTATATACAAACGGGCATATTCGTAACGTTTTTAAAAACTAATAACTTATCGGGCGGAAACCCGATTTAATATAATTTTCTCGTTAACTGCAGTATCCAACCGTGACCATCAAAGGGTTAAATGAAATAATGTGCTTATTGCGGTTTGAGTAAATATTGTACATATGTTTCTCTTGGCAACAAATATATTTATTTCAACTTTATTTGTGTATGATGTTCATTTTTCGAACCGTAAAACTAAATGAAATAATGTGCTTATTGTGGTTTGAGTAAATATTGTAAATATGTTTCTCTTGGCAACAAATATATTTATTGCAACTTTATGTGTGTATGATGTTCATTTTTCGAACCGAAAAACGTTTTAGTCAATTGAAAAAACATATATAGGCGAGGGTCGGTCATCCGGGTGATGACCACTTGCTCCGGCGGTGCCCGGAGAGACGAAACTGTCGGCGTTGACCACGCCAGTAAGGTTACGGGATTGGCCAGGCAGCTGTCCGCCACGGTAGGCGGGATGTTGAGTCAAAGGAGTTAACATCCCGCCAACGATATATATGCGGTGATACTGTATGAGCGCGGCATTGACTCTCCACTCTACGGTTGAGCTTGTATATCCGAAAATAATACCGGGTCTTCAAAGGACCGCTACTATCATGGGTATCAAAAATTTTCAGACGTATGCGGAAAATCTTTTTTCAGTAGAATGTTTCAAGGAGTTTTCCGTCCAAACCGCGTGTTCGGATATCGAGGACTTTTTCTACTACCACGTTCTACAACCAGTTTCTCAAACGGAGGAAGAAGAACGACCACCGCCACCTGATAAATACACTAAAACGTTCGACCGCTGTGGTGTGTACATAGATCTGGCTTCGTTTATGTACGGTCTCATTATGAACACGCTCGAAAAAACCTCTCAATACAAAAATATAATTACTTTGATAAATAACAACGAAAAGATCGTCGTGGTAGATCTGGATCAAGAAACCATCGAGATCATCGTGGGGGAATGCGCCGTCAGACTGATTGATACTCTGAGACCCCTGTTGTTGAAAGCGTATAGAATTTATCTCGCTTATGACAAATTTTCACCACAGACGAAAACTTTTGAACAGAACAACCGTAAGAAAAAAGTACAATTTTCTCTGTCGAAAGCATCGAAAGACGCGTGTTTTGAAAATATCGTGCTGTCTGTGAGAAGATCCGTGTCTAGATGCCACCGCGAAAGATTGGACGACGAGTTGGAACAACTCGGTTTGACCCACGGGGTGGATGAGCTCGTCCGCGGTGAAAACGTAGAACGGGCGGTAACGATGCAGTTTACGCCCGACGATGGTGAGGATGTGACACCGTTTCATGCAAACGCTCCGTTCACCATAGGTGAGGGTGAATGGAAGTGTTTTTATCGTTTGCGCGACGACATAAACGATCAGCTGATCGATCGTTGCTATGTTTTCGGCCGAGACTGGGACATCGGATTAGCCATGACGCTTTATCAACATCCGAGCGTTCCAAATGCCATACGTTATGTATACGGCATGAACAAAACGTTCGAACACGTCGAGTTGTTTGACAACAGAAAAAAAGCGTTACATTTCATCTGTCTGAGTCTTTTTGGCAACGATTACACCGGCGGATTGATATATCTCGGTGACAGTAACGTAAAGCTGTTAAAGCGGGAATTCGATCAACTTTATAGCGACAGGGTGACGTGTACGTCGTATCAACTGGAGTTTCTAGCCCGCGAGTTGTTTGCTCAGCAGGACTTGACGGAATCCGAAGAAGCGGAGGACGATCCTGAAAAGCGATTAAAACTCAGTCGAGCGTTCGCGACGATGATCACGCGACTGATTTTGTCAGTCTACGCAAAGTCGGACGGTGATTACGTAAAGAGTCCGGATTCGGTCGAACAGGTTTTGCACTACGCGAATATATACAATATCGAATGCCGTCCGAACGCAGACACTTTGAAGTTGCGAGAACAATTGGCATGTCATAGACGTGCGAACGAAGAAAAACAACACAAGAATATAGAATCCGACAACAACCCTTCGATACCTGACCGTGCGGAAGAGATGCACAAAAAAACGAAAAGACGGAAAACCGACGTAGTCGTCGATGAAAATACGCAACTGACTTGCAAAGACAAGCGGAGCCGGCTTGTCTCATGTACCTTTCAACAGTGTATAGATTCCTTCGCCGCCGGCACACTTTGGTATCTCTCGTACGCGCTGTTTTATTTTAAATCGCCGACGGGTCGTCGGCGTATGCGGGTGGCGAGGAGTCAAGAAGAAGGCAAGGAAATAGCGTTGACGGTTGGTTTGAGCATGGGACGGAGCCGCACGTTCCGTTATAACGACGGGCGATTAAACAACCGCTACGATCCACACCAAAGACTGGAGTTGAAACGCATGATCCGACATATGAATTCGTGTCTTCTGTATTGGATTATAGAAAACGCGTTTGACCACGCGTTGAATTTACAATAAAAAAATATTCAACTTTTCACGACGTTTAACTCACTATCCTTTGTATATCATATTGAAATTTGCAAACGGACCTTCGATACTTAATACGAAGGATTGTTTGTTCACGATGGGAACATAGAACGCCCTAAAAAGACTGTAAGCCAGCTTGTTTTGCCGTTTAAGATCTAGGTTTTTAATGAAATATTCCACTTGCGTATTACCCACTTGGTCGATGAAATAGTCCAAAAAGAATCGTTCCGTGCTAAAATTGGGGTGTCCCAACTGCGATTCACCACTGTCGCTGACCGCCGTCTCAATGTGTTTCGTGAGCACGGTATAATCCACCAAATGGAAAAGTTTCAAATCTCGATCGAAGTTTCTGTACGCACCGACACGGTCGATCCCGACCGCGTAATACGCTTCCGTCAGCATCCGTTTTAGAATATCATCCTCCGCTTTCGCCCATACGTTGTCTAATATATCTCGAAACAGTGAAGGTTGGGTTTCCAAAATCAACGCGATTGATTCGGAATTCCCAGTCACCGCGTTTTGCGTTTCCGCGTTTGTTTCTTCCAAATTTATGTATTTTTGATACAGTTCGGTATACTGGTCGTTCATGTCTGAATAACTTTGACGGGATCGATTTACCTCTTGTAAAAGATCATCGATTTTTTCTTGTAGTTGTCGGCCGAAATGATGTTCAAAGAAAGGAACAAGCGTGTTGGGTGTTATTTCGCCGAAACTAACAAACGGTGGCATTTTTAGTCGTAACGCGATGGCCTCGTACGCGACTTTAATCGAGGGTATCAACTCGTTGATACCCGTTATTACTAACATGATCTTGTTGGTTGTGTCATCGATTGTGTTACGGTACGTTTTGATGTCTTCTAAAACGCCGCTTCTCGAAATTATTTCCATTGCTTCGGCCTGCGTTTTTTCCATCATGTATTGACGGACGTTATCGTCGCTAACCAGGGTTTGTAGACTACTGAGTAAATATCCACCGTATTCACTTTTTAACTCAAATTTGTTCTTGTAAACGTAGTCTGCGACATTTAACGCCGTGTTCACATAATCCGGGTGTGTGAAGAATTTGTAGAAAACTTCAATGTCATTTTTCAACACGTCTATGTACCAGAGCATTAATTTAATTTTTTCCTCGTTAGAATGTATGGTAAACTCGTTCTCCGGAATTAAACCCGGATTATTTTGAGCGTCCATTACCTCTACATCGTGTCGAGTTGCCGCCGCCACGGATAACTGTCGTTTCAATTCGACGTTTTCTTTTTCCAACGACTCGTACCGTTGTTGCAACGAAGCGTGCTGCCGTACTCTGTCATCTAGATCGACTTTCAACGCGTTCAACTGTTGTTTAATCGAAATCGCCACGTCTCTGGAATCCCTCTCCTGACCGCTGCTTTCCGGATATATTGTCCGCAACAAATTCAATAATTCAGATTTCTCCTCTCGGACGCGTTTAATCGCGGCTTCTACGGTCGTCCCGCGAATTTTTTGAAGTTCTTCTTTCATTTTATCCATCTCCCCCTTTATATGATTTGATATTTCGCTACGTATCTGTTCAATTTCCTTGTTTCCGCTGGACGCGTATTCGTCTACGCGTTTGTTCAACTCTTGAAAAAGACGAATCTCGTTATCGCGTCGTTTCGATTCCAGCGTTCCCAAATTCATGTTGACTTGCAATTTAGTTATTTCGTTCTGTTGACGGGTTTCTCTCTCTCTCAATCTGGAAACTTCTCGGCGCAGTGTTTCCGTTTCATCAGGTATTGAAGCCATAGTTGTTTCCATCAGACGTATCTTTTTATAAGCATCGTCGCGTTCTGCTTGCAACTCGGCCACCCGTCCTCTAGTCTTATCCAGAGCGTTGGTCATCGTTTCCTGTACGGCACGCATATTTTGTATATAATCGTCACGAATACTGTGTGTCAAATCCGGGTGTTTAATGTTGATGGCATCCAACATGCGGATCGCCCGCTCCACGACAGTATCGCGGATCGATTTAAAATCAAATTGTACGTCGGGCAGTGTGGCCGAACGGAACATATCCGCCAACTGCCCGTTTGTGTCCGACGTCCGAGTGGCGAGTTCTTCGCGCAACGCACTCAGGTCGGTGCACATGATTCCACCGGTCTGATCGCAAAGGTCCGGCACTTTGCCATACATCGAGGCGCGAAATACGTGATGCATATGATTATAATGGTTTACCATGAGCGGCGTGACGATAAACGCTATTCGGGAAGACGAAGCGTTTTCCGCCACCCCCTTTGTCATCCATTTTTTTTCTTGGTTCCCGAGCGCGTCAAGAAATGTCAGAGTCCTGCGCTGCAGATTCAGAAACACTTTATATGCCGTTTCCAATTGTTTGGAGTCCCCGTCATCCAACAACAAGTCTTTATCTCCACTCGCCATCGAGCTTTCTTATCACAGATAGGTTATATCAAACGTTCCTGTGACTTGTACCGTTTTAAAGATGAGTCCCTTTTACTGCTCGCGGCCGCGGTGTTTATCGCAACCACGCTTGCCTTGGCGTTAAAAAACCGCCTCGGCATGATACTGTACGAAACCACCGGATCCGCGTTAGTCCATTTGAAGACCGTGGATTCCGTGTCGTCCACGTATTGTACACATACGCCGTCATCGTCGATAGCCACGGTGACTGTGTGTTTGGGCGGTTTGTTCTTTTTGTCTGTCGTGAAGAAATCGGTGATTTGAAGCTTATCGTTAATCACGCCGTTGTAAATCAATTCGTTTTCGGACGAATCGTCCAACGATATCCTGTCGACCTGCGACACATCGGACGACGACCCACCGACGGGAGTCGAGGAACCGACGACTTCGGTCACGGCGTGACCGACGAGCGAGAGTACGTTGGATCCGGGCGATTTTTTCGGCGCTTTCGGATTATCGACTGCATTCCCCCGCCGATCCAGACAAATTATACGCATACGATCCGAACCGTGTTTGTTTTTTCGAATCGGTATCTCGCAGAAGTCCGTCGGCGAACAATTTACTATATAATCGTACTGACTGAACATACTGCCAACCGCCGCTCTGATACCGCGATTGTTCTTGTCGAACAACGGCGTACCCGGGATAAGTTTGTGTTCCGAACGAAGCGTGGGCATGAGTTGTACGAAAAGCGAATCGCCGTGCGTCCTGAAAACGACGACTTTACTACGTCTGTCTACGGCCAACGGAAGACTGGTCATAGCTCTGTGCATGCTGTCTTCGTGAAGCTGCTGCATGTGCAGTGGGCGTTCCGTTGAATCGTCCGTGTATTCGGATGGCATCTGCAACCACGCGTGCACTTCCTTTAGTTTTCCAGCGCTGGCTAGTTTTTTCGCGCAAACGATTTCGCCACACAAGTATGGAAAACGGTGATCCGTACGCGAACTGCCCACAAGACCTTCGGCGTACGTGAAAAGCTCTTTGCCGACCAGTTTGACCACGTAAAATTCTCTGATTTCCACACCGTTGCGCGACGGTTCGTATTCGGTGAATT